>JAZAYU010000118.1:1028565-1628565 GCA_038501625.1 Corbicula japonica | reverse complement strand
GAAAGGGTTAAGGTGAGCTTGTGTGTTTTCTCTGCCTGTTAGTTCTTCATTTTACTTTACCTTGTTACTGAAAAATCAATCGATTTCAATGAATTATAAAGCACTTAAATATTCTGAATTAGCCAAACGAGAGATTCATTTGTTTAATTATTCTCATTCATTCATTCATTCTCTCTTGCATGCATTCATTCATTCTCTCTTGCATGCATTCATTCATTCTCTCTTGCATGCATTCATTCATTCTCTCTTGCATGCATTCATTCTCTCATGCATTCACAGTCTGATATTAAAATCATATCCTGAAAACTGCTCTGCTATTTTGTAAGATCTGACTTTAGTCAGATTGATGCATTCATTGACTTAATAATTCTCTCACACATTCATTAACTTAATAATTAAAATTTCATTCATTTATTCACTCTCGATTATAAACTCGTTTATTCATTAAAACCCCATTTATGTGTTCATTCATTCAATATCATCCCCATATATACCATTGTTTCAATTATTAATTCATTTCTCAATCACTCATTCTCCTGTACTCTCTTTCATTAACTCAATTCATTCTCTAATTCATTCTTTTATTCATTCATTTACTAATTCACTCATGTTCTTACACATTCATTCTATCACACATTCATTCCATCACACATTTCATTCTTTCTCATTCATGTGTTTGTTCATTCATCTATTTATTAATTCTCTTATTCTTTCTTTCTTTGTGTTCTTTCTCTCATTCTCCCAATTATTCCTTTTCTCGTGAATTCATTCTCTCAATTATTCATTCACTTCTTCATTATTCATTCATTTTCTTATTTTTTCAATCATTTATTCTCTAACACAGTCATTCTTTTATTCATTCATGCACACCTTTTATTCTCTCATTCTTTTATTCATTTATTCTTTAACAAAGTCCTTCATTTATCCTTTTGGTCATTCATTCCATCATTCATTGTCGTTCTTTCATTCAATCTCTCACTCATTATCTAGCATCCGTTTTCTTGTTTACTTATTCACTTCTTCATTAATTCTCTCATTCTTTTATTCATTCTCTCATTCATCCTCAAACAAAGTCGTTCATTCACAAATTCATTCACTCGATCTTTTATTTATTCTCTCATTCATTAATTATCAAACACAGTCATTCATTTTATCATTTAAACTCTTATTCATTCATTCTCAAACACAGTCGTTCATTCTCTTATTCATTATTTCTTAAACACTTCATTCTGTCATTCATTCTCCCATTCTTTTATTTATTCAATTTCTCATTCATTCATTCTCAAACAACAGTCATTCATTCTGTTTTTTTTCATTCTCTCCTTCATTTATTCTCTAATTCTTTTATTTATTCTTTCAAATAAGGGTCCTTATTATGGGAACATCCATGGAGGGCGGGTGGGCGACAGCTTCCACATCGATGATCCTCCTCAAACAGTTGTTTCCAGTCTTCATAAAACTTAAGGAAAATGTTAGTGGGCATAATATCATGGCCAATTTTGATAACCAACCAGCTACTTCATAGTTATGATCCTTTATTAATACAAAGAACGGCAAATTTGCCGTGCCTGATCTCTAAGTCAATTGTCCAATCTTCATGAAACCTAGGAAAAAATCTTAATGGGCATAAAATCTTAGCCAAATTCTGATAACCAGCTAACTTGCTTCAGCCTCTATAGAGTTATGGCCCTTTATACAAATAAATGGCAAGTTTGCCTTGTCCTCTCTCAGGGAAAATGTTTATAGGCATAATATTTTGGCCAAGTTTGATAACCTGCCAAATCGCTTCAGCCACATTAGAGTTATGGCTCTTTATTTATACAGAAATGGCATATTCGCCTTGTCCCCTCTCTATCTGAAACAGTTGTTTTTCAATCTTCATGAAACTTGGGGAAAATGTTTATAGACATAATATCTCGACCAAGTTCGATAAACAGCCAACTCGCCCAACACAATTCAGAGCTATGGCTCGTAAATTTTACCAAAAAATAACGAATAGGTCTCTGCACTTAGAGGAACAGTTTTTCGTCTTCATCAATGTTTGTGGAAAAGTTGGTGTCTATAATCATTACCAAGTGATTTAACCATCCAAATCAACACAGACACTTTTAGGCGCTGGCCTTGAAATGGTCATAAAGCTGCAAAATTCATCATCCAGCCTGTTCTATCAACAGAAGACGTGTTTACTCGTATACAATGCATCAAAGGTGAGTTCTGTGTGCATTTATTTACTTGTGTATATGTATAGAACACTTGACCAATGTTCTAACTATTCCGATCATAACATTTTAATTTCTCCGCAAGAAATTGGAGTACACTGTTCAAATTTGAAACATATTAAGTTGCTTATCCTAACCTAGCTACTTTTCTAGCAACATCCATAATTTTTATTAGTTTACGTGTCGCAGTACAGTCCACACTCGTTGTGTCAAAATCGCTTAAGTTGAAACATCGATTATCTCGAATGAATTTCACGGTCCCGTCAAAATTTGTTGTTGTTTTTTTACATGTAATATTTCGCCGCTGAAGTCGAACACTTTAAAACTAGCATTTCGTCTTGTGTTCCAGAAAATAATTCCAATGGTTTAGGAAAATTATTTCCAAAAATAATCATGAAAGCCCCTGTCACACAAAAAAAAACTCTGACACAAGAGACGCGTTATTTAGGAGATCACACTGCGTCCAAGAATGCCGATGTGTGCGCAGTACGATCGCAAACATCGCCGCAGCAACGCAGTGGCCGGGCATCTACAGTAGACGCGTTGGGATCGCATAGAACGCCGACCTGGGTCTTACTTTAAGACCCAGACGCCGACCGACGGCGCACACTTTGAGCATGCACAAAAAAGAAAGTCACAGTGACCAAGGCAATGATGCAGAGCTCACAAGGCGTTCTGTTGCGTTCCTAAGGAGTTCTTGTTGGGGATAGCCTGCGGTCTTACCGCGCTTCCACTGCGTGCACTGCACGAGCCCATGCTTCAACCTTCTGCCTTTCTCCAGCCATGATCGAATCCAAACTCTCCTTCGCCTTTAGGCCGTCCTCCTACGTCGTGTTAGAATGTATGCATAATGTCTGCATCCGCTTGACCTTCATACAGGTCAGCAGTAGCCCGACTTGCTGCCGTATATCAGTCATGGTGAAATGAATGTTTATCTGCATATCTTGTACAATTTTACATTTTGATCTTGTTTGTCATGCAAACGCCGATGGACGTGGTAGAAGCGACTTAGGAGCGAAATGATCGCAGTGACAACTCGATAGTAGTGCATTGGGAGCGCAATGATCGCCGTGACAACTCAGTAGAATCGAATTGGGAGTCCAATGATCGCAGTGACAACTCTATAGACGCGCATTGGATAGGCAATGATCGCCGTAAGCAACTCGATGGAAGCGCATTGGGAGCGCAATGATCGCCGTGACAGCTCTGTATAAGCGCCATTACACGCGATATAGCCGCAGTGACATCTAAGACAATGCTGTTGGAGACCTCACTGCGCTGCTACGGCGACCGTACTGCGACCCCACTGCGCTTTTATCAGAACGCCGAGCGATGGCGTTTGTTTTGTGGATGCTCTTGGACGCTGTGGGATCGCCGTGAGAGCGCGACCCTAGTGTTACAGGGGTTTAACGTAGTGTAGACCAAATCTTCATCAGTTATCTATTTGTTGATCAGCTATGGTAAAAATCAATATGTTATAAATCTATACCATTTTGTTTATATTTTGTTTGTATATGTTATGTATCAGGCAAAAGACGATGGAAGCGATAGAAGCGCAATGGGACCGCAATAATCGCCGTGACAGCTCCGTACAGTCGTTCTACGAGAGCGCAATAAAATAACTCTCTAGGCGGGCCAGAGACGCGGAGCTCGTGTGGCATTGATGGAGACTTTACTGCGTTGCTACGTTGACCTTATTGCGATCCCGCTGCGCTCTTTCTTTTTTTGTGCATGCTCAAAGTGTGCGCCGTCGGTCGGCGTCTGGATCTTAAAGTAAGAGTTACATCTCCATTTTCACGAAAAATATCATATTTTTTTAGATCTCACGGCGTTCTGGAAAATTAAACAACGCCGTGGCAACGCAGTTGAAACGCGTGTGTGACAGGGCCTTTTCAACACGTCGTTAGTGCAGTGTGAGCGCCGCGAATGCAGGGGGAAGTGCTGTGAACGCGCAGCCAATCGCCAACAAGACCTCCGTAGGAACGCAACTGAACGCCGTGGGAGCTCCGTAGCAACACCTTGGTTGCTTTGAGGACGCCATGACATTTCCATCTCAGAATCTCAGAATTCTCTGCAATTCCACGGCGATCTGGAAAATTTAATAACGCCTCGCCCGCAAACGCAGTGGAAATGCGGCATATTGTGGCAGGGGCTTTATATTTCAAGTGCACCGTGAGATCGCACAAAAAAGAATGAAATACATACATGTAAGTAACTCTCCTTATAAGCGCCCTAGATACGCCATATAAGCGCGGTATAGATGGAGTGATGTCTCAAAAATTGCCGCACGATCTCCGTGCAAGCGCCACAGCAACCACAGCATTCGCGCCGCGAACTTTGTGCACACCACGGAGATCATGTGGCGTTGTAGGAGACCTTACTGCGCTGCCATGGCGAACCAACGCCGATTTTACTGTTCTCCTATCAGAACGATTAGCGAAGGCGTTTGTTTTGTGCATGTCAATAGTGCGTACTGTCGTTCGGCGGCGTTCTACCCAACGCGTCTACTGACCGTGTCACTATGTTGCTGCTGCGATGCATGCAATCACAAAGCGCGGACCTCGGAATTCTGCATTTTTCTCGGGCGCCTTGGGATCGCCGTGAGATAAGCGACAGCGCCTAGACATGCAAATCCAACCACGAAGCCGAGTGAGGTAGCCGAAACCTCCGCCCTCCCACCCCCACCCCCAAAAAAGGTTGCTCCCTCATAATTGTAATCGCCATTTCGTGACATTATTTAATAACATTTCTACTGATTATATATGTAAGGAGAGACTATATACAGCCGCCACACTGCACAAATAGCGCTACTTTGAATTTCAGTTGATATTGCTCATCATAGTAATCGCATTCGAACATGTATCGTACGACAACAGCACATAGCCAAGCAAAGGGTAGAGGAGAAGTTCCCTTCAATCATCCTTCGCAAAATTTGTAAAGGCTTGGTAGAAATGAGTTATTATGTATCTTATTGATCCCGAAATGACAAGTGATTTCAACTCGTCATTTTCTAGCACAATGTATATTTTCACAACTACATCTGATATGGGCATATAGTTTTAGATACAGAGAATTCATTTCTTAGAGTCTACAAGCCATAATTAAATCAGTGTTTTAAATTAAAACCTCCAGATTGTTGTATCAGCTCGCGATCTCCATTTCTGCGAAACAATCTATTAAACAATCTATTTATATACCCGTCGCGTAATAGTCAAGTGTGACTGAGACGATGTACGAAGTAGATGTAGATGTAGAAGTCAAGTACGGGTTGCTCAGTTTATTATCCTAACCATTAAAAGAGTTACCGTTCTTGTTCGGCGCAAAAAATTGTAGCCAATCATAATTGCCGTTACAAATTGTTTCAAAATTTCGGAATGAATAATTCCAAATGCCAAGTGCAGTGAGAAATTAGTTGCGCTTAGCTATGTAATTTGATATTGTTGTGAATTCCATGTAAATTCCTATATTCAAGAGCAAAGTTTATATCAATTCCGGTAAATATCGTTTCAAGCGCATTTTTTGTACAAACGCAAATTGTAACGAAATTCTTATTGAAATGAAACGGGTGGGGAATGATTGTTTTCATTGGAAAATGTCTAAAATTTGCTGTCATTGTCGGGGAATTATTGTTCTTCCAAGTAATTGATCATCAAGTTTGGAATAAATTAGTAGAAAGGTACTTTCACTGTTTATGATTCCTGGCAATGCTGATTTATCAGTCCGGACAGTCGGAACAGCTGCACGGAAACTAGTTTTCTGTGATTGTGATCTCCTGTCATCTTTTGGTGGTTTCAATGTTGACATTATCCTTGTTTGTCATTACAGCATATAATCGAAGCCATATTCAGATGTGAAGTAGAAAGATTACAACCAACAGTTGTCACACCTTTTCATTATTCCCAAATATTGTTTTACCCCAATAAAATATCGTCAAGGTCCCTAAAATCGAGAGCAACCTTCATTCGTGGTAGTTTTGTTTTCCTGAACAATCTCGCGAGATTTGCAGGTGCGCGGGAACGAGTGATGTAATATTTTACTACAGCTCCAAAAACATCCGTCTGCTTTCTTCACATTTTATGAATGGAAGTCACATGACCGCTATGACGCAGCTTTAAGCCCAACAATATGATTGTATGTTTTTCGTACCCCTAGTGCTCAACTAATTTTTATCAAATCTTGTCATTTTTATGCAATTCCCATGGCTGTTACACAGAAATACATGTTGTTTTCCCCAAGGGCTTTGACGAATGCCAATAGATGTGTGAAGGAAGATGTGTGTCAGCTACTCAGAGCTTCCAGAATATACAGGGTTCCTGAAAATACCCTGTGAGACTGAGTTAATGGCAGAATTGACCCAGAAAATTTTGTTATGGGAAGTTCCCGTGTTTAGTGTGTTTGAATAGGCAAAACTTGTGAACCATTTTACCCTTTCCTGTTGTTAAAACTGTTATTTAACTGTTTACTTCGTTTTTTTTTAGATTTTACATAAAAACCAATTAATTGATATTTGCTTGGCCTAAAATTTCACGTGAATCGACAGTGACGTCACTACTCCGAATCAAAGGTTCCAAATTGCAAATGGCCGCCAGTGTAACATGATCTACGCATTTTGTTGTATTTGGAAAGTACTTTTGTTGATTTTGAGTTTACTTTGCTGATTTATGGAGGAAATTAATTGCACTCAGTGAGGTTAGTGAGCTTTTAATGTATTCTTTCTAAATTATTGTTCTGTCTTTGCCATAAAACTTACTACCGCGAATGAAGGTTCACGGAGGATATTTTTTGGTTTAGTAGTTCTCATCAGCTTATTCTTCACATTATGAAGAAATATTATTCATTAGCTCAGTTGCATTAGCTGTGTGCTACTGAATTGCCAGAGTAATAATGTGGTACTGCCATAGTATTTGTGGATCCAAAATGTTATTCACGGGCAGAAACAGATAAAGGCATTTATAAAAAATGTATTGTTTGTATGTTTGTATTTAGTTTTATTTATCATTGCTACCGGAAGCCCATATGAGCGACGCCTCCAGAATAGTGTTAGTCATTTTAGGTTTTTGGAGGATAACTAGTGCAAGATACAGATGACTCTCAAATTCCAGAATCGTCCCTGGCTCTTTCCCAAGTGCAAATGCCTAGAAGCATACTTCAGTTATCACTATTTGACAGTTAATAGTTAAATCTGAAAATGCACTTATGGTTTAGCAAAAGACTTATTTTCTTCAGAACCGTGGTTAATGAAAATATAATGGAGATTCTGGGCTAAAAATAGGTGGGTCATATGATAAAAATTGATGGGTCAAATCCCACATCAACCACCAGTGGTAATGCTCATATCAAATTTCACTCACAAAATATTATTACCACACTTTTTTTATTAATTGATGTAAACATTCTTAGGTATATTTGGAATATGTGCAGTTGAGTCCTGGATGAAAGAATGACTTCCAAACTGCTGCACTGCATTTGTTGAATCTGGAGATTTTTATTATTTCAGGTTTAAAAATGGGTGATGACAGTGAATGGCTGAAGTTGCCAACAGATGAAAAAGTGCAGCACAAGGTATTCTCCTTGAAATAAAAGGACTTCCTTTAACTTTCACAAACTCCGTTTAACCCTTTACTCCATAGGACAAGGCTGTTACCCAAAGGTGAACAGTTAGTCTAGATCAGAGGGCATAGTTGTGCTGCCAGACCAGGATCTACACTTTTTACTGACCATTAGATTAATTAGATTATTTCTGACCAAGATGCTACACATGAAGATTCACATTTCCTGGCTGATCTGGATCTACACTTGTCACAATTGCACCTGTATACAACTTGTCAAGCCTGAGATTTTGGTGTAACAAAACGCTTTTACCCTTTCCTCCATATATACACATTTTTACACATGTGCAACCAGTGTAGATCCAGATCAGCCGGCACATTCGTAGCGTCAGATCAGGATCTGCACTGGAAGCATTTTGGTTAGAGATAACCTTACAAATAAAAAGGCGAACAGTTTAGGTCCCGATCAGACGGCATGGATGTGCCGGCTTATCTGGATCTTAACTGTTCGAACTCGCAATTAAGGTGTATCTATGGAGGAAACGGTAAAATGGAACTGGATGGAGTTGGAAGTGGAAGGAAAGTTGCCCAGGCAGATCATTAGAGTTGTTTTCCACGGGAAAGCTAAAGTTAGAAAAAGGTCTCTGGAGATTGGATTTAGGCATGATATTTTTATTTGAGCTGCCCCCTCAACCCATACTAAGGGAAGACCCCCCACCCCCCTTCCCCCCATCAATGTTCTGATTTTTATTTTTCTGGTGCCAGTCTCATGCCTGTGTATATAAATATGGAGTACTGTAAGAGTTAATGGTTGAATTAGATTACGAAGAGCAGTTCTTGTAACTTGTAAAAACTGGCCAAATGCCAAAACATTTACCTTTGTTTTTCAAGGTTAGAATCCCAAATTTTACCTTCACTCTTATATTGACAGTGAAAAAATACGACATCAAATTTACTTTGTTTACAGGTCTTGTGCAGTTTATATTGTATATTTTGATATTTGACAGTCAACCCTTTCCTCCATAGATACACCTTTATTGCGTGGACGAACAGTTTAGATCCAGATCAGCCAGCACATCTGTTCCATCTGATCAGGATCTAAACTGTTTGCTTTTTCATTCATTAGGTTATTTCAGACCAAAATTCAACCAGTGCAGATCCAGATCAGATGGAACCGATGTGCCAGCTGATCTTGATCTACACTGGTCGCACACATAAAAATGCATATTTATGGAGGATAAAGTTCATCTTGATACAGTGTTAAATCATCTTAACTTTTTCTTATTACAGGTATGGAAGGCTCGTGCTGCAGGTTATGAAGAGGCCACAAAGTTATTTAAAACGTTAGATGACAAGAGTCCAGAGTTCTCCAAATTCGCACCGCTGATAAAGAAGTTTGTGACCGACAGCAATGCAGTGGCACAAGAGAAAGGACTTGATGCGGTGATAGCATTTGTTGAGACAGCGTCAATAGCTACAAAGTTAGTGACTTCAGATTTGTAGTTCTGTTTGCAATTAGTGTAGAGTTTAGTTAAAGAATATCCATGTAACCCATAACTTCATAAATCATCCATGGGTGTTATCCCATGAGGGAACTGTAGATCCAGGTCAGATTCAGATGGAACATCTGTGCAGTCTGATTAAGGTCTACTCTGCTTTAAGATTGATTAGGTTTTTTCTGACCAAGAAGCAACCAGTTAAGATCCAGATCATTGATATGCTATTATATTATACCTCATTTGCATAAGCCCTTCTGTATTTAATATGACGTCATCCAGTCCATAAATCGCATATTGACCGGCTATCCGGTCCATAATTCTTATATTGACCGTTTTTGATTACTTCAGAATCTAATATAAGAATAATTATCTTATAAAGTGCGGGTCTGTTGCCTAGTAATATTTAATTTGATTAACAAAAATGGAATAGTAAAAGGCGTGCTTTATATGCCTGATGGCTTGTAAATAATAAAAAATCTGTATGGGATTTTTTACACACTGAACAAATCAAATTATTATTTAAAAGCAAATTATAGTAAAAATGACAGCAACAAAAGATATGAAAGAATTTAGATTCGGTATAATATAACAAATAAAACATGGCATTGAGGGCAATATGCAAGTTTACGGACTGGTTGGTCAGACCTCGGAAGGTATATGGCCCTCAGCTGCGCTTCGGGCCATATACCTTCCTCAGTCTGACCAACCAGTCCGTAAACTTGCATATTGCCCTCAATGCCATGTTTTATTTGTTAATTATTAGCCTGATCTGGACCAACACTAGCCACTTGTGATAAAACATCTTTGCATAGAGTCAAAGGTTAATGTAGACTTGGTGTCAAAGACTGGTTCCAAAAAAGATTTTTGTAATTTAAGATTACTTTCCCGTTTTAATACTCCTTACTTTTTTGGATGTACATATATAAATGCTGGTAGACATTTCATGAAAATATCCCTAACAACTTTAATTATTTTCAGAGTTGCACAAGAAGTTATCAGTGGTGTCGTATCAAAATGTCTGAGTGCGTCCAAACAGAAGACGAGAGACTGTGGGAAAGAGATTATAATGTTGTACATCGAAGCCGAGAAACAAGACGCCGTCACGGAGGCCGTGATGGAGGGATGGACCAACAAGAACCCTAAGGTCGTTTCAGCCTGCGTCCAAGTCATGAGAGAAGCTTTAAGGTAGGTAATCTGACAAACACATGAGTGCAAGTTTTCATTTACAGGGCTCTCACTAGACTTGCAAATCAGGGAGAAGTTTTGTCGTAATTTTACTGAATTATGGAGAAGTTTGCAGTCAAAAGCATTCTTTCTCTATATTATAATCTATACAAAATGACTTCTCCCATAGCTAATAGAAGGGAGAAGTTTGATCACTTTTGGGAGACTACTTCTCCCAAGTCTCCCTCTAGTGAGAGCCCTGATTTATCTTTCAAAATTATGACAAAAATATAAGCCAGACTTCACACTTCGAAGTTCGATTGATGGGTTTACATGTATCTTGCACTCAGAACAATTTTTCATTTTTTTAAGTGTTTTAACTTGCTCCTATGCGAACAGAAAGGTAGAGGTATAGTTAACTGCCAGTAGTAGGCGTTTGGTTACTGTATCTGGGGTTTCACTAGCTGCTGAATCTCAAGGGTCATTTTAGTAACTTTTAGTGGATTCAGACAATTTAAGCCCAAAATACCCATAATATCAGGAAAAAGTGACCATTTAGCTCAAATCATGGGGGTCAAAATAAGCCTTTTTTAAAATTTCAAGAGTCAAAGGGTCATCTCCCAGGTCAAATGGAACCCCTGTGTATACTGGATTTGCCAGCTAATCTAGGTCTACACTGTTTGCACATGCACTAAACCCATGTATATGCAGTAAAAGGTTAATCCAATATTTGAACAGTGCAGGTCAAGATCAGCTTGCAACTTTGCAGTCTGATCTGGATTGACACTATTTGTTTTAAGATTCACTAAGATATTTTTGACCCAGAAACAAACAGCATATATTCTGCTAATTCAGAAAAATCATTGTTGTTTGCTTTAAAGATTTTATGTTTGATACTTTAACATTCCAGGGACTTTGGAAACAAAATCATCCAGATTAAGCCAATGGTGAAGTTTCTCCCCAAACTTATGGAAGACCGAGACAAGACGGTGAGAGAGGAAGCCAAAGGTCTGGTGGTTGAGATGTACCGATGGGTAGGGGCAGCAATTAAACCAAAACTTGTCGATTTCAAACCTGTTCAGGTATGTGTGTTGATCATGTGGAATCTTGTATAACATACTGGGAGTTGTTTTTTTTTTATTCTGGTCACATGACAGGGTAAGATTGTTTGGATCTATCCCCACTAAAGAACTGCTCATTGATGCTACAGAATAACATAAAATAAGAAATAAAACACCTTCAAAATGATAACCTGACTTGTAAACATGCAAGTCATAGGGATTTGTTTTGATAATTTGATGTGATAAACTGCTTAACCTTCAGACTAGAATTATTATAGCTGTATACTGTAAATTTGTGTTATAATTGAAAAAAGTATATATCTGCAGATGATTATTTTGGGGAATTACTTCTATGGAGACTTAGGAGAAATAGTTTCCATTAAATGTCTAGAACTTTTTCCTCTCCTCAGGTCTGGGAGAGGTGTTTTCCCTGCATGTTTCATACAGCAAGTCAAAATCCTAGTTTATTTCTCCCTAAAATTGAAATAACTTCTCCCTCATCTGACAGCCAATCCCAGTATATAGCTGGAAATATAACAGGGCACCATTTAGATGCAAAGATATTGATCACTTGAGGCTAATTCCCTAGTGATACATGTATATTATTGCGCATCTATATCCGCCACATTATAAATCTTGCAATCAATCACTGGCAGCTATTAATTATTTCATGTATGATATTTCCACTGATGATGGTGTTGATAATAATAGGTAACTGAGTTGGAGGCAGAGTTTGAAAAGCTGGGAAACGAGAAACCTCAGCAGGCAAGGTTCCTGAGGTCGCAGCAAGATCTCAAGGAAAAAATGGAAGAGAAAGCAGCGATGGCTGAAGCAGGAATAGCTGATGAGGATGAAGGAGGTTTGTTTAAATATTCGGGATTATAATCTTTTCCTGAAACCCATTTATTTTATGATTGAAATGACTATCAATGAACCTTCAAGAAACAAATTCAAACAAATTTAGTAGTTGCTGTTTATACACGACTGTTAATTTCACATAATAAACATGTATTAAACTGAATAAATGTCAAACAGACATCAAACAACACAACTCTTACTAAAAGTTAACATTTATAGAAAAATCGGTGGGTCCAAACATGCTGCAATTTCACCCCTCCTATAAATGAGTCTACATAGAAAACTCCGATTTTGGCAGCAAAGTTGGGGGGTCATCTTATAAGTGGGTTGCATTATTAGCAAGTATAAGGTAATGTAAGTAAAGTAATTAAAGTGCTAATGATTGAAGATTCAGTTCCTGGAAGGAAGAAAAAGCAAACACAAAAATGTGTAGCAACATTATATGAGAGCAGGCTTTTTGCTTTACTCTGTGTGATAAACATGTAGCTCTTATCCATTGGCAAACTTGTACATCCAGATCAGCTGGCACGTCCATGGGACATGCCAGAGGATATTCCTGACCTGCCTTTTACAGGGTGAGAAAGAATGTGCAGTTGGGATGGAAACTCGAACCTGGGACCCCTTGCACATCTTCTCCCCAAATATTGACTAGATTCTTAGATTGACTGCAACATGCTCCCCTCACAACCTTGAAATTCGTCCTCAATTTCCAGTTGGTACTTTCCATAAACAATTGCGAACATCATTAGACATAAAAGCTTACCGGGCGATTCTCTCTTCACCAAGCTATCTGGGCCGCTTACACAACTCCCCGAATAGTGACTAGATTTGTACCCTGACACCCCTCTTATTGAGACCACTGATATCAAGTGTGTATTGTCAATTACAGAGGAAGCTGGTGAGGACGTGGACCCATACGATCTCCTGGAACCAGTGAATATTCTAGCTGTTCTGCCCAAAGATTTCTTTGACAAAGTGGTAAGCTTTTGTTTTTTGTATGTCACACACCGTTAGAAAATGATTGTTATAGACCTTGTGATGAGTATAGAACATGATCAAATACATCGTGCAGTTTTCTGAATATACATGTAATGACATTAAAATGAATGGAATTATTAAAATAATAGTTGAAATTAGTGTTACAAAGCCAGCCTTAAATAATTGTGTTTGCTTTTGCCATACCTAGATTTTTTGGGGTGGGTAGGTACGTTGAAAACACTTTATTTTACCTGTGTATAAAAGGTGAACAGATAAGAAACACCCTCAGATTGGAATTACGAATCCATAGTAGCATTCTGTTGAATTTTCCCCTTGCTAAAACACTGTTTAGGGATGTGTTTTATAGCCTGTGTAGTTTAAAAGAAAAAAATGTGATTTTGAGCCCTTTCACCATTCTCAGTTGCAAAATCTTGAACTAACGGTTGTTTCGGATGATGAAGATTGATACATTAATAATTCAGGAAGCTAAGAAATGGCAGGAGAGGAAAGAGGTTCTAGAGGCGGTGGAGAAGTTGTGTGCAAACCCCAAGATAGAGCCTGGCGATCATGGGCCCCTTGTCAAAGCTTTACAGAAGGTTTGTAGTATACTGTAAAATTCTTTTTAAATGCACTTCCCCTCATAAACATCCCCATGTTATTTTTAAGGGTAAACAAAATCAGTTAATCCATTTTTTAGTCCAATATCCTTCAGAATCTATTATTAGACTTAAAAAAATAATATGAATTATAAGCACCCCCCCCCTCTCCTAATTTCCTCTTTGATTGTTGTGATTGTGAAAAACATGATGTTTTTGTCTACAATTATTTTGATAATGGCCAATGGCTGAAACGTCATAATAAAAAAGAGAAAACTATGTATTTAACTTGTAAAGCTCCATTGTTAAAAATTTTTTGTACACATTGATTCGGACCATGAAAAACGAAACGATCCTGTAAACGTTGTTAATATCATATAGACCTGCTAGCAGTGAGTCAAGTGCCACTGAACTTTGTAAGTTGTAAATAACGTTGCAACTCCACAATTATGCAATGTAAGGGATCCATATAAACAGATACATCTATCTTATATGATAGTTAAACTTCTGGGACAAACTTGTGAAATTCCAAATCTGTCAATTTCCACTTCCAACGACATGATGACAAAATGCAAATTACAAATCAAGTTACACTAGATCTACTACATGTGTTGAAATGTGACAAATTAATATTTTCTTCGTGTTTTGTTGCCGATTTTCAGTAAATATTTTCCCGCCTTTATGATCACGTGACCATTCAGTTAAATGGTCCGAGATTCTTTAAACGCTTAGAGCCTAGAATCAAAACGTTACCGTCTACACTTGTTAATGTTGGAACCTTATTAAGTTGGGATGTTTAAAGCCCAGCCCTAAACTTAAGTAAGAATATACTATTGAAAAATCATATTTGTCCATAAAGACTCCGATATATAAACTCTCTAACAGAACACAATAGATCCGATCGAATTCTTTCTTATAGCGGGATTTTCAATGATATTGTTAAATTATCGTTAAAGAACTTTTAAAAAGCTAAATATAATCGAGGTATATTTAGAACCGATTTTTTACGAAGAGACCACTTCATGCGCCATCTCGATTTCTGTGATGTTTCAGAAATCCTACTTTCACTTTTAGTCGCGCGGACCAAATTAATTTTAGTAAATTAAAATTTTATGAGCCCGAATTAATGCTGCAAATTTGTGCCTATAGTTCCAAATACATGTAATATTTCTTACAAGAACAGGTTAAATTGAAGTAATGCCGCTTTAAGGATTATATGGGTCACCACAGGAAAATGTGTATCAGGTCATACTTTTTGACATCTTACTTGTTTAATTATTTCAAAAGAACTAACGATTTTCTGTCATTTTTACATAACTATAGATGACCTTGTTTCATATTTTGACTTAATAATGTTGTAATTTTTTTCCCGCCAAATGTTAAAATAAGCAATGTTTTCTGCTAAATTTTCTGACGTCATTACAAGAAATAACTTGGTTTTACTGAATACACCTTTTCCTTGAAGAGCCCCATATTAAAGATAAATAGTGATGGAATGTAACAACAGGAACAAGTTTTGGCGATTTTTAGGGAAAAATTGACTTAATCCTTATTTAACATGCGAGCTTTTTTAGTTTGACAAGACATAATGTTGCTTTTCTGGGTTATGTCAAACTATAAATCAAATTTCTCTTCACTATAAGTTAATTTTGTTATTGTGTACGTTTGCCTTGCAGGTTGTTGCAAAAGACTCGAATGTCATGTTGGTTGTGATAGGGGCCAAGGCTTTAGCGGGTCTAGCCAATGGTTTGAGGAAGAAATTCCAACCATATGCATCAAGCGTAAGTGTTTGTCATGCAGGTTTTCATTACTCGTACTTGTACTCGTACTCGTACTTTCTTGAGTACCAATTTTCAAGTAATCAGCAGGACTCAGTACTTACCGTAAATTACGAGTACAAGTACTTGTACTTACTTAAGTACTGAAGAAAAATGGTCAGTACTTATGAGTACTTTACGAGTACTATATGAATACTTTTACACTTTAATGAAATTATATATTATTGAAGTGTATATATGGAATGGTAATAAATAATTCATTAATATCACATATTGGGCAGGGTAATTAAACAACTTTTGTATATGCTGTTCTATACTTCCTTATTTTTTTATACTATTTCATGCATTATATTAAATCATTAATAATAAATCATTTTAACTGTCAATGATTTAATTACCTCACAAAAATTCACAGTGCATTCAAAAGGATTATAAGACAATGTCATGTATTTCCAACCATATGCATCAAGCGTAAGTGTTTGTCATGTAATTCCAACCATATGCATCAAGCGTGTTTGTCATGTAATTCCAACCATATGCATCAAGGGTAAGTGTTTGTCATGTAATTCCAACCATATGCATCAAGTGTAAGTGTTTGTCATGTAATTCCAACCATATGCATCAAGCGTAAGTGTTTGTCATGTAATTCCAACCATATGCATCAAGCGTGTTTGTCATGTAATTCCAACCATATGCATCAAGCGTAAGTGTTTGTCATGTAATTCCAACCATATGCATCAAGCGTAAGTGTTTGTCATGTAATTCCAACCATATGCATCAAGCGTGTTTGTCATGTAATTCCAACCATATGCATCAAGCGTAAGTGTTTGTCATGTAATTCCAACCATATGCATCAAGCGTAAGTGTTTGTCATGTAATTCCAACCATATGCATCAAGCGTGTTTGTCATGTAATTCCAACCATATGCATCAAGCGTAAGTGTTTGTCATGTAATTCCAACCATATGCATCAAGCGTAAGTGTTTGTCATGTAATTCCAACCATATGCATCAAGCGTAAGTGTTTGTCATGTAATTCCAACCATATGCATCAAGCGTGTTTGTCATGTAATTCCAACCATATGCATCAAGCGTAAGTGTTTGTCATGTAATTCTAACCATATGCTGAGTTAACCATGGTAATGTTCCAAGTGTGACCACTGCAGGTCTGAGCTGTCTGATCTGAATCTGCACTCTTGCCCATGTGATTAAAGGGATACCGTGAGGGAGAAGTCCAACCTGTATTATAAGTATCTTGCATGAGTGTGAGGTGAAGATAGAAAAATCTGTCACCGAGGGTGAACTGTTTTTGCGGGAACGAGGCTCTGCCGAGTTCCCGCCAAAACAGTTCACCCGAGGTGACAGATTTTTCTATCTTTACCGAATGTCTCATGCAAGATACTTTTTCTTGCATACCTTATACTGGTCTAACATTTGTGTACATTTAAATAAACTAAATTTTGTTTCCTTACGCTGAAATATAGACGTTAACGCAAACCTTATTTTCTAAATGACGTCACTAACTGGAAAATATTACGTCAGATACTTGAAGACGTGACGTCAGTCGTTTAGCACGCGAACGTTATCTTTTCCCTAGGGAAAAGATAAGATTTTCTTTCCCCGGTAAATCACGCAGAAATACTTATCCGGTATGCAAGAAAGATTTGTCATAACCTAAAGATGTGCTGTCTGGTCAGGATCTACACTGTTTGCCAAGTTGATAAAAGTTGTATAATTATATGGTGCAAACAAATGCCACAACATTGTACTGGCATTTAATTTCATGGTATGAAATTCTCTGCAGGAGCCATAAATGACAGCTTCATATGGATAATGATTTGTGCAATTGCAGCTTTTAATCCCCCTTTTCACTTAATACTAATTTTTGAAAGCGTTCGACTTTATTTAAAGAAAAAAATGAATAAAATGTAAATATAAGTAATGATTCTTATTTTGGTGCGGTTCATGCAGATTGGACGTGCACGCGAGAGCTGGCAAATTTACCATAAAGCGCTAGCCCGCGTTATGGATTTGTCAGCTCTCACGTGCACGTCCAATCTGCATGAACCGCACCAAAATAAGAATCATTCCTTAAATAACATGTTATTATTTTGTTAAGGGTGTGCAGGAATCTACAAATTCCAACATTTCTTTGTTGCCCATTGGACTAGTAATCTTTTGATCTAGTTGCCTAGACATGCGCACAAAAATGTCTTCTTTTTCATGCAAATAACTCTTCGAAAGATTTCAAAAGAAATTTCTGTAATAATTAACCGTTTACTCCATGGGATATTGCTGTAATCCATGAGCGGACAGTGTAGATCCAGACCAGCCAGCACATCCATTTCGAGGGTTGCATGCAAGACTATCATAACTCCTTCTTTATTTTAATGTAATTACGACAGTATTACGTGCAACCCTCAATTCACTTTTTGATTAAGGAGGCTATTTCTGACCAAGTAGTGAACACTGTAGATTCTGTTAACCCTTTCCTGTATATATACGCATTTTTACGCATGTGCGACCAGTGTAGATCCAGATCAGCCGGCACATCCGTGCCGTCTGATCAGGATCTGCACTGGTCGCATTTTGGTCAGAAATAACCTAATGAATCAAAAAGCGAACAGTTTAGATCCTGATCAGACGGCACGGATGTGCCGGCTGATCTGGATCTAAACTGTTCGCCCTAGCAATAAAGGTGTGTCTGTACAGGAAAGGGTTAATACAAAATTTATCGGCACCTTAGTGCAAAAATGGTATAACTCCATATGTCATTGGTACTTATACTGTTTATCACTAAAGGTGACGATGTGTGCTAGTTGATTTGAATATACACTGTTTGCACCAGCGATCATTCCCATATATACAGCTCTTTACTCCACATATTCATCTTTTAATGTATGTACTACCAGTGTAGAACCAGGTTATACATCTGTGCTGTCAAATCTGGATCTACACTGGCCATCTCTCGGTCAGTAATAACCCAACAAGTCTTAGTGTGAACAGTGTAGATCCTAATCTGATGGCACAGCTAAAATGTGCGGGCAGATCCTGATCAACTCTGTTGGCCCATGCCATAAAGGTGTATGTATGGAGGAAAGGGATAGAATAATGTGTTGTGTATATTTCAGTGCATTCAAACATACCTGGAGAAGTTTAAAGAGAAGAAAACAACAGTGGTTACAGCTCTGCGGGAAGCTATTGATGCAGCCTACCTTTCAGTAAGTCTAGGCCCTAATTTCACATACAGAATATCCACATAAGTACTGTGGTATTGTAAATTTTGCAGCTACGAATTTTCGGGCAAAAGCCCCAAATTATATATTTGTGCGGGCATTTTCTATTAAGACATATTACATGGAGTAATTTCGCTAAGGGCTGTTCCAGGAAAAAAGAAGTGGGGGGGGGGGGGTGGAACGGAACTTAAAAATGGGGGTACCACCAACACAATTATATTTATTTTCAAACAACACATTTGCTTCCATGAATCACCCCCCACCCCCCACCCATCAAATTTTAATTAATTTCAGTTCCACCCCCCTCACTCCTTTTTTCCTGGAACAGCCCTAAGATGAAAATTTATCATTGGGCAAAATAAGCGCAATTTTATGTGTCACCCTTTTGCTTTGTCAGTCACTCTGTTAATCTATCAATTTATCATTAGATCTATTGTGAGTGAATTTTACTGAATAAGTAATGCTAAAACAACTTTGGCTTAAAATATATTCATTTCTACATTGATTGTGTAAAATTCTTCATCAGATTTACTTTTTACACAGGTTTTCTACTGTTTATATTACAAATTTTTATGCCCCTACGAAGTGGGAGGCATATAGAGTTGCCCTTGTCCCTATGTCTGTCCGTACGCAAATCCCCAAAATCTTGTGGCATCAACTCCTCATTAACTATCAGGCAGATTTCTTTCAAACTTTAACAGATGATCAAGCAGGATGTGTAGATGATCTTAAAAAAAGATTTTTTCCTTCAACTATTTTTACCAGAGTTGTAGCCCTTTGTTACAAATGTTTTTGTAGCAGTGGGGCATCAGTGTCCGAGGACACATTCTAGTTATATCTGAAATCACTTAATTTTGTTCGTCCTGACCAGGTGTCTTCAGTTAGAAAAGCCTTGACTATTATCTTTTAACTTTTGTTTCCAGATTAGCCTGGAGCCTATCACAGAGGATCTTGTGGCGGCGTTAGACAACAAGAATCCCAGCATCAAGGCGGAGACAGCCAGCTTCCTGGGCAGGTGTTTCAGTCGTCTTACATTAACAACACTTCCTAAAAAACAACTGAAGACCTTCTGTGCAAGCTTGCTTAAGGTAAATTCTTGATGCCTATGAAAATTTTAGGGCAAAAAATGAGATTTTCAAGCTGTCATTAATAAACCCAGTAGTATTATTTTTTGCTAGTGGTTTGATTTTGCACACTTGCTTAGCAAAAAATACATGAAAATAAAACCACCTGAAATAAAATAATACCACTGTCATTTACTGAAAATCAAAATAGGGCTCTCACTAGAAGGAGAAGTGGTCTCCCAAAAGTGACCAGACTTCTCCCTTTCTTTGAGCTTTGGGAGAATTCATTTTGTAGAGACTATAAATTATGCTGTTGTCTGCAAAATTCTCAATAATTCAGTAAAATTATGACAAAACTTCTCTTTGATTTGCAAGTCTAAAAACAGCTGTTAAAATGCTGTTTTTTTTCAGACTGTAAATGATACAGCCCCAGAGGTGAGAGAAGCTTCGTTCGTTGCTCTTGGCACAGCGATGAAAGTTGTCACCGAGAAAAACATCATGGCCTATATGACAGATGTTGACAGTATTAAAATGGCAAAGGTATGAGGGGGCCCAGATGTTGTAACTTCCATTGTTTTAATTGATGGAAAAGGCACTTTGAAAGCCATTGAAAACGACAGATATCAGAATATTGTTGGCTATGTTTGATTGAGCCTGTTCATGGGCTGTAACGGAAGTGCATATGACTGCCCCAGTTTGAGTGCTACTCATTATTTACACAAATATATTAATTATAATTATTTTAACACGATGAAGAAAAGATGAAAATAATAAATTTAAAGCACCATATGGGAATGTAGGATAAAGCAATATACAAAATATCAGGCAGCTGCATGATATAGTTGCTTAGAAAACTGCGACAGAGATTTTATGCTCCTTGCTCATCTACTTCCTGTTTACGAAATACTTTTTTGTTTACTATAAAGGTGCATTACATAAACCAAACGGTATCTTTATTTACTATAACTTCTATATTCTCAAAATGGTGGTATCACTAGTGAGCATTAGCCCACAGATTAGCCTTGTTTGTCATTTACAGATCCAAGAGTGTTGTGAGAAAGCGGTGCTGCTGAATGCTAAGGGTGAACCCCGTACAGGGGCTGCCCCAGCAGCAGCTAAAGGGGGCTCAGATAAACCCAAAGTAGTCAAACCTGGAGGGCCTCCTCCGGTAAGTTATCTTTGATTTGATTTGGGTTAGTGTGTATTTATAGAGTTTAACCCTTTCCTCCATATAAACACCATTATTGTGTGGTCGAACAGTGTAGATCCAGATCAGCCAGCACATCTTTGCCGACTGATCAGGATCTTCACTCTTCACTTTTTTATTTGTTATTTCTCACCAAAATGTGACCAGTGAAGACCCTGATCAGACGGCATGAATGTGTCGGTTGATCTGGATCTACACTGGTCACAAATGCGAAAATGTGTATGTATGGAGGAAGAGTAGCGCTTGTAATAGCTCCACAGCTAAGGTCACAATTGCAGCAAGATCAGTCTGTGCATCCATTTCTATCTTACACTGGTAAAAACAAATATCCTCTATATCCCTGGTATAACATGCTTAGATCCAGATCAGCATGCACATCTGCACAGTCTGATCAGGATCTACCCTGTTTCCTTCATGCTCAGAAATAACTGTATAAAGTTTAAGTGAACAGTGAAGATACAGAAAAGACTGCACAAATTATCTGCATCTATACTTGTTTATAAGCTGTATATCTTGGAATAAAGAGTTGTAGTTTAACATTTTTAGACACAGAAGATACATGTACTTCAATTTTAAGTTAATACTAACTAGATTACATTTATGTTTCTTAAACATGGACTTTATCTTAAAAATGGACAAAATGATTTTCTTTCAATTTATTTGTTCTTTGTTTTTTATTCTAGAGCACAGCAAGGCCAAAAACAGCACCTGCTAAAACAGGAGGGGTAAGTTTAGAACTTACTTGGAACATGTACAAGTAGTAAAGTTACAGTTCAGCCATTTTGACTGAAAGAATTAAGGTTTCTTTGAATCATGGATATATTACATGTACTATTATTTATCGATTTCCACCATACAAGGATTCTTGTTAGAATGTCATAGTGCATTATTTACATGATATTGTTTTATTTCCAGCCGCCAAAAGCATCTGGTGGTCCCCCGAAATCAGGTGGTCCTCCGAAAGCAAAGAAAGATGACAAGAAATCCAAGAAAGCTACCACTCCGCAGGAAGAAAAAACCGAGAAGGTTCTCTCTGTGAGTTACTTATCTTAAGATTCTCTCTTAAGTCTTTACAATTTTTATTTCTTTTTCCTATAAGGGAAAAGGGCAATTAACTGGCCATAAATTTGAGTTAACCCTTTCCTGTACAGACACACCTTAATTGCTAGGGCGAACAGTTTAGATCCAGATCAGCCGGCACATCCGTGCCGTCTGATCAGGATCTAAAATGTTCGCTTTTAGATTCATTAGGTTATTTCTGACCAAAATGCGACCAGTGCAGATCCTGATCAGACAGCACGGATGTGCCAGCTGATCTGGATCTACACTGGTCGCACATGCGTAAAAATGCGTATCTATACAGGAAAGGTTTAAAATAGCACAACAATGGTTTTAGCCATTTACTCTATACATGTAGATACCACTTTTTGTCGCATTGGCAAACAATGTAGATCCAGATCAGCCTGCACATCTGCCATTTGATCTAGATTTACATAGAACTTGTACCATGTGCGACCAGTGTAGATTCAACTAGATCGACCTGCACATCCTTGCCATTTGATTTGGATCTTGGTCAGAAATGAATTAAAGTGAATAGTATAGTGATACTTGTATGACCCCTTGAAAATTCTCAACAGATTTCAAATGACCTGTGGTTTTCAAAAGCTGTTGAAATGCCTTTGAGTTTCGTAATATTTAAATTCCTGGTAAAATCTTACACATTGCTTGGATGCTTTGACTTTTAAAGGTCTCTGAACTGATTTTGTCCTGCAATGTGCAGTATGCTTAAAATGTTCCAGTAATTCTTTTCTCCATGAGATAAGGCTGTTATCCCATTAGCAAACAGTGTAGATCCAGATCAGCCGGAACATCTGTGCAGTCTAAACAGGATCCGAATGTTAGCTTAGGATTCATTTGGTTATTTCCTACTATAAGGGACAAGCGTAGATTAAATGGCATGGATATGGTGGCTGATCTGGATCTTCACACATGATGAAAGTTGCATAATATATAAATATCACATCCCATTGGGGGAAACAGTACGAAATGTTAACCCGAGAGAAGTAATGTCAACCGAGGCGTTAGCCGAGGTTGACATTACCTTCTCAAGGGTTAACATTTCGTACTGTTTCCCCCAATGGGATTTGATATTTATTTTATTACACCGAACATTTGTTTTTTTAGAGATCTTGACTATGACCAAATTTCGTTTGGGAACAAAATCAAGCGCCGGAAGTCCAAAAAAAATCAATAATGCTCAATAAGCGGCTACAAATAATGATCAAAATGCGTTTATCTCCCTTGGTCAATTACGCATGCGTAGAAGTTAATTTGTAATCGGATTTCCAAGATACTTATTTTTAGATCCACGCGAGGGTGACATGATGCTGTCGCATATGTGACAGTAGCGATTATCTCCCTGTGACGTCACATTACGCTATATAGTAAACTAATCACGTGAGGTGTAATAATATGGGCTGTTTAAAAAAAAATGGCTGGTTTGGGTTTTCCTGTTATAAAAATGTACAACAAACAGTTACTTCCATATTCCTACTTTGCAAAGGTGTCTCATCATGCCCTTTAAAGATCTGTGAAGTTTCATCAGAATAGCACCATCCGTTAAAAAAATATTCTAAAATAATGGGCAAAAAATGTCAGGAGTGTGACAAAAAAGTGTGACACTTTTCAAAATCACATTTGTTCAGACCATTATTTTACAAAAAGCTTGAGTAAAGACAAGTTTTAGTATTGTTTTAGTAAAATGTGCATTTATTAGGCATCAAATAATGATAAAATTAAGCAAATTATACTTAAAATAAACAAAATTTTTGCTATTAAGTCAAGCGTGGTAGATTAGAAAATACCTCAAGAAAATGAATACATCTTTGCTTTATAAATTTATAGAACTGTAAAGATTAATAGTACATAAGAAATGTTTTGTGTATCATTTAGTTTTATGTTTCTAGATGCAATAATTATAATATTATCTATCACCTCTACTGAAATTATATTTGTCTGCAGCTCACTTCAGAAAATGTCAGCTAAATTTGTCAAAAGTGTGACATTATGCACATATTGCAATATTCTGTCAACATATCCTTTACATGAAAACAAGAGCATATTTTTTCCTAGAAGTCTATGTCATGTTTTGTTAAATTGTGACAAAAAGGAATGGCCTTAGTGAAACATTTTTGAGTACACTGCACTTATGTGGTTGTCAGGAGTGTGACACACTTTTTTAACAATATGAATTTTTTATCTTTATGCGATACCACAAGTTCTAAAGCACTTTTATTTGATGCTTCAACATGTATTTTAACAGAAATACACATTTAAATAATAAGAAACAGTAATACTTGTAATTTAAGCACATAAATTAAAATTCTTTGATTTATTTAATATTGGTCAATAAAGCTCCATAAAATTTTTATTCTGCCACATATGAGTATAACTTGATTGATTTTGCTCACTGTAAAGACCGTACAAACATATGGACCAACCAGTTTGGACTTTTTATGAACTTAAATTCTTTACATTTTTTTCACTTCACTTGCCATTTTTCAAATGACAATATCTCAGCAACCAGTTGACCGATTTAAAAATCTTTTCTGTTCTATACTCAGTTTCAATAAACAAAAAATACAGAATAACAAGTTTGGAATTTTTATGAACTTTAATTTTTCACTATTTTTTCACTTTTCCAGCCATTTTTTTTTAAACGGCCCATATATGGAGTAAAGGGTAAACACTCAAGGGCCCAGGATCATAAAACTAAGATTGTAGACAAGTCTCAAATCTCAAACATCTGATAGGCTGTAATGGCGACTGGTCGCCATTACAGCCAATCAGATGCTTGAGATTTGAAACTGGTCTCCAGATTTAGTTTGATGATCTTGGGCACAGTAAATGAGTCATGTAAAAGACCATCTGTTATCATGGTTATTGTAAGAGTCTAGACAACTTTGATCAATAATAATTATAGGAACACATGGCAGTTACCTGCTGTCACATCTGCATGCACATGATTTACATGGATGAATATTAAGCTGGTCACTTATGATAATCCTTATTAAATGCTTAACCCTTTACTCCATAAATACGCATTTTAATGCATGTGCAACTGTGCTATCTGATCAGGATCTGCACTGTTTGCTTTTTGGTCATGAATAACCTCATAAATTAAAAAGCAAGAAACTGTGTAGGTCAACTAGGTCCTGATCAGACCGCACAGATATGCAGGCTGGGCTGGTTATACACAGGTCGTCGATGTGAATACAGGTTTACCATGAGGAAGAGTGTTAACCGCCCCCCCCCCCCCCCCCACCCCACCCCCTCAAAAAAAAAGCAAAAAAAAAAGCTGCATTCCTATAAAATGAGTCAGTTCCCCTTTAAGTGCTGTTAAAAAATGAGCATAATAATTGGAAACAATTAACATTTTCCAATAAAATTATAATATTTATAATATGATTTAACAGTCAAAATTCTATTTCTAACAACAGCAAATTCTATAATTAAATAGTCCATCAGTTACAGCATTGTGTATATGCACATTGCAGTTTTTATTTTACTGTTAACATCTTGTAGGATGAGGCAGTGAACGATAAAGCCACAGAGTTGTTTGGTGCAGAGGTCCTCGGCCAGCTAGATAACTCCAACTGGAAGGAGCGGCTGGCGGGTATCGAGACTTTAACCACCACGATCCGCCGGATGACAAGGGATATGATACCCTGCCAGGTCTGTGTGAGGACTATAGCACGGAAACCAGGCTTCAAAGATAACAATTTCCAGGTAAACTAACCCCTAACCTAATCTGCTAAATTTGTGTGATTTACTTTCTTTACTCTGATCATTGTGGTATCAATATATTTCGAGTGGGTTTAAATTTAAAATTAAGGTTAAATGGGTAAATTTAAATCTCAGCAAAATAACACCATTAATAATGTCTTTATAGAAAATACGATTGGCCAAATTTATGCCTATGTGAATATAAATACTCGTGGGATAAACACAGGGTGACATTTTTTTGCAATATCTTGCGTACATATTGATAACAATACATGAAAATCTGCAGAGGAATGCCTAATGATGCTTACTGGGGAAAGCGTGAAAGTGAAAAGTAGAATCTTCTTCAAAGTTAACCCTTTCTCCATATACACACCTTTATTGCTCGGGCGAACAGTATAGATCCAGATCAGTTGGCACATCTGTGCGGTCTGATCTGGATCTGCACTGTTCCCCTATTGATTTGTTAGAATATTACTGACTAAAATGCGACCAGTGCAGATCCTGATCAGACAGCAAAGATTTGCCGGCTGATCTGGATCTACACTGGTAGCACATGATTAAAAATGCGTATATATGGAGGAAAGGGATAATGGGATTGACTACTGATGTCTACTGGGGAAAGCGTGAAAGGTTACAAACTATAATCTTCTTCAAGTTAACCCTGGGTTTCTTTATCCCTTGATTATATCAATTGTAGCTTTTTTTGCACATAATTTTTTCCCTGGGAATTAAACAATAACACATTATCAGAATTGTCTTGCCTGAAGTGCTTGTATATGACTTCTTAAAGGTTTTAATTTGTTAAATGACTTTCTGTTGAATTGATATTTGTTGCATTATGGTTTTTGGCAGTAAAACATTTTTTCTTTTGTTGTATTTTAGGTGTTGAAGTTAAGGGTTGACCTTGTTACCCACCTGGCACAGAATTCCGAGTTCACGAAGACGACAGCGGAGTACTGTCTTCCAGACCTAGTGGATAAAGTTGGGGACGTGAAGAACGGATCTTCCGTACAAGAGGCGTTGAGCTGTATAGCAGAGGCCACGTCACTGGACTACGTAGCGGGAGAGGTGTGTAGGACTGTTCTAGAAGTTCTGAACCCTAAACTCCATAGATCCTACTTTTATCTCATGGGTGAATAGTGTTGATCCCGAGATCAGCTGGCACATCAGTGCTGTCAGATCCGGATCTACTTACTGGTAAAAAATAATCTAACTAACAAAAAAATGCAAACAGTGGCAGGCCTCCTAGCGAAACCTTTAAAACCTTTGAAAACCTTTAATTTCATTGCTAACCTTTAAAACTGGAACAACCTTTAAAATGGCCAAATAGCCTGTAATTTTCACTTAAAACCTTTATTTTGTTCAGACTGCTTTCCAATCTGGCAGTTTAAAACCAGTAATGGTTGTACTATTGTATTTCTTCCCCTTGTATCGGTCATCATGAATATCAGACAGTTTGAGATAACATCAAGCATGCTTATTTCTGATATCTGTTTTTAGTGGGTTTTCATATATAAATTAACTTTTTTTACATTAATACCCATGTAATTATATTATACATTTTCAACAAGAAATCCAACAAAAATAGCCTTAATTTACTCTTTATTTTTTAATATTTTTCACTAAAAGACCTTTATTTCCATAGTAGATTGAAGCCTTTATAAAAACCTTTATTTTTGTTCACGCCTGCTAGGAGGCCTGCAGTGGATATCCCAATCAGATGGCACAGATGTTCTGGGTGGTATACGTCTACTCCGGTTACACACACAATAATACCCGTATATATTGAGGAAAGGGCTAACAACAGCTGAAAATGTAGCAATTGCTAAATATATATTATTTTAAAGGGCTGATCCTTCATTTTATATCAATTACAAAAAATAGATACTGTGGTTTCATTTAATTAACCATGGATGAATTTTTGCACAGATTTGGCAAGTTTAACTATGGCATGGACAGAAATTCATGCTGTTGTAAATTTCTCACAAGAAAGGCTATAAGGCAATAGAAAATTAATTCCTAGATTCTCATCCAAATTTGCATTTTTGTACTCTACCAGTTTGTACTTGTAATGTAAATTTTGATATACACATTTTTTTCAAAATAAAAAACTTTCGAACAGAGTGATTTTCGTAGGTCAGGCGGGAATGAGAATCTAGGAATTAATTTTCTATGGCCTTACACATAGTTAAAGTTCCATGGGTGAAAGTTTTCCGTTGCCCTGGACCAACCGGGTGCCCTGACGGCCCCCAGCTTTAGGTTTCAGTATTTTCAGTTTTGCCAACTTTCACCCATGAAGTTCACTCCGATTTGATTTCCCACACTTGCCCAAATGCCAAAGAAGTGAAAAATAAGCACACATGATATATAATGATACAATAGACTGAAATGAGTAAAATAAGTGTTCATTTTTTTACAGGTGATGAGAATGTCATTTGCCCAGAAGAATCCAAAGAATCAGTCTGAAGCATTGAACTGGCTCACCAAGGCTGTCACAGAGTTTGGTTTGAAGTAAGTATAACGTTCAATGAACAGCCCTTTACTTCATGTATGTTGCTCATATGAAGTTGCTAACAGATTTATTAGGCATTTCTGATCAAGGTGATCAGTGTATATCCAAATTAGCCTGTACACTTGCAGGGGTCAAAGTTTTCAGGATTATTCCTGAATTCAGGATGCTGTGTCTAAAAATGGTTGATTTTCTTTATTTTCCCTATGTAAATTGACAAATTTTCAGGATTTCAGGATTTTCAGAATTTCTAACATTCACCCCTGCACTTGTGCAGTATGATAAGGATCTACAATGTTTGCTTTTCTGATCAGACTGCTCTGATATGCATAAAAAAATCTGGATGTACACTGTTAATGCATAGGATGTAAGCAATCTCCATGAAGTATAGTGTGATGGATTTACAAAGGATGCAGAATACTTTTTTGGAAATGGTTTGTAACTGTCCCTCCTTATTCAAATGACCAAAAGTTATTTTACTGAAAGTTGATCAAACACAGAATTTATGTTTTGTCATTTGTCACTGAGCAAATGAGATCTGAAGGTTATAAAACTGAATTTGGAAACCAATCTCAAATCTCAAGCATCTGATTGGCTGAAATGGCGACCAGTCGCCATTTCAGCCAATCAGATGCATACAAATGCATATATATGGAGGAAAGGGTTATTGCATGTGCAAATTGGGTATAGGCAGAATAGCCAGAAGATCTGAAATGACTTACAGATCAAAAAGCCAACAGTTTAGTATTACATGTCACAGCTGTGCCTGCCGATCTGGATCTACACTGCCTGTGCCATTAAAATCTTTTCTATGGAGTGAAGGGTTAGAATACAAACAGTAAGTATGCCAAAACAAAACAGACGTAGAACAAATCACACTGTGCAATGAATAAAAGACATGTTACTGTGGTATCATTTAATTTCGCGGGGACGAATTTTCGTGCAAAAAACGTAAATTACAAATTCGCTGGGGCATTTATTCGCGCAACTGTATTTTCCTATAAAGAAACACTGTTAAATTGTTTTATTTCACTGGGGTTGAATTCCGCGCTCTTGTCGTAGTGCAAAATACACGAAAATTAAAACCACACGAAATAAAATGATTCAACATTAATTGAATAGTTAAGCAGAATTTACAAATTTCAGGAAAGCAGCTAAAGTGCAGAGGTATTGATATTGTAATATTATTTCTTTACTTTTTTGCCGTGGCTGGTATAAATGTGTGTGGTATACATTCACACGAGTATATTTCATGTATTTCATGCAAGAATGATCGCACAAGGACATACTTTTCTCTTTTCTTCCACACAAGTGTTAGCATTTAGGTTGTAGTTTTTGATCTACGACAATGTACAGGCTAGTTATTTTAATATCGTTTAGAATTTTTTTTTTTTTATGTGTTCACATATTTTATAATTGGTTTACAACTTTTACACCAAGTGCCTATCTTCATATTATCATATAAACCTTAACCATATGGATAGGCCTTAAATCTGTGCGACCAGTCTAGATCCAGATCAGCACAAATGTATACATTGCCATCTGATCTGGATCTACACTTGTTGCTTCTTGGTTATAAAGAATCAAAGAATCTAAAAGCCAGCAGTGTAGATCCTGATCTGCTGGCACATCTGTGCCATCTGATCTGGATCTAAACTTTATGACCATGCAACTTAAGTCATTTATATGGTTTATAGGGTTAAAAATATATTAGTAGATTTTCGTTTCTCATTTTGTAGGTCCATTTTAGCACAGATTACTTTCCAGTGTTTTTGGTCATTGTTATACAATAAATATAATTGTTTATATAATCAAAATTTCACAACAACTGCAGTGTTATGTTTGTGTGATATAAATATGCTGTCAACTCTTTCCTAAAAGGGAATGGCTATGATTCCAAAAAACCTGTTTAGATCCTGATCACCCTTCATATCTGTACGGCCTTTGAAAGATGAACACATTCAGTTTTAGAATCACTTCTTTGACTGACTATAAAAGTGTAGATTCTGATCGGACTGCAAGGATGTAAATCTTACAATGTATACAGGTTACATTGTATATGCCGCCAGTGTAGATCCAGATCAGCTGGATTTACACTGGTTGCTTCCTGGTCAGAAATAACCTTATGAATCTTAACAATGTGTCAGCTGATCTGGACTGAATCTACACTGTTTGCTAAGGGATAACATCGTTATCACATAGAGTACAGGGTTAAAATAATTCTTTTGAAGATATTTTTGGCACAGTGAGCTGCACATAGTGGATTTACGGTTTCAGGTTGTAAAATGTAGATGCAAATTGTTGTTAACCCTTTCCTCCATAAATACACATTTTTATGCATGTGCAACCAGTATAGATCAAGATCAGCCAGCACGTCTGATCAGGATCTGCACTGGTCACATTTTGGTCAGAAATATCATAACAAATAAAAACAAACAGTTTAGATCCTGATCAGACTGCACGCATTTGCTGGCTGCTCTGGATCTAGACTGTTAGCCCACGCAATAAAGGTGTGTCTATGGAGGGAAGGGTTCAAGAAACTCTTTATAATGATGTGAGGCAATCACTTCATCATACTGTTGTTTGTATTATTGAAGTTTTTCAAACTATCCCAGATGAGTAGTACATTTTTATGCCCCCACAAAATGGGAGATTATAGAGTTCACACATCCGTCCATCCGCCCAAACGCCCCCAAATCTTGTGGCATCAACTCCTCCTAAACTATAAGTTGGATTTCTTTCAAACTTGCACAGATGATCAAGCAGTATGTGTAGATGATCGTAAAGAAAGGACTTTTTCCTGCGACCATTTTTACCAGAGTTATGGCCCTTTGTTATAACAAATATTGTTGCAGCAGTTGGGGCATCAGTGTCCGGGGACACATTCTGGTTTTATCATTTATTACATATTTTCTTTTTATCTTTCAGAGTGCAAGTAAAGCCCCATATTGAGAACATCAAGAAAGCCTTTGCTAATACAAATCCTGTAAGTTTAGTGGTATTTTAACAATTTCCTTGATATACATGTATACGCAAAGTTACAGATTTGTGACCAGTGTAGATTCAGATCAGCCAGCTTATCTGTGCTGTCTGATCAGGATCTCCTGGTCTCATTTTGGTTAGAAATAACCTAACGAATCAAAAAGCGAACAGTTTAGATTCTGATCAGATGGCATGGATATGCCGGCTGATCTGGATCTACACTGTTCGCCTATGCAATAAAGGTTTGTCTATGGAGGAAAGGGGTTTTGGGTTATTTTGACCTGGAAATGATGTCAAAAATTTGAGTAGATGGATGATTATTAAGGCAACTTTTACTAGTTTGTCATACGAGAACCTGTAGGGGTAAGTTTGAGGTTGGTGCACCTTAGAACCTGATTTATAACTACAGAGGCAATTGTTTCAAGGTTGCCATTTTCATTAATTTTTTGTGGTCTCTCTTCGAAATTTGACCAAATTATAAACCCACACTCTCTAGTCCTCTTTACTCTTGGTTTGAGAGGCAACTCTGTCTTTCCTGATTGTTGCTTTTCCTAAAAGCTTTTCCTAAAACCTATCTAGTTAGACCGACTCTGGGACTTATCAGTGGTGGTCTTAATTTAGGGGTTACAGCAAGTGCTACCGTCATTGTTCGAATATAAGCCGAACCCCCATAAACCTGATGGAACAGAAGAAAATGGCTTAATGCAATGTATAAGCAGCCAAACCTGTGTATTAGCCGCACCCCCAACATTTTACTGCCAAATTCTGGAAAAAAGTGCGGCTTATATTCAGACAATGACGGTAATCTGTTAAAAGGGACATTGAAATAATGGCCATATTATTGAGGTTGTCTTAATTTTAGCGTGGTCTTTATGGAGATTTTTACTGTATGCATATTTCACTTTATGCTTCATTTCAAAGAAGCAGGGTATATTGCTCTGAACATGCCGGTAGGTCGGTCTGTAACCAACCATGTCTTATCAATAACTAGATAATGATTTGGCATACAGTCCTAAAGTTTGGTAGGAAGGTTTGTCATCACATGTAGATGACCTCTGTTGATTTTGAAGTCAGTAGGTTAAATGTCAAGGTCACAGTGACCTTTAATCAAATAATGGCATATTTCTAGGGGGAGGAGGGAGAGGAGGCATTCATGTTTTACAAACATCTCTTGTTTTACACTGTTGTCATTTTACGTATTTATAGGCTGTGAGAACGTCAGCGATAGGTCTGTGTGCCATTCTGTACCAGTATATGGGACAGCAGCTTAGGATGTTCTTCGAAGACGAGAAGGCCGCTTTACTGCAGCAGATAGACGCGGAGTTTGAAAAGGTACTTAGGTGTCATTATATTTTGCAAGGGTTTAATTTTTGTGAATTTTAGGCTAGGCAGTGTGTGCAGAATTAAACCCCAGCAAATATTAACTTAATCAATATCTTTTTGTGTCGCCTTTTCGAAGAAATGGCGATACATAGGGATCGCTTTGTCCGTCCGTCGGTCTGTCTGTCCGAGCGCACCGCAAGGCATCTGTTGGGTACCATCTGTCCGTCCGAGCGCACCGCAAGGCATCTGTTGGGTACCATTCCCATTCATTCCGTTGTGTCTTGTTGGGTACATTTTTTGCTTATTGGGTAGTTTTAAACAAAAGAAATACCCAACAAAGGGTCAAATGTGGGAACGTCCGTCACGAAAACTTAACGTTGGCTATAACTTTGCCATTTCTTAATATTTCTTCATGAAACTTTCAAATTATATTGCTTATGACAACACGCTCATGGTGATGCCAAATTCTTTAGGTCAAGGTCACATTTGATGGAGTTACGCCCCTTTTTTTACTTGGATTGTTACATGATAACATAACATTGGCCATAACTTTGCGATTTCTCAATATTTCTTCATGAAAATTTCTAATTATATTGCTCAAGACAACACACTTGTGATGATGACAAGTTGTTTTTGCCAAGATGGAGTTATGCCCCTTTTTGTACTTGCATTTTTCTTCTGACATTGCACCCGAGGGCGACACTTGTGTTCAACTGAACATCCATCTAGTTCTATTTATCCAATTATACACATGGGAGAATTTGTCAGTGCATAAATGTATTTTTTGTCATATGCACGAAAATTGTTGTTATGATTGAGTTATTAACAAAAATGTTATGATTGAGTTATTAACAAAAATATTCTCTCTTTTAAAGTTCATCTTTTTTAATGAAGAATGCTATATGGAAATTACACCTGCAAGTGTTATTTGATTAAATTAATCTTTACTACATATATACAGGTTTTATCGCTTGTGCAAACTGTAGATCCAGATCAGCTGGTACATCCAATCAGGATTTACACCATTTGTTTCTGTCAGAAATTACCTTATCAAAAAGCAGTAGTGTAGTGCCAGATCAAGTGGCACAGATTTGCAACCTGGTCTGGATCTACACTGTTTGCTAATGGATAACAGCTAAATTATACCACGAGTACAGTGATAAATAAGTTGCTGTGTATTGTGCAGGTGAAAGGTCAGAAGCCGCCAGCCCCTATTCGTGGCCTCAAGTCTGCTGCGGGTGATGATGATGATGAAGAGGAGGATGAAGAAAAACGGGACGATGATGAAGAGGGCGCTGCTGATCTCATTCCTAGAAATGATATTGGGTAATCTTTAATGTTATACCATTATACCCTTTGCCCAAGATTATAAAACCAAAACTGGCAACCAAATCTCAAATCTCAAGAATCTGATTGGCTGAAATTGCGACTGGTCCATTTCAGGCAATTAGATGCTTGAGATTGGAGACTGATCTCCAATCACACGTTTATGATCTTGGGCTGTTGAATTTGACTGTCACCCATTACTGTAGTTCGACCCTAAATCAAGACCTACCTATTTGGACCAGTATTTAGCTGCCACACTTAACAGTTCTGTGCTTTTTTTCACCCTTCAATCAAGATCATCCCACCATTTTGCTTCCATTCTGCACTGGAAAACAATTGTTCCAGGGCATGGCTTCAACCAAAATTATCAAAATATTTTGGTACAAATTATGAATATTTAGGAGTGTAAATATAACAACAGAATCAAACTTCATCAGGATATGAAAAACATTTGGGTTATTTGTTTCTTTACAGTGAGCGCTTCACCCAAGAGCTGATAGAATCCATGTCAGACAAGAACTGGAAGGTGCGAGGCGAGGCCCTACAGAAGATAATCGCCATTCTCAACGAGGCAAAGTTCATCAAGGGAAATCTCGGTCTACTGCCAGAGGCCATCAAAGTTAGGCTTAATGATAACAACAAAAACCTGGTATGTCAACTTTTTACACTCGGAAATATTTACCATCTAAATACTTGTCGTTTTCTTTATTCCAAAAACTGTGGATGCACATATATTTGTGGGCATAAAATTGCATGATTTTCTGTTAGACACCATTCTTGTGAGTTAAGGGATAAAGTGAATGTTGGCCCTTTACTTCATAGATATGCCTTTGTCACATGGGGTAACAGTGAAGATCCAGATTTGCTGGCATATCCATGCCGTCTGATCAGGATCTGCAGTGTTTGCTTGCTTTAATATTTATTAGGTTATACCTGACCAAGATGTGACCATTAACGAATGTGCTAGCTGATCTAGGTGTGCACTTATTGCATATGCATTAAAATGCTTTTATATGGAGTTAAGGTTAACTTAATGGTTTGGGTTGTTCTATTTTTAGGTACAGCTGCTTTACCCTTTCCTGTATAGATACACCTTTATTGCTAGGGCGAACAGTTTAGATCCAGATCAGCCGGCACATCCGTGCCGTCTGATCAGGATCTAAACTGTTCGCTTTTTGATTCATTAGGTTATTTCTGACCAAAATGCGACCAGTGCAGATCCTGATCAGATGGCACGGATGTGCCGGCTGATCTGGATCTACACTGGTCGCACATGCGTAAAAATGCGTATATATCCAGGAAAGGGTTAAAAAAAACAACAAAACAGATGTGTATAAAAGTGGTTAGATGGTGAAGTGGGGGAGGGATAAGTGGATTTCAAAGTTTCCTTCATCTAAATAAGGGAACTAAAAATGTGTTACTTTAACCCTTTAGTCCATATATATCGCATCTGCAGTCTGTGTAGATCCAGACCAGCTGGCATATCTGTACTGTCTGATCTGGATCTATTTTTCGTTAGAAATAACCTATTAATGAATCTAAAAGCAAAGAGTTTACAATTTAGATCCTGATCAGTATGTGTTTATTGGCTGATCTGGACGTACACTGTTTGCTCAGGCGATAAATGCATGCAGTGTGGATTATCATTTTTAAGTACATTATGTATTGTCCAACAATATTGACCTGACACTTCATTAATTTTTGTAAAGGTCATTGAATAAACACGGGTATCAGCGAAAACACCGATATATTATTCAATTTACACCTCAATGATGTGTGGAGTATTAGAATAGATGCCGGACTACCGATCGTAACATTTACGAATATTAACGAATATGGGGTCAAATGCAAGAGTGCCAGGTCAATATTGTTGGACAATATTATAGAATTCAAGCATTATCTGTATATAAACAGGTGACCACTACATTGAGTATATGTGTAACCCTGGCCACCAACATGGGTCCCCACTGTAAACAGAACATCAAGGTGATCGGGCCCGCTATCATAAGCTGCTTTGGAGACAGTAAGGTAGGGTTGAAATATTTATTTTGTCTACTGTTAAATAATTTTATTACAGGTTTTATTTTCGTGTATTTGGTGGTACAGAAATTCATCCCCAGGGAATTTAAACCATTTAACAGGGTTTCTTTATAGGAAAACACAGTTGCGCGAATTCATTCCCCTGCAAATATGTTATTTATGTGGTTTGCCTGAAAATTCATCCCCGCAAAATTAAATGATAATAGAGTATTGTCTACCCTGAATTAGAGGCTAACCCACTTTAGGACCACTTTTGTCCAGTCCCAGAGATGGTTTGATTTTATTTCGTAAATGTTAAACCCAGTGATATTCCTGTACATCACATGATTATAACAATCGTTAGGGGTGTAAAAAGAATCCCTTAAATAGTTGAAGGGGTCTTAGGTCCTCCCCTAGTGGGGATCGAGAGGTAACACCTGTTGTGGGGTTCAGACATTCATTCTGCAGCATGCAAACAGTAAAAAAATTCAGAAGTTTCACAGAAGGGGATATAACTAATGATGTCAGATGTTGAACTTGTTCTGTATTGTATTTGAAATATTGGGAAACCAAACTTTATCAAGTTCAAAAACATTTGGGACTTTCAATGGATGTAAACAAACAAAGTGCATGAACCTTTTATTTTTGCTGGAAAAGTATTGTGGTGAGGATACATAAATTTCCAGGTGATTTTTCCAGCTCCCGGCCCATTTCTACACTTCTGTCACGTGTGTTATTACTGTATATTTCAGCCTGCACTAAGGGCACAGGCCGTACAGGCATTGAATGCCTGGGTTGATCAGACAACATTAACTCCCCTGGTAGAGTGTGAAGCGTTCAGTGACGCTCTCAAGCTCGAGAACCCAAACCTCCGACAGGAAGTAAGTACTCGTTTGAACCATGTTGTAAGAACATTGATTAACAGGATTTTTTGTTGTTTCAGATTTTTATTTATTTTAAAAGAAAGATATTTTTGATATATTCCATTTTTTTCAGTGAATCTCTTGATTACATTTTTTGGTCTACAATATTTCAATCAGAAGACCAGCTTTAGGATTCTTGCTAAAACCTGCGTAATTCACACAGAAATAATATAATAAACCCTGTTAACAGCTTTTAGGTTTCGAAATTTAGCAATTCATATACAATTACTGTTCATACATTTCAGTGAGTTCGATATATCAACCTGATGAAGAGAAGGCTAAGGATGTTTTATGTACGTGTAATTTGCGCGTGAAATATTTTGCCCAGATTATTACATTATTTAGCCTGCAACGAGTCAATACTGCATTTTATCAAGTATTATAGTCAATTATGTGACCATGTTCCATAAAATGAAAAATGCACAACCAATATGATTTAGTGATAATTTTTATTATATAGCTGTTGGGTTGGTTGACGGAGAGGTTACCCAATCACAAACAGTTACCAAAAGATGAGATGAAGCTGTGTGTTCCTCACCTGCTCAGTTGTCTGGAGGACAGAAATGCCGATGTGAGGAAAAAAGCCACGGACGCCCTGGTACCCTTTATGATCCATGTTGGTTATGACGGGGTGTTCAAAGCTACCAATAAACTCAAGGTACAGTACATTAATTTGTAAGGTCATCAGTGCCCAAGGTTATAAAACTGAACATGTTCACCATTTCAGCCAATCAGATGCTTGAGATTTGAGACTGGTTTCCATGCTCAGTTTTATAACCTCCAGCCCAGGTTTTTTGCCCATTTTACTTAACAATGGTTTTATATCTTTTTATTTGTGTATTTTTGTGTCCTTTTTGTCAAGATGGTAAGGTGGACAGGATGTAATTCACCAAGGTATTGTACTTGTTTGTTAATATGAGAACCTGGCTGGTGCACCCTTGAACCAGGTTTGAGCCCCCAGTGGAAAAATGTTTTATACCTGTACAGGAAAAATTTCTGGCTGGTGTACGCTTGAACCAGGTTTGAGCCCCCCATGGAAAAATGTGTTATACCTGTACAGGCAAATTTCTGGCTGGTGCACCCTTGAACCAGGTTTGAGCCCCCAGTGGAAAAATGTTTTGCTACTGATCATAGCAAGGTAGTAACCCTTCAGGTTCCCAGGTTTGTTGATTGTTGTTTGTGGTGTGGACGTCTTCTTTGCAACAGATCTTATTATAAACCCATGCTCTCTTCTTCCTCTCTACTTTTATGTGTTAGAAGGCTATGTTTTCTTAATTTAGTTTAAACTTATTTGTTTTACATCGATTGTGAAACAAGTTATTCCAACTTATATTAATCACGCTCGATGACTGCTTCCTGGGTTTCCAACCAGTACTTGCGCCGAATATGGATTGAGGAAACTGCAGACAAACCTCATCCCTGATGGGACTCGAACCCGCAGTCTCCGGATCTGGAGTCCGACGCTCTACCCCTAGACCACTGATCTTAAGATGTTTTCTTAATGTGAATAGTCCTGATATGTGTACTTTATTTTTGTAACATTCTAATTGAGCTCTTAAGTTATTAGATTTCCATTCATGATAAAATGTTGCTAGACTGCTTTTTCAAAGATTGGTTGTTGACATCATCCGTCACTTTAAATAGCAGCCTCGGCTATACCTCTGCAAACATTTTTGTGTTGTGTTTGCCGGCTGTCATTAGGCTAGTTCAAAACAATTCTCACTTCAAACAAAACTGACTTCATAATTAAAGGCTAAATTAAGATAAAATCAAAAACAAAACCAAGAAAAGCCCTAAGAGATATTATCATTTTACGTAACACAACTGTCGTCCTTTTGAAACTCTAAAAAAAAACAACGCTTAAAACACTTGTTTTTCATGGCAACTTTTGAAAAAAATCTTTAGTTTACATTTCAAGTGTTGATTTGAAAAATCTGACATTTCTTCAGATTGGAATATTGTTTAAAAAAAATTTGAACCTTCTGTTAATTCTTATCTTTCCAAACATCTGATTTAACTGTTCACTTTTTACGTAATTTAAAATAATGAGAACAAACTTTGAATATTAACACTTGAGGTATTGTTATTGTAGCCAGCATCAAAAGATCAGATAATGCAGGTCATCGAGAAAGCTCGAGAGAGTATTCCGGCCAAACAGCCGGCCAAGAAAAAAGCTCCTGCTTCGGCTCCATCTACAGCACGTGCTGCAGCGCCAGCTGCATCCAATGATTATGACGAGCCGGAAGCACCACCGCCTCCGAAGAAGAAGGAAAAGGAGAGGTCGCCATCTGTTGAACCTCCGGAGAATAAAGCTACCAAAGGTCCAGGCAAAACAAAGGCCAAACAAGTAAGTAGCTTGGGCAAACTGTTCTGTGTTTTTTTTGTTGGATACCCCTTTTGTGGGTGTTTAATTTCATGGGACTAAATAATAATTTTCTAAACTTCTTTGTTCATTTCTTTATATCATGTTCTTTTTTAATTCTTTGATAGATCTTCCTATGATATCCATTTAAATAAGTACCCTTGAATATTAATCATTTTACAGAATATAATTCCGATTTTGTTTCTTTGCATTTTACGTCATGCTTAGCGATGTATTACAAAATTTCTAAAAATTGATTGTATTGGAGTTCCTGCAAAAAATATGTGTTTATTCATTCTTTTAGTTTCCCTTCTTGTCCTCACATAATATAAAGCATAGTAATCTGTGATATTAGAACTCTTTGTCTTTTAATTAACCCTTTTCTTCATATATACGCATTTTTACGCATGTGCGACCAGAATAGATCCAGATCAGCTGGCATAACTGTGCCGTCTGATCAGGATCTGCAGTGGTTGCATTTTGGTCAGAAATAACCTATTGAATAAAAAAGCGAGAAGTATAAATCCTGATCAGACAGCACGGACGTGCCTGCTGATCTGGATCTAAACTGTTCGCCCTCACAATAAAGGTGTACACGTATCTTTGGAGGAAAGGGTTATACTTAGTAGAAGTAGTAAAACATGTTTTTTCCACAATCATTAAGCTTGGTTTATGGCTTTTTTTTCAGGCTGCAGCTCCGAGTAAGAAAAAAAAGGTAGAAGAAGATACAAGCCCGCCATTATCCATCAATGAAACCAAGGAGAAGAGATTCAAAGATGAGAAAAACATGAAGGTATGAGAGACATATTGGAAAAGGGAAAAGTTACATGTTTGTAACAAAAAATATGAAATATATATATATAAAATTAAGTGAGCCGTTATAAAATTAAGTGAGCCGTTATAAAATTAAGTGAGCCGTTATAAAATTGAGTGAGCCATTATAAAATTGAGTGAGCCGTTATTGACTTGAGCAACCACCCAAGGTAATGACAGAAAGTGGCTGCTTAACATAGGTGAGATGTAAAAATTAGAACAAAATGTCAGTTTAGGACATATTCAAACTGGCTGTTTAAGACAGGTGGTTGCTGAATGCAAGTTGCTGTTAATGCAGGTTCAACTGTATATTGATGACACTTACATTATACCAATTATAAACTGTCACAAAATTTTCAGTTTCTTTAACAGAAAATTTATGTAATCACAGTCCCATTGCATAATTGAATAGCCTTTCATGAATATAAGGTAAGCATGAGGCTCGTTTTTTGTTAAGTATGGGTCTTTCAAAGACACTGTCCCCTCTCAAAATTTATTTAAAACCATGCACTTTTCTGACCAATTTTTGCACACCTTTCATTCCTCTTTGCAGCCAAAATTATGCTATTCCCCCAAATTATATGGTATTGGCCCCTTCCCATGGCAGTGACAAAACATGCCCTCTGACATTATGCTCAGTCTTTTCATTTTGGTGCACACTTTAATCAAGTGTCGACATTACGTTGCGTTTATTACTTGTAAAAATAAAACGTTGAACTTGATGGATTATCTCATTGCAGTGAGAAAAAAGCTCAGTCATTCATTTCAGCGCACACTTATAATCAATTTTTCAAAGTCACATTGTGTTTTTTTTTCTTCTTTTAGACATTAAAGTGGAACTTCATGGACCCAAAGCCAGAGTACATAGAACAGTTGCGCAACCAAATGGAGAAGAACTTCAGTAAAACCATGATGGATATGATGTTCGTCGACGACTTTAAATCCCACACCAAAGCCATTGAAATTCTCCTCAAAGTAAGTAAATATACAGTAAGGACAATGCAAAATTAAGACCACTTTAATAATAATACAACTTTTTCAGTGTCCAGTTTAACCCTTTCCTCTATAGACACACCTTTATATGTGGGTGAACAGTGTAGATCCAGATCAGCCGGCACATCCGTGTTGTCTGATCAGGATCTGCACAGTTCGCTTTTTGATTTATTAGGTTATTTCTGACCAAAATGTGACCAGTGCAGATCAGATCAAATGGCATGGATGTGCCGGCTGATCTGGATCTACACTGGTCGCACATCATGACATGTGTAAAAATGTATATATATGGAGGAAAGGGTTAACACTAGGACTGTAATTTATCTGCATTCTAGTTAACTCAATATTTACACCAATAAACAGTACAATTTTGATCAAATGTAGCTGTGTTACATTCTTATGTTGCAGGGTCTACCATCATCCCAGGATATACAGCTAGGTAATCTCGACCTGATCCTTAAATGGTTCACGCTACGATTCTTCGACACTAATCCCAGTATGCTGAACAAAGCCCTGGAGTACATATCCGCCCTCCTAAAACTGCTGATCGACATTGACTACAGTCTACACGAGTTTGAAGCCAACTCTTTTATTCCATATTTAGTAATCAAGGTGAGCGAACCAGTGAAACAAAGTACTGTTGGTATCATTTAATTTGACGGTGAAAAAAATTCACAAAAGCAACAAAATGTATATTCATGGGGGCAGAAATTTGCATAATCATACATGGGTTTCCCTATCTGCTGAATCTTGAGGGTCATTTTGTCCATTATTAAGAGAATTCTGACAATTATAAGCCAAAATAGCCCTTTTTTAAGAAAAAATGAACCTAGGGATCAAAATGGGGATTTATTGAAATTTCAATAGTTAAGGGAAATCTCCCAGCCCAAATGATCCTCCCTGATCATATTTTTCTATTAAGACATATTTTTACATGCTTTAATTTCGCTGAGGTTTATATTAGTGCATTTACCCTAGCCCAAAATATTTGAAACCACACAAAATAAAATGATACTGTATTGTACAAGTATGCCATACTGATCTACACTGTTTTCTGTTAGATTTATTACCGTCATTGTAGATTTATTACCGTCATTGTTTGAATATAAGCCACACTTTTTCCCCAGAATTCGGAAGTAAAACATTGGGGGTGCGGCTAATACACAGGTTTGGCTGCTTATACATTGTGTTAAGCCATTTTCATCTTTTCTCACGTTTGGGGCGGTGCGGCTTATACATGAGTGTGGCAAATATTCAAACAATGACGGTAGGTTTTATTTGACCAGAAGTGAACATTGTGGTTGCAGATCAGGTGGTATGTATATGCTAGCTGATTTGGATCTACACTAGTCCCACACGCACTAAGCCCGCCCGGCTAGCTCAGTGGATAGAGCATCGGACTGTCAATCCAGGGGTCGTGAGTTCCATCCCCAGTCGAGGCGGGAAAAATTTCTCCGTGACAATTGAACTCGGACATTGCGTCTGAGAGTCATTTGTCCCTCACCTCTGATTCAAGTGAGAAAGCAGTCAGTCGCTTGCGGAGAAATTGGTTAGTACTGGTTAGAGACCCAGGAACACCGGTTAGGTGGACTGACCGCCGGGATATAACCAGAAAGGTGTTGAAACCAGGCGTTAAACCCCAAACAAACAAACAAACAAACCCACACGCACTATAACCCATATAAATTAAGTGAACTAAAGGGTTAATAAATCTGAATCTTAAAAATATCACTAAGGTTGTGTTTTTTCAGAGGCGAGTACATTTTTCAGGTACAGTAAAACCCCTCATTACGGACACTCGATATTACGGGCACCCCGTTATTACGGGCAATTTTTTTAAAGAACGGACATTTTGTCTTCTTTTTGTATCTAGTAAATAACTTGATAATACGGGCACCCCGCTATTCGGGTAATACAGACAATGGACGCAGTACAAAATTAATTTTAATGCATATTTTAGACCCGCTATTACGGACAGTTGAATCTGGTAACGTTCCACTTTCTGACCATTTCACAACATCAGTTTACGACATGGGTTTGTGACATAGGACCGCTTAACGTATTATTGATTAGACTCATTTATTGTAATTGGTTAAGTTGCAAATTGCAATCAAAACAGACCAGTCAAACTGTGATTTACACAATTGACTGGGGTACCTAATCGAGGAAAGTGGTAATTTCAATTAGCAGTTAAAGATTGTATATTTTAGTTAATTGGGCTATAATTGGCAAGTTTCGGCAATGAAAAGATTCGCTACTGATCGTTTTGATTGAATATTTTGGTTTTTGTATGAAAATCAGCGAATAGTTTGATCAGTATTTTCCAAACATTAAATGCAAATGCACATTACAGTACATTTGACAAGGTAAAACAAATAAAATTAGCTTCTGTCAGCGCTCTCCATTATGGAGAAAAGTAAAAAGAGTTGAAATTGATTACAAAGGAAAATAGAATTGATTAGAGAGTCTGAGAAATAAGGCAAAAGCCAAACAAATAAGTAAATTTACTTACTCACTTTAACGTGAGTAAATTAATTATTTACTTATCTCATAATACGTAAACAACACAAACAAAACTAGAATTAGGTCGTTGTATTCAGCGGTAATTTACATTAAATTTTTCAAATGTCTGAATAGTCCAAGTTGCTCAAAGACTGTCCAAACAGACGTAAATCAGTGGGCCTGTACTGTGCGAACCGTCCTAATGAATAGCTGAGATCAGTAGCACTGGCTATTTAGCTGTCCAGCAGACGAACGGAAAACTTTCAACACATCTGGATAGAGCTTCATCTAATAGTACCACTCGAACCTGAAACTAGTGAATGGCCTTAAAATATCCATATTTCTTACATGATAAATAAATATATTGTTTATGACGAAGAGAAAACACCAAACTCGAAACACCTGAAACAAAAACAAACACTTTATTTACACCCATTTTTCGATTTATTCTCAGAAAGTTCTGTTAAACATCGACAGCCATCCAAAAATATTTACAACCTATAGGGCGGGTGGGCGGGTGCTGACATGTTTACCGCTGAATAGAAACGCCTCGAATGGTGTACACAGATAAAACCAACACTTAAATAGCCTAATCACATGAGATACACGCACCTTTACCCTCCACACTGACAATTACCATCAAGTTCGTATTATTCGAAACGTAAATAATTTCATATATTTTGTCAGATTTATTACATTATACTATATCAAGGAGCTAATTAACAACAATTAGGCTGTCAAATTTACAATATGTTAATGATGCCGAACCTAAAATGTAACGGACAGTGGTCGGTGATTCAAACCCACTATTAAGGACACCCTGCTATTAAGGACACTCTCACTCAGTCCCTTAGGTGTCTGTAATAGAGGGGTTTTACTGTAATATCTTTTTTTTTTACCACCTCAGAAATTAAGACAACCTTGATTATAAGACTACTTTTTAAGACTACCTTCCCAGTGTTCCATTCTAAAGTTTTGTATTATTTCTACCTTAACCCTTAACTCCATATGATATATACACCTTTATTGTCTGGGCGAACAGTTTAGATCCAGATCAGCTGGCACATCCGTGCGGTCTGATCAGGATCTAAACTGTTTGCTTTTGAAATCATTAGGTTATTTCTGACCAAATGCGACTAGGGCAGATCCTGATCAGATGTGCTGGCTGATCTGGATCTACACTGATCGCACATGCGTAAAAAGGCATATATATGGAAGAAAGGATTAAGGTCATTTTTGTTGGTCGCTAGTTCATTTGTTATTGTATGTGTTATATACATGTAGGTAGGAGAGAACAAAGACAATGTTAGGAGAGAAGTGAGGGCCCTGTTCAAGTTGCTATACAAGCTCTACCCAGCCAGCAAGGTGTATGTGTTCATATCTGATGGTATCAAATCCAAAAACGCCAAAACAAGAACAGGTCAGTACCTTAGCTTATAAAAAAAGTGCATCACTAACAAACCAGTGCAATACAGATTAACCCTTTCCTCAATGCATACATATTTTTATGCCTGAGCGAACAGTGTACCTGGGTGAAAAGTAGTGTTGGGAAATCGGTTGCAAATCATAATCGATCATCGGTTGGAATCGGTTGCCCTTTCCGATGCGATTTCACGATTATAATCGGTTTCTTAATTTAAGCAGTGTTAGGTTTACAAATGGTCTTAGATCAGTAGCATACATAATTACTGGATACTAATAATTTTCAACTTCCTGACAAAAACCGAATCAAAATCATTGCTGCCCAAAAAGGTTTGTGCAACTGAACTGAACCCCTCTAGATCCGCCACATGAATTCTCAAATGCAAAAATGTTGTGTTTTCCTATGAATAATATACTGATTTTTAGGCTGAAGACACAAGATAAGAGGTCTAGTTAATGCAATACATATTTATTCGAAGAATTTTTTTCGAAGAATTTTTACCATCGTCATATAGCTACGCAACTCAGACGCTCGACAAAATCGGCGCCATTTTGCGTTTTTGCTTATTGCCTGTATTTTTGTACTATTTGCAACAAATTCTGCAAAGGCCTTTTGTTAGGTCAAGGTTTTTTCTGTGCAATGGAAGTTCTTCGTTAATCTTGTAGAATCTAAAGTGCTTCTAATTAATTTTTTTGCCAAGGTTCTCGTAAATCTCTCGGGTCGCCATTTTAATTTTCAATTTTTCAAAGTGATTTCCCTTTATGGCCGGTGTAAAAGCCGGAACCCGTACCTTTATATTTTGTCTCTTACACTGCGCATGTCTCAACTGTAAATCGATTATGAGAGAACGACATCGATCATCGACATCGAGAAGCATTTACACGTCGCTAATCGATGTCTTCCGATCATCAGCAGCACATCACTAGTGAAAAGTGTAGATCCAGATTGGGATATGCACAATTCACTTTTTGGTCAGAAATAACATAATACCATCATTGTTTGAATATAAGCCACACTTTTTCCCAGAATTCAGTGGTAAAAAGTTGTGGGTGCGGCTAATACACAGGTTTGGCTGCTTATACACTTCATTAAGCCATTTTCGTCTGTTGTTCCATCAGGTTTGGGGGGGGGGGGGGGGGGGGGGGGTGCGGCTTATATTCGAACAATGACGGTTAATCAAAAAGTGAACAGTGCAGATCCTGAGCAGACGGCACAGATGTGCGGGCTGTTATGGATCTTCACTGTTTGCCCATACCATAAAGGCAAGGTTTATATCAATTTATATGTTTATAGATGAAATGTAAAAAAAACTCATAAAGCATCAGCCCCCATTTGAAGAAGTCTAATGTTCCAGTGACATTGTTTTTGTCTGAATACTTTGAATTGGGATTTTGTGGGGGGGGGGGGGGGGGGGGTTGAAAATAATTGGCCTATTCACCATTCATATGAAACGACATAAAGGAACAGACTAAATTATGTCACATATGGTACAAATTTAACCAAGGTAGTGCAAACTCAGCCAATTGTATTTTTACAATTTACCAATCTGGATTTGCACTTTTTTTTCTTGATCAGTAGTAATGTAATGAACTTAACCCTTACCTCCATATATATGCATTTTTACGCATGTGCGACCAGTGTAGATCCAGATCAGCCGGTTCATCAGTGCGGTCTTATCAGGATCTGCATTGGTCGCATTTTGGTCAGAAATAACCAAACCAATCATAAAGCAAACAGTAAAGATCCTGATCAGATGGCATGGACCGCATGGATGTGCCGTCTGATCAGGATCTACACTGTTTGCCCATGAAGGAAAGGGTTAATGCCCAGCATAGACCTTGTTTAAGTATACCAGCTGATCTGTATCTTCACTGTAAACCATGGAATAAAAGCCATATCCCATGGAGGAAAGAGTTAATTAATGCTTAACAAACTTTTGAACAAGTGCCCAACTCTGAACGTCAGTATCACACTTACAGATAGTCTTGTACATGTTTATATTCTGTTGTAGAATGTTTGGAGGAGTTGGGGTATATGATAGAAACTTACGGTATCTCAATTTGTCAGCCCAGTCCCCAGGTAGCGCTGAAGGCAATCGCTTCCCAGATTAGCGATCGAGATAATGGAGTGCGGAATGCTGCTTTAAATACAACGGTTGTTGCGTTCATGATACTCGGAGAAGGGCTGTACAAGTATATAGGGACGGTAAGTATTGTGCCGCCATTGAGTTTGACACTTTAACCTTTACTTGACACTTTAACCTTTAGTTCATTTATTAAGTTGTATAGCATGTGAAACCAAGGTAGATTCAGATCAGCTGGCAAACCCATGCAGTCTGATCTGGATCTGCACTGGTCTCATCTCAGTCAGAAATAACCTTATGAATCTAAAAATAAATGGTTTAGACTTTGGTCAGACACACTGTTTGCTATTGAAGTTTCCAATAAGGAATAAAAGGGTTAAAATTTCATTGTCATTCTTTTTATTGCTTGTGACAACTGGCATGTGACATAGCCATACTCATTGGTCAAGTTGACATTTGACAGAGTTATAGCCCTTTTTGTACTATTTAACGCAAAGACTTAAAGATGTCTTTTCACAGTTCAGGGTGGAATACATAATGTCACAGTTGCGGAAAATATTAATTGTACCAATATATGATGCCTTTAAATGGCTGCGAGAAAAATTTGTTGAAATTTTGGATTAGTCAGTTTATTTAGGCTGTCGTGTTGAGTGAATTTTACTGTGTTTGTTACACTTTGTCAACTACCGTAAATTGGGATATTTTGGCGTCATCAAATTTTGACCATTTTACCTCAAAGTGGCTGTGTTTTATTTTGGCCAGTTTAATTTTGGCCATTTATCGTTGTGTGGCGAAAAACAAACACATAAGTTATTTTGTCATGTCATCTCCGCTAATTTATCAGATTGGTCGGCATTTATCTTTGACATATTTAGAAACGAAACATATAGGAGAAAGCAACAAAAGACTGCAAAATTATTCATATTATTATTTTAAATACAAAAATAAAACTACATTCAGAAATATAAATTTAAAATGCAATTATATGAGTGTAATGCAAATAACGATATGATATTTAAGACACTTAAACCAATCGCACATTTTCACAATATTTATTGCAACAAACAATAATCCAACAAACTTAAATCCACTAATTGAAATTTTAATTCATTATATTTATCAAGTTGTTTTTATAAGCGATAAATAGCGATCAACGTCGGCGAAGTGTGAAAAATAATTGTTATGTTTGCACTACCTGGGCTTAATTTTCACCTGTGATATATTTTTGTGTGTTTAATTTTGGCCTTTTCATTAGGGTGGCGAATTAGGCCAATTATTAACCAAGGCCAAAATATCCCAATTTACGGTAAGGCTTTTAAAGTTGACTGTGTAAGAATACTAAATCACATTTTCTTTGTTTATAGGTCTTTACAGTTTAAATTATAAATTTTGAAATATATTTTGATATATTCAAAAACACTTAGTATTTTAGTTCTTATTCATGACCAAACACCTTTAACATTTTCTGATGAAATATTCAAGGATTATTAAAAATCTAGTATTTATCTACAATGAATAGTTAAAAGAAAAGGACCAGAGCTACCTAGATGAGAGAATAAAGAGAACGTCCAAAAATAAGCCGGCTCCTGCTGCAGCGCCACCTGCAGGCAAACAGGAGAGACCCAAGTCAGCACCTCAACAACCACAGCGGGCAAATACTCAGTAAGTGCTCCTCACTGTAGAGATTATTTTAACATGAAAACCTCTATTTTTAACATTTTAAAATTTTCTGAGGTTATCATACTCGTATACAGTTTTGGGCTTAGTAGTGAGTTCCTATTATCCGACAAAGATAGTTTGGCAATGTTTACATTGGCGTGTTTACATTGGCGTTACATACAAACAATAATTTAATTAATATTTTAATCATTGTTTAATACAAAGCAAGAAGCGCCTAATACTTGTCCAATTAGCCGAGTGGTCTAAGACGCATTCAATTTAAAATAAACGGAAGCAAAATACCCACAATACTTTGAAATAACTGCAATAAAACTTAAAAAATATATATTTAAAATATTTCATTAAAAGCTGTGTGTCGGTGTGAATCGAACAAATTGAAATAAAACAACTTTAGGCCTATGCCAGCCGGACGCTTAAACCAGTGTGCTATCGAGGCAATATGTTATAAATTGGCAAAATAGTACTTTTAATGTATAAATTTGCCTTAACCTGTGTTTACGTTCTATTAATAAATGTAAACATTGCCAATTTAGCTTGGCCAACCTATAGGTTTGAACAAGATGCCACTGCAATAGCAAAAATAACATCCCCTCCCACCTACAATGATTTTAGAGTCAGTTTTGAGTTGTTACATACTACTGTGAAATCTAGGACACTCCAAAGATAAACTTTGTATGGTAATTACATACAACAAAGAAAAACCAAACATCAAGAACTCAACCATTAAGAGGAAGTTTGAACTCGTACAAATTTTGCTCGTTTTTTTTTTCAGGCCACAGATACAGCGGCCAGGGACCGGTATACCAAAGTCAGCATCATCTAACACTGTACGTAAGGAGTTCCAGTTGGATATTGAGGATGATTCGAACAAGGAGAACTACCAGATGCCTCAGTTAATACAACACAGTGACCTCGATGATTTATTACAGCCTGTAGAACTGCCAAAAATCAAGTAAGTCCTCAACCAGATGCCTCAGTTAATACAACATAGTGACCTCGATGATTTATTACAACCTGTAGAACTGCAAAAAAACAAGTAGGTCTTTTATACAGAAAGGGGTTTTGTTTCGTGCAGTGTAGTTACATGATAATTTCCAACTTTCCAGCCAAAATCCCTATGAAAGTTTAATATTGCTGTCCAGAAAGGAGGTTCGAGCAACCTTACAGACCTGCATCTAGGTTAGCCCCTTCTATTGGTCATGTTATATTATTTTTAAGTCTTCCAGTCAATCTTGCACACACACACTACTTAATATTTATTGATATTCACTTCAACACTTTTTAGCTATTACCATTATTGTTCGAATATAAGCCGCACTCATGTATAAGCCGCAACGCCCCAAACGTGATAGAACAGATGAAAATGGCTTAAAGAAAAGTATAAGCAGCCAAACCTGTGTATTCAAACAATGACGGTATTTATATGTCTATTTCTTGATTTCCAGAGCAAGGCCACCTTCACCGGGCCCCAAGTTCCTCAACAATGCTGACACGTCAAGCACTGTCAGCTTTGTGATATCACAAATAACAAACAGGGATATCTCCATATGTCTTCAAGCTCTTGCTCAAGTAAGTCCATGAAGTTTTCTTTGTTTTCCCTCTCGACTCACCATGAGCTATTTTTATGCCCATTTGGTGCACTTAACCCTTTCCTGTACAGACACACCTTTATTGCTAGGGCGAACAGTTTAGATCCAGATCAGCTGGCACATCCGTGCCGTCTGATCAGGATCTAAACTGTTCGCTTCTTGATTCATTAGGTTATTTCTGACCAAAATGTGGCCAGTGCAGATCCTGATCAGATGGCACGAATGTGCTGGCTGATCTGGATCTACACTGGTCGCACATGCGTAAAAATGCGTATCTATACAGGAAAGGGTTAACCTTTCTTCAAATGTTTTGACATGTATCCTGGGTGTGAACAGTTAAATCTATATCTACACTGTTTGCTTTTTGATTCATAAGGTTATTTCTGATTAAGAAGCAAGTTGTGTGGATACTGAATATGCAGCTCGGATGTAACGGCTGATCTGGATCTAGACACTTGTGGCCCATTTGATAAAAATTGTATAAAATGTAGTAAAGGATTATTCACCAGGAACCGTTTTTATGGCTGATCCATTAATTGCTGGGTGTATTTAACCCTTTATTTCATAGATACGCCTTCTATCGTGTGTGCAACCAGTGTAGATCCAGATCAGACTGCAGCTTGAACCATTTGTATGCCCAATCGACTGCTTGCTCGGTGTACTTTAAACCTTTACTCCATGGATATGGTTGTCACCCAACATGGGTTGCCTATAACTTGCCTATAACTTTGAAAGTACTTGAAATATATCATCTGCATGAACAAAGCTATTGGAGACGACAAGAATGATATTTTTATGCCCTTCCCCCTTTTCGAAGAAGCAGGGGTATAATGCTTTGCATATGTCGGTAGGTCCAATGGTATGTAACCAGCCTTGTCCAATAAATAACTAGACAACAATGGATGTTTGTCATCTCACATTAATGACCTATATATATAATATGAGGTTAGTAGGTCAAAAGACAATTTCAGAATATTACTATCCTATTGGCGTTTGGGGACATGCATGTTTTACAAACTTCCATGTTTTACAAACAACTCTAATTTACCTTAAATTTAGTGTTTTTTTCCTGCTTTTGCAGATTGATGAGGTATTAAAGGACCGAGACAAGGTATCGGTAATGGAGGATCATGTCGAACAGTTGCTCGTTGCAATGTGTATGCAGTTCAAAATGGCCTACACTTCACACATGGGTGATCAAGACACACCGAGAGACGATGTGATACGATTATACAGATGTCTTCTGGGTACACTCTTATCTGTAAGTACTTTTTTTAGGTCTGTCTGCTCCTGAGATGTTTTATTACTAAATAGAAAAATTCGGAATTCTAACTTGAGGTTTTGGAAAATAGTATATGTTTTGGGCTCAGGAATGGGGCCTTTTGTGGCCATGATTGTCTGCCGGAAAAAACACCCCATTGTATTTCTATAAAATTTTAATTTATTACATGTAGTTCCCTACCAGTGTACAAGATGGGACTTACGTTTACTCACCCTGCACCTGTCTGTATGGCCCCTATTCTGTCTGAGGGCCATGTTTTTATGCCCCTGAAGAGGTATATAGTAATTGCACTGTTCATCTGTGTCTCATTAAATTTGTTCTTGTTTCATCTCCAAAACTGCTCACAGGATTTCATTGAAAATTCACAGGAGTGTTTGTTACCAAGCCTTGTTGTGCATTTTGGCAGGATTTTCTACTCGGGTTATTTTCGGCAGAGTTGTGGCCCCTTAGTCATTGATTTCCATAAATTCTATATTAAAATTACAGGTACGTATGCCAGTTTTCAGTGACAGCTCTTGTTTATTATCTGTATTACTGTGTTTCAGCTATTTCAAAATGCCATGCTTGCTGTTCACGCCTCAAAAGATATTTTAAAAGATCTGATCAATAACCTGGTGACGATGTTACTGGATAACCGACTGGAGGAGCTAGAAGACGGTCCACAGGTTGTCCGATCGGTCAATGTACTGGTCATCAAAATTGTCGAGAAATCGGATCAAACCAATGTATTATGGTATGTTAATTTTAACTTACCATCATTGTTTGAATATAAGCCGCACTTTTTTTCCAAGATTTTGGAAGTAAAAAGTTGGGGGTGCGGCTAATACACAGGTTTGGCTGCTTATACATTGTGTTAAGCCATTTTCATCTGTTCTATCACGTTTGGGGGCGGTGCGGCTTATACGTGAGTGCGGCTTATATTCGAACAATGACGGTATTTATTTTACTTCAGTTGTGAAATCCAGCTTACATTAATCATGCTTAGTGATGTATCCTGGGTTGGGGGAAACTGCAGAAGAATCTCATGCCTGGTACTCAACAAGATAATTTTTACTGTTAGATTTAGAAAAAGAGTTTCTGTAAACCTTGTTCCTATACGAGCTTCCAGGACTGTCCAGATCAGCCGGCACATCTGTTCATTCTGATAAGGATCTACACTGTTCACTTTAAGATTTATTAGGTTATTTCTAGATGGGCGATCGGTTCTGGACCTACACTGGTCACCCATGTGATAAAAGAGTATCCAAGGAGTAAAGGTTGTATTGCAAATTATAGTGCCTCTAGCTGGGAGCGAACCCGCACCGTCACGGCGACAGCGCCTAGCCCTGCAATTCCTGCGACGCAACCGACTGAGCTAACCGGGACAACCCCAAAAAAGGTTGATCGGAAAGCCCTGATATACGTAACAATCACTGCATGACATCGGTAACGGATTATTTTACTGATAACAGTACTGACTATATGTACGGGGAGACTTTTTAAACTCATTATAAGTGCTGTCATAATTACACATAATTTGTTTAAAAATAAATGCATTTCTGCCATCTCTGAAATGGTTGTTTATTTATTTCAGTGCTTTAATACGCCTGCTGCAAGAATGTGTAGATAGCCAGACTTGTAGCAGTAAATTTCAAGAACTCATCATGAAGGTTTGTAAACCGATATTTACACGAGGGGGTGGGATATTTCAGATTGGACTTTGAAAAACATGATTTACTTGCAAAAATACAATTTAGATTGATGCAGATAAGTTGAATATTTATTAATAGGTTCCAAATTATTTCAGTGAAACCCCTCTGTTACGACCTCCTCTGGGAAAGGAAAAATATGGTCATAATACATATGTTACTATATATACAGTCGAATCGCGATAACTCGAAACGCGATAACTCGAAATGACGGTTTAACTCGAAGTCGGTCGCCGGTCCCGTCAATTTTCCTTATATATTCAACTAAAAAAAGTTGCGATAACTCGAAACGCGATAACTCGAAATTCGCGATAACTCGAACATATTAATAAGTCCCTTGAATAGGAAATAAGAGCAAATTAATCGCGATAACTCGAAGTACATTTACTGACACGGTTTTTCACACCTCCCGCGAGGTTGTTCGAAGTCTTTTGTTAATTGCCAACTTGTCAACAAGAGTTGTTAGTGGCACGTCATTTTAATGATATGAGTGTGAAGCTAACAATAAGAGTGATTTGTCTCAAATTAGTGTCATACAAACATTTGGAGTTGTTAATTTTTCTTTCTATAAAACGTCCTTTAATTTTCTGAATTACGTATTCCACAGCTTGTATCAATCAGCAGACGACAGTTCGCATACGGCATAACGAAAAATAATTTGTTAACATTTGTTAAAATGTTGTTTCTACGTCGATCTTTTTATATATAATCATGAAAAAATTGAGTAATAAATAATTTAAAACATAATTATCTTGTTTTATTGAGCAAACTTTACGACAAACATTTGTTACGTACTTACCGTATGGTGTCGTAATAATTGCACGTCGTTACTTTCTTAATACTCGCATGGTATTTTGGAAAAGTCAAAGTCGCGATAACTCGAAGTTCGCGATAACTCGAAGTAAATCGTCGGTCCCTTGGGACTTCGAGTTATCGCGATTCGACTGTAGTAACAAATTAACGTTGAAAAAATATTATTACTCGCCCTCGGCAGATTTTATCGCATAATTGCCCCGCACGTGGAGGGCAATTATGTGATAAAAGCCCTTGGAAAAGACGCACGTGCAATGCTTGGTTTTGCATTACGTCATTAGCGGCATTCCCGACAGCAAAATGGCCACGGATGAGCGTACGCTGGAGTCGCTCGCAAATAAAATTCTAGATTTAGATGAAATTATTGCTAAGAGGGCTCAAGAAAACAATCATTTAACCGAGGAAGAAGCTAGACTGTTTATTGACAGTAAAAGAACTGACATATGTATTATACAGAACAATTCATGGGTGGTCGGGGGCGGATGTTGATAATTGCCCCGCTAGAGATAAAATGCCCTCGGGCATTTTATCTCTTTAGCGGAGCAATTATCAACATCCGCCCCCGACCACCCATATATTATTCTCTAATTAATAGTTGGGGCGGTCTTAATTGCAGGAAAGAAAATAGAGCAAAACTGTAAAGAGAGACAATAAAATAGTGGTTTTATTATCATGGGGTTCTTTATGAGGGTTTTTGCTGTACTTGCCAAATAAAGGCTTGGCAATAGATGAATTTAAGTCAATCTATAATGAGAGAAACCAAAAAAGGAAACATGGCTGATTTTTGATTATTTCAAATTTTGTATCGGTAACAAATAAGAAAACATTTAATTAACAAATTGCCAGTATTTGGTATATTTATGTGAGCTCTAAGTTGATATTAAATGTTTAATTTCAGTGCCTTTGGAGAATGGTGCGTATGTTGCCGGAACGAATAAAGGAGTTAAACCTGGACAGAATACTCTATGATATCCACATCTTTCTTCGAACGTTCCCGTCTCACACGTGGAAGGAACGGGGCAATGAACTTCAGCTACGAACTATCAAAACTATTATACATTCCATGACCAAACTGAAAGGGTCTAAGGTAATATTTGTTTTACCAGTTTAACCCTTTCCCGTACAGAAACACCTTTATTGCTAGGGCGAACAGTTTAGATCCAGATCAGCCGGCACATCCGTGCCGTCTGATCAGGATCTAAACTGTTCGCTTTTTGATTCATTAGGTTATTTCTGACCAAAATGCGACCAGTGCAGATCCTGATCAGACGGCACGGATGTGCCGGCTGATCTGGATCTACACTGGTCGCACATGCGTAAAAATGCGTATATATACAGGAAAGGGTTAACCATTTACTTTATGAGATGGCTGTAATCAGATGTGCAAACAGTGTAGATCCAGATCAGCTGGGCATTCGGCACCTGCCGTCTGATCAGAATTAACAGTCTTTACTTTTTGATTCATTAGGTTATTTCTGATTATTATTTAGGTGCAACCAGTGTAGATCCATATCAGATGGGTACAGATAGATAAAATAACACAGTGAATTCCAAAATTTCTTTTGGTACACACATTATTTTGAAGTTAGAAGTGAAATATATTTATATCTTACAACTGTGAAAGAAAAATTCGGAAAAGAAAAAAAAACGGCGTGATTTTTGACAGATAACGTAAATTTTTTACCTTGCGAAATTAAAGTGTTTTACAATAATTAAAATAAAAGTGATAATCTACTGTTTCAGAAGACAAAAAAAACAACAGAGGATAGAGATCAGATATCATTCCATACACTTCTGTGCTATCATTTAATTTAACAGGGATAAAATTTCATGCAAAAAACATAAGTGACATTTCTACTCGGTTATAAATATGTGCACTTGTATAACTTGCCAAAAGGCTAGATATTCAATGGTTCGATTTTGTACGGGTTTGATTTCATGAGCCCAAAATAAGGGAAAATTAAACCACCGGGAAATTAGATAATAGCACAGTAAGGTGGAATTTGTAAATGATGGAAGAAAACTTGTATATTTCCAGATATTAAGTCACCTAGGTCAGATCGATGCAGGTGAAACGTCAGAGGTCAAGGCTTACATACAGAAAGTGCTGAAATCCGAGGGTAATCTTCACGTTGAGGCAGAGGTGAACGGCAATGCTGACGAAAATAAAACACCCAGGGTATGTATGGTACAAACATGCTTTTGTGCACACCATGAGAAAATTTTTCGTTGCTTGTTTTTTTTTTTTTTAAAACTTTAGCTGTTTTTTGCACTGATTGGAAAGACTCTACAATTATCTGAATGTTTTATAACTTATGGTTGATTACAGACGTCTCCAAAGTTGCCAGACCGAAGGACCTGTCTGGTAAAATTTGAGCCGGTCAGACTAGATTTCTTATGTTATCAGACCGAATGTCTGACAAAAATTTGAACTTCTTATACTTGCTAATAGCCTTTTAACATGTTTTGGTCTGACAGAATTTGTTTCGGTCAGACAGATTTTCACATCTTGTCTGACCAAAAGTCTGACACATTTTTTTCAACTTTCGGGAAGTCTGTGATTACCTTACATGATTGAAATGTTAATTTTAGCCTAAAATGCATAACAAGCAATGTCGTCTGCTCAACTTGATGAAATAATTTCAAGAATTGACATGAGCTGTTTGAAGACACCTTTCCTGTGACGTACCCCATTTATAAACCCTTTCCTCCATATATACTGCTTTATTGCGTGGGGCGAACAGTTTAGATCCAGATCAGCTGGCACATCTATTTCTGATCCAGATCAGACAGCCGACTTGCTGGCTGATTAGGATCTGCACTTTTCTCTTACAGATAGGTAAGTTTATTAACCAGATTTTCAATGAAAACTGGTTATTGTAATGCTAAAGTCAGCAGAAAGGCGGGCGTCAACTTTTGGTTTCCACTCAATAAAAATAAAAGGCATGTCCATGAAGTGAAGGGTTAACATATATCCCTACACACAGTTTTGTTTGACAGAACTTTTTCTTTTACAGAGTGCATCTAAAACAAAGAGACTTTCAAAAACTACACATGATATGTTAACAGAAATATTCAAGAAAGTTGGTTCAAAGGAGAACACCAGGGAGGGTCTACGAGATTTGTACGATTTTAAGAAAAAATACCCTGAGGCGGACATAGATCCATTCCTCAAGAAGTCTTCCAATTTCTTTCAAAATTACATCGAGCGAGGACTGAAGAGTATAGAGAATGAAGAGAGAGAGAAAATTGAAGGAAAAGGTGAGCATAACAGAAACAGCCGGCATTTACTTCTAGGTGGTTGATAGAAAAACTGTTGCAGGCATTTTTCAAAGCCATTCCAAACCCAAACTGCGAAGCTTACAAAATATACATGTAGTTCAATAGTTCAAGAACATACTCATCAGGCTTAAGAAATAGAGCATATTTGTTTTTACCAGTGTAAGAAAGAGTGAGCTCCGGAATTCTTAATTTCAGGAATGGCAAGGCCACATGTGAAAATATTAAACTCAAGAGTTCACAAGTGAAATATATTTTTATCTTTCACACATGTTTATTGCATGTGCTCATCAGCTGTTTATTTGGGAAATTTACTCTTTTTGCATAATGTTTAGAAAAAAAAGCCTGATGAATAAAAAAGCAAACAGTGTAGATCCTGATCAGATGGCATGGATGTGATAACTGTAAATGTAATGTTTATATCTTGACCCTTTGCACAGTTCACCCATATAATAAAAGCCATATCCCATGGGATTAAAGGATTTAGCGTAGCACATTGATGAACAACCTGACTTTGTAAATGCAGATCAACTGGCACATCCATGCCATGAGTTTAGAATTAACACAGTTTGCTTTTTGTTGCATTAGGTGTTTTCTAACCAGGATGCAAACAGTGTAGATTCTGATGAGATGGCAATGTGCAAGCTGATCGGGATCTAGACTGTTTGAACATGCCATAAAACCTGAATATTCCTGCAAATTGATGAAGAACTCGATTATTTTCAGCAGGAGAAGTGCCTGGTTCTACGGAGGATGGTTGCAATAAGGGAGATTACTACCTCGAGAAGACTGTCAAAATAAAGGATAAATTAGGTCATGATCCTTCACTGAAGGTAAGCTCTATGCCCAAGATCATATAACTAAATCTGGAAACCAGTCTCAAATTTCAAGCATCTGATTGGTCATCTGAATGGTTTCCATTCTCAGTTTTATTACCTTGGGGCTTCGAATATCCCCACATTTGCACAGAGTGTATTTAACCCATTACTTCATATACTTCTTTACACATACGCCAATAGTAAAAACCAGATAAGCTTGCACATGCCTCATGCCATTTGATCAGGATGTGCACTGTTCACTTTTTGGTCGGATATAACCTAATAAATAAAAAAGTTAACAGTGCAGATCCTGATAAGACGGCATGGATGTGCTGGCTGATCTGGATCTACACTGTTCGCCCATGCCATAAAGGCATAGGGAGAAAAGTTTAAGACAACAAACATATTACATGTCAGCCCTTTTCATACAGTTATCACATAGTGTGTTATCTCAAATTTAATTTTGCGGCGGAAAATTTTTGTGCTAAAGCCACAAATTACGTATTTCACACTGGCAAACATGCGTGCAATTATTTTTTTTATACATTTTGATAATATGTTAAATTATTATGAAATGTCTAATAAGCAATGTCCTCTGCCCAACTTTATTTCATTCCAGATTGATGTCTGCTGTCGAAGACACTTTTTTTCATAACACGCTCCATATATATTTGGAAGTTCTCAGAAATTGGTTGACGTTTTTTCTGATTTTTTTTTTAGACCAGCGTTCAGGCAGGGACGGCAGTTGATGCTGATTACTACATGGAACGACTGAGGAAGTTACGAGCGCAGTGTGGTCTTGAACCGGAGACGACAAATGTAAGATTGTATTGTACACCGTTTAACCCTGTACTCTATATATGGACTTTATCGCTTGTGGTGTGACCAGTGTAGATCCTGATCGGAGGGCATGGATGTGGATCTACATTGGTCACCTCTGGTCATAAATAACATGATAAATAAAAAAAACAAACAGTGTGCTGGCTCATTTGGAGCTACATGGATGTGCAGGCTGACCTGGATCTAAACTGTTTGTCTTTCAATTAAACTCATTATATAATGTAAAGGGTTAAAATCAAGGTCATACGCTCGGATTTGGCTTAGAAAAATGGCAGGCTTAAAGTTGAAGCCCAACAGTAGATCTAAATTGTTTTGAAAGCCTCTGCAATAGTACTGTTTCATTCCCAGGACAAGCTATATCACTGTGTGCCATCAAAGGCATGTAAGAGGGTCTCTTTGAAAAAAGAAAAACGAGGGAATCACACCCCAATTCCCATTATCCAAAAGCTATATGTAACTATTGGTTAAAACCGTGTAATTAATAGGTAGCAAATGTAATAAATAGTAAATAAATAATATTGAGTCGGATTTCCAGAAAGGGGACAGTCCTGGGGTAGGTACATGATAATTTCCAACTTTCTGGCCCAAAATCCCCATTAAAATTAAATATTGCTGCTCAAAATTGGGGTCCGAGCAACCCCACTGAACCCCCTCAGGAACTGCCGATAATGTGTGTAAATACAAATTGGTGCCATTTATATAAACCAATATGGCTTTAATTACCAATTGGGCCCAGCATCAAACTAAGATTGGAGACCAGACTCTTATCCCAAGCATCTGATTGGCTGAAATGGCCAGTGGTTGCCATTTCAGCCAATCAGATGCTTGATATTTAAAACTGGTCTCCAGATTAAGTTTTATGATCTTGGACCTTGTTTGAGTCACTACTGAACATGTATGGTGAAATAAACTCATAAGCCCTGCACGTTCAGGGGTCAAAGTTTTCAGAATTATTCCTAAATTCAGGATTCTGTGTGTCTGAAAATGGTTGATTTTCTTTATTTTCCATATATTAATTGACAAATTTTCAGGATTTCAGGATTTTCAGAATTTCTAACTTTCACCCCTGCATGTTTGAATAAAAAACCTTCCTTAATCATTTACCATATTACATTTAAGTAGACTGAAAAAGTTCTTGTTAGCTTATATTTATTGCTGTTATTAATGTAGTTTATGTTTTATGTTTTTTTACAGCCAGCAGAAAAAGCCAGTGTTCTGACGCAGAAAGCTGTTGTGGCAGATCCTGAACCTGAAGAATCAAGGGTAACTTTTGTTTATTACCGTCATTGTTCGAATCATGTATAAGCCGCACCGCCCCCAAACCTTGTGGAACAGATGAAAATGGCTTAACGAAGTGTATAAGCAGCCTAACCTGTGTATTAGCCGCACCCATAACTTTTAACTGCCGAATTCTGAGAAAAAAGTGCGGCTTATATTCAAACAATGACGGTAACTACAAATTAACTCTCTACTCCACATACAGCATTTTTTTCCCAGTTGGGAAAGGATCCCGTTCCCCTACAATTGGGAAATTTTCACATCATAAAATTATTTCTGGTTGCATATGTAAACCACATTACGCTGGACCTTCGGTCTTGCACGATATTGTTTACATACCGGTACCGAAACTCGAAAAATACGAACCTACAGATTGCATACTGTTATAATATTCCATATATCCCTTGAAGAAGAGAGTTAAATTTAGCATATCTAATTTCAGGAAACATCTGAGAAAAATGACTCTGATGGTGAATCAGACAGCAATAAACAAACTACCCAGCAAGCACCAAACAAAATGGCTGACGTTTCACAGCTAAAAGCGAGATTAGAGAAAATAAAAAAGATGGCAAACAGTTGAAATTTGTTCCGATCGTTTGCATTGGTCATTTGATAACAGTAAAGACGGGAATGTTCAAGTGACTGTGATATCTAAAAATAGCAGCGGACCTTTACGAGTGGGATTATTACAGATATTATGCAGCTGCATTGGGATGTGGAATTTAACGTAATCAGTTGATATTTAATATTACAGTGACCATTTGATTTGTGGGGATGTAACTTTGTAAATCGGTGATGACACGTAACAGATCGGATATACATATTGTGATATACTTTTGCTGTCAATATGCAGCGGATTTCTGCTAAAGTTCTGTTAAAGACAAACGTTAATGTGTGCGCTACAAAGCCGTAATGTTCTTGTTTGTGCTACTTAGCCGCCACGTTCTTGTAAACGCTACGTAGCTGGTAATTGTAAGCCCTACACTGATGTCATGCTCTTGTATGCGCTACATAATGATCATGTTATTGTTTGCGCTACATAGACTTTATGTACTTGTATGCGCTACATTGCCTATTATTTGGATACTGTTGACGTTCCTGTGCAGGCTTGTGATTTACCGATATATACATGTAGAGGTCTTGTGAATATAAGCCCTTGATGCAATATCCAGCAGTATTTTGTTTTGCGTGTTCTGAAGTGCAGATGTATGCTTTCTGAGATATTAGGCGAATATATATTAGAGTGTATAAAACTCACTATTTTGGTGTATGAATAATGTACAGTGAAACCCTGCTATTCTGGCCACTTCTTTGATTTGCTAAAAGTTGTCTTTACCCTTTCCCCCATATATATGCCTTTTTACGCATGTGTGAACAGTGTATATCTAGTTCAGCCAGCACGACTGTGCCATCTGATCATAACCTGCTTTGTTTGCTTATTGGTCAGAAATAACTTGATAAATCAAAACGCGAACAGTGCAGATCCTGATCAGACAGCACAGATGTGCTAGCTGATCTGGATCTACATTGTTTGCACATGCGTCAAAAGGCATATATATGGAGAAGAGGGTTTACAGTGATGAGATCTAAATTTCAGGGTTGTCTATACGAGAGGTTTTACTGTAGCTATAAAAGTTTTCAAACAAGTTTGAATCTAATGTGCTTCCAGTGTTTCTAACTGGTTTATGCTGTGATGTGCTATTTAACCCTTTCCTGTATAGATACACCTTTATTGCTAGGGCGAACAGTTTAGATCCAGATCAGCCGGCACATCCGTGCCGTCTGATCAGGATCTAAACTGTTCACTTTTTGATTCATTTTCGTTATTTCTGACCAAAATGCGACCAGGGCAGATCCTGATCAGACGGCACGGATGTGCCGCTGATCTGGATCTACACTGGTCGCATATGCGTAAAAATGCTATATATCAAGGAAAGGGTTAAAGGTAGAACTAAATTCACTGTGGTAAAACTGACTGTCTGTTTTGTTACCTGATTGTTTATCTGTGGATAGTGCTAAAATTGTTGAAAATGTTTATTTTTGAGCAATGATATGAACAGATAGAAATCAGGGTCAGTCTTCTTCACCCTTTACGTCATAGATACACCTTTATTGCGTGAGCAAACAGTGCTGTCTGATCAGGATTTATACTGTCCACTTTTATGTTATTTATGACTAAGATGTGGGCAGTGCAAATCTTGATGAGACAGCACGAATGTTCCGGATGATCTGGATCTACACTGGTCACACATGCAATAAAATGTGTATATAAGAAGTAAAGGGTTAAAAGAAACTTTCTAAATAGTCTTAATTTTTTGTTTGCTTGAAAACTCAATTATTATTTCTCTTATTTCGTCAACAAAGCTTCTGATATTTATATATTTTTGTGTCTTCCTTTTAAAGAAAAGGCGTTGGTCCCTTTTATGTTCATGAACTTCTACAAATTATGCTCAATAATTTTCATACAGTCATACGTTGTGCTGCATCTTATAGTGCTAGTGAACAAATCTAAGTGACTTTCCCTTTACTTCATATATACACCTTTATTACGAAGATAAACATTGGAGATCCAGATCAGCCGGCACATTCCTGTCATCTGATCAGGATCTACACTTTTTTGCTTTTGGATTCATTAGGTTGTTTCTGACCAATAAGCAAACAGTGCAGATCCTGTTCAGATGGCACGGATGTGTCGGCTGATCTGGATCTTAACGGTTTTCACATATGCAGGCTGTCAACCAGGTCATCTCCAAAATACAGGAAAAATATAGGAATATTTTTGCAACAAATATAGGAGTTTTTGGTTGATTTTGAAGCAAAATATAGGAGTTTGGAACTGATAATAGTTTTATTTACTTGCACTTATACAAATGATTTTCACATGTGCATTTACTGTTTCTACAATTATCAATGTCCAAAATGTCCACTGTAAAAATGATGGAAACCATTAACTTTAACATCAGCACCATCAAGCACATCACCAGCATCTGAATGACCATTCAAACAAGGGGGAAATGCAGAAAATGCATTAACAAAGCTGGATTTTTCAGTTTTAGTTTGTCTTCTATGATATATAGTACTGTACACAGCATCGACCCATCCACTCATAGTCATATTGCTTTGTGTGTAAAAATCTGGGTTACCTGTCCAAAAGGGTTCAGTCAAAAGTGACCCCAAGGCCTTACTTTGGTCAAACTCTATTGAGAACCTGTAGGCAATACATCATACAAAATTATATGCCCTTCACTACTGTAGAAGTTCCGGAATATGATTCTATTTATTTATTTTATCTGCATGGAACAGTACTGCAGTCAAATAAGTTAGTAAACCTAAATACAAAGAATATTGCTACGAGTTTCAAGAGAAATGATAAAAACTTCAAGTTATAACCATAACTGAACTTTAATTCAAACTGCCATTAAATTTCTATACAAAAGCAATAATTTTCAAAAGCCAAAGCCTTCTTGGGAATAGATGGACATTATTCCTTTCAGGTTCATTTAAGTTTAAAAGTAATTTAACTTTTATCAATTGAGTGGTTCCATAAAAAAACAATAATTTTAGAAAACTATGCAAATATTTTGCAGATTATCCTAATAAAAAACTTCTTTAGTTATCTCAATTTATTTTACAAACAGTTGTTGCAAATTATCAAATAATATTGTTTTTATTACCTCCCTTTATTTGACTTTGCCTTGAAAATTATTGTTTTTGTAAAGACACCTTCTTTTGCATACACTCTTTCTTTTGCATACACTCTTTTCCAACAGAGTTTGATAACACTCTTTTCCAACAGAGTTTGATAACACTCTTTTCAAACATGAAAAATGACCACAAAAGTCAGCTGAAGAATTCTTGTTCACAGTCAAGCATGTTTTTCCCAGGTCCATCTTGACGTTTTAGACGACCACACACACCATACCAAATATAAGCCCTCTAGTCCTTGCAGATGGTAAATAAAATTTGATGATCTTTAATATTTTTTGCATTTGGTTGCAACTGCATCAAGAATTCTGCATAGAAGTGAAAATTTGTTTTTGTTAGGTAAGCCTTAATACACAGAAACCTGCTACAAAGTTGTTAGAGAATCAGATTAGACAACTTGTACTTGTTTTGTGATATGAGAACCTGATGGGGCAAGTGTGAGGTTGGTGCACCCTAGAACCTGGTTTAAACCCCCAGTGGCAATTTGATTTGCCACTGACCGTTCCAAGGCGGTAACCCCTCAGGTTCTCATTTTTGTTTATTGTTAGTGGTGTCTTTTTTGAAACTGATCATTTTATTAACCATGCTCTCTCCCCCTCTCTTCTTCTTGACTGTGTGGGGAGGCTGTTTTTTCTGAATGTGGCGATTCCTGATATGCATATTTCACCTTTTTTAAGTAAATGCCACCCGCCAAGTTTTCAACAATCTAAAAGTTGAGTTTTGTTCTTGAAAAAAAAAGAAGAAAGCAAAAGCAGTATCAAAGCAATATTTACTCTCTTCATTAATCGGCAAAAACAAATACTAAAAAATATAGGAATACACATAAAAATATAGGAGAAATATAGGAATATAGGAGGCTTTTCAGAATATAGGATTCTGATCCAAAATATAGGAGAAATATAGGAATCGGTTGACAGCCTGCATATGATGAAAGCCCTATATGTGAAGTACAGTGCTAGACAGATAGATTGTTTCTGGGTTTTTTTTTTCATGTTAATATTTGTTGCATCAAATCAAAAACATCTATTGTCTACAGTTCTACAGAAGTGCAATGAGTTTTTGTGTTGTTTTTATCAACATTTATGTGTCATTGAAATTTATACTATTTAAGAATTTCAGAAAAAAAATGGGCATTTTTATTGTTTAAAGAGCTTTGGTGTTTCAATATTTATTTAAATGTTCAATAACATGTGTAAGTTTGGTGTAAAAATTCATGAAAAGCTTTGTTCAAAAATTTGCAACATTTAATAAATTTAATGTCAATATATTGGATCCATTTCTGAAGTAAGATTACTATAGGCACTTGATTTCGCAGAGTAATTTAACCCTTTCCTGCATAGACGAACCTTTATTGCATATGCGAACAGTGTAGATCCAGATTAGCCGGCACATTCGTGCCGTCTGATCAGGATCTGCACTGGTTGCATTTTAGTCAGAAATAACCTTACAAATCAAAAAGCGAACAGTGCAGATCCTGATCAGACGGCACGGATTTTCCTGCTGTTCTACACTGGTCATCGACACAATAATGGTGTGTCTATGGAGGAAAAGGTTAAGCAGTTATAACATTGTTGAGGAGAAAAAATACAACTGGAACTAGAGTAAAATGAAACTGGTGTATGTCATTGATCAATATTGTGTGTCTGTGATGGAGGGAATTTGTTTATTAAATCCCATTATATATAAAGCTCCAATATGTTTGATATTGAGTAAATAAAGTCATATAAGTACTGGTATGCTTTAAATCACTGTATTTATTTGTTTCACACTCAATATTCATGAACAAAAATACATTTATTTATTTATTTACATTTATTGCTGTGTCATAAAGCAGTGTCACGGGAAAAGTGTTTTTAAACATTTGATATCAATAGCTTTGAGTATGGGTAAACTGATAGACAGTTAAAACATAACATTTATTCAGCACTTACCATATTTATGTATTCAGTTAGAATCATAAGTAAAAATGTGGGATTTTATATACTTTGCCAGCAAAATAACTTGTTTAATTATGTTACAATTGTTCTTAACTCATTACACATAATTGAATATGGCTGTTATCGTTGGGCAAACAGTGTAGATCCAGATCAGCTGGCACTTCTTTGCAATCTGATCAGGATCTACTCTGTTCATTTGTTGATTCATGTGGTAATTTCTGACCAAGAAACAATCAGTGTAGATCCAGATCTACATCTGTTATCCATGGGTAAACAGTGTAGATCCAGATCAGCCATTTTATGTAGATCTACACTGTTATCCTATGGTTAAAAGCCATATCCAATTAAGTAATGGGTTAACAATGCTCATTTATTTATCATCTGGTGTTACTAAAAGTATGCATGTCTTTTCTCTTCCAGCTATTTCTTCCTTCAATCTTGCTTTCCTCTTGTTACTCTTCATGTTTTTGTTTAACCCTTTACTGCATTGATACGACTTTTAACGCATTCAGGACAAGTGTAAATCCAGATAAGCCTGAACATCAGTGCAGTCTGATCTAAGTCTGTGATGATCACGAAGTTTAAATCCAGATAAGTCTGCATATCAGTGCAGTCTGATCTAAATCTGTGATGATCACGAAGTTTAAATCCAGATAAGCTGGCATATCAGTGCAGTCTGATCTAAATCTGTGATGATCACGAAGTGTAAATCCAGATAAGTCTGCATATCAGTGCAGTCTGATCTAAATCTGTGATGATCACGAAGTTTAAATCCAGATAAGCCTGCACATCATTGCAGTCTGATCTAAATCTGTGATGATCACGAAGTTTAAATCCAGATAAGCTGGCATATCAGTGCAGTCTGATCTAAATCTGTGATGATCACTTATTGGTCAGAAATAATCTAATAATTGAATCTTAACAGTGAACAGTCTAGAGTCAGGCTGATCAGATTTTACTCTGGTTTCACATAGGTTAACCCTCCATATATATACGCATTTTTACGCTTTTGCGACCAGTGTATATCCAGCACGTCCCTGCTGTCTGATCAAGATCTGCACTGGTCGCATTTTGGTCAGAAATAACCTAATAACCTAATGAATCAAAAAGCGAACAGTACAGATCCTGATCAGACGGCACTGATGTGCCAGCTGATCTGGATCTACACTGTTCGCTCATGCCATAAGGGCGTGTATATGGTGGAAACGGTTAAAATTTGGCAACAGGAAAGCAGGCTTTTATTGTGACATGTGATTGTCCAGTTTGCACCATATGATTTGGCTGTTATTCATGGGCAACAAGTGTTGATCCAGGTCAGGTGACACATCCGTCATGTCTGATCATGATCTTCACTTTTTATTTTAGGTGATTCATGACCAAACAGTGACCAAGTGTAGATCCAGATCAGACAGCACAGATTTGCCAGCTGATTTATATCGCGGCACTGATTGCACATCCGATTAATCCTTGCTGGTATATAAAGGTTAAAAATTAGGAAATGTGAATACAAGTATCTTTATAAGTAACAATAAAAATGAAACCATACCTACTTTTCTTGAAATGTTAGATTGTACAGTTTGAAAAAAATATAATATGGACAATAAAACGTCACAAAAAATAATAGTCTTGGACCTAGAACTGTTTAGGCATATTTATTTTGCACACCCACAAGATATCTTACAATTATGTTGTAAGCATTGATTGCAAAAGATGTTTCTAAAATACAGTCGAACTTGTTTTCAAAGACCACTCAAGAAAAAACCAATTTGTCTTTAGAGCCAGGTGGTCTTTGTCCACAGGTGAATAAGTTCTTTAAATCAGTCATTGGGACAATTAAAATGTGGTCTTTACCGTAGATTGCTGAGGCTACTTAATGTAAGTGAGAAACACGGGGAACAAACCCCAGCATAATAACATGGTCTTTTGATGGATGTACCTAAATAAAGTGTGGAAAGACGTAACAATCGCACTGTTTAATACTGTAAAAGAACTGTTAGAACCTCACATTATGCTGAATCTTCATCATTAAAACATATTATTGCCATATTATCTTGTTTTTTTTCCACCTTCAAAAATTAATGACCAGTCTCAAATCTAAAGAATCTGATTGGCTGAAACGGTGACTGGCGCCATTTCAGCCAATCAGATGCTTGAGATTTGAGACCGGTCTCCAGACTTAGTTATATGATCTTGGGCTCTGGGGCACACGATTCATCTTGATTCAGGGTCAAAAGAAAGATTTCCAGAAAATGGTGTTTGATCCTGGCAGTTTTAGGATAGTTACCTGAAAATTTCCAAATTTCTGGCCAAATGGTTCATGAAAATTAAATTGAAAGTTTGCGGTTGGCTTTTCTTCTATATAACCTAGCTCCAGCATTAAACAACTCAGTTTGCTAAGCACCAAGTTAACAACATATCACTCTACATTATATGCAGTAACATAGGAAAGCTTTTAGTTATGCATGTACACAGGACTATGAATGACAGTCAGGCAAAGAAGATGACCCTATATTTTCTCAGTAATAAATTATGTCTCCCCCCCTCTGGGTGAGACATATTGTTTTTGCCCTGTCCGTCTGTCACACTTCGTTTCCGCTCAGTAACTCGAGTACACTTTGACCAAGAGCCTTCAAACTTCATAGGGTGATAGCCCTTATTAAGTAGAAGAACTCTATTGATTTTGGAGTCAGTAGGTCAAAGGTCAAGGTCACAGTGACCCAAAGAGTGAAAACCGTTTCCGCTCAATAACTAGAGTACCCTTTGACCCAGAGCCTTCAAACTTCATAGGGTGATAGCCCTTATTGAGTAGAAGAACCCTATTGATTTTGGGGTCAGTAGGTCAAAGGTCAAGGTCACAGTGACCCAAAGAGTGAAAACCGTTTCCGCTCAATAATTTGAGTACCCTTTGACCCAGGGACTTCAAACTTCATAGGTTGATAGCCATTATAGAGTAGAAGAACCCTATTGATTTTGGGGTCAGTAGGTCAAAGGTCAAGGTCACAGGGGCCTGAAGAGTGAAAACCGTTTCCGCTCAATAACTGGAGTACCGTTTGACCCACAGCCTTCAAAATTCATAGGGTGATAGCCCTTTTTGATTAGAAGAACCCTATTGATTTTGGGGTCAGTAGGTCAAAGGTCAAGGTCACAGGGGCCTGAAGAGTGAAAACCGTTTCCACTCAATAATAGGAGTTCTATTTTAACCAGACCATTCAAACTTCATACGATGGATGTCCTTATTGAGTAGAGGACTCCTATTGATTTTGGGGTCAGTAGGTCAAAGGTCAAGGTCACAGGGGCCCCGAAGAGTAAAAACTGTATCCGGTCAATTACTGGAGTACCGCTTGACCCAGAGCATTCAAACTAAATAGGGTAATAGCCCTTATTGAGTAGAAGAACCCTATTGATTATGGGGTCAAAGGTCAGTGTCACAGGGGTCTGGGCGCAAGGGGGTGGGGGGGGGGGCGCAGGGGGGAGACATGCGTTTTTCACAAAAAACATCTAGTTTAATTTATTTATTCTCATTGAAATCGAAATATGTAGTGACATAATTTGTAACCCTTTTAGTCATTTATTTTCATTCAAATAATTTAAAATATTAAAAAGTAACATCTTCGTTGCACTTGAAATTTTTCTAGGAAATACACTAAAAAAGGTAATATATGTTATCTTTTCTTGGTTTCCAGGCACAATAAAAAGTAGACAAAGCAAGACACACTTTTTAACAAAACCATCATCTTGTTGATTTTATTGTGGTTTGAGGGAGTTGAACTCTATGGGTGATTATGCTAGTGCTGTGTAAATGCTCGATACAGCAGTCTGCATACATGGAAGTTAGCTGCATTGTTCCTTGGACGTATGTTCAGTGACATGAAGTAGCACTGCAGTGCATCATCAAGTCTGTTCTCTTGTACCAGGCACTGCCCTAACAGGTTAAGGGCTGTCTCCCTATGACCAAGGTTTGGTTCCACGCTGATTGCTAACATCAGGTTGTTAAGGGCATGCTGCTGTTCATTGTATCTTGCGAGTCGTTGATATGTCTTGTATTGTAGAAAGTAGAGATAAGGGAGAGAATCAACCACTGCCCAGTCCATCCAGTGGTCATACTGGCCTCTATGTGGTAGATCATTCGGTGTAGATCGAAACATTTCATGCTGGAGTTCTGGTGGTGCACAATTGATTTCACTCCGCAAAAAATTGACACACATTGCTGTACGAAACTGAATGTACTGTTCATTTGTGACATTGTTCAAACCTTCCATTCTGAAGGGAAGTGCTTGGTTTGTAAGGTTAAAGCATTTACATACTGTTTCACACGATCGAAAGTCATACCGGTTCTCCACATCTCTTAGGATAGCTTCAGCTCTGCCAAAGTCACCTGCACAGTAGAACACGGAGGCCAGTTTGAGTCTGCTTGATGTAACATCGCTGTTCAGTCCCAGTAACAAGAAGTCAAGAGTCTCTTGTGATATCACGTGACCGTTTTGAATACACGTTGATGCTAGAGAAGTTCCCACTGTCGTACATAGCCCAGGAACCATGAGAGTACATGCTGACCGTTCTATAGCATTCCCATGCAAGTATATTTCATGTAAATATTTAATGTTTGTCAACATTATTGTAATTTGCTCGTTAATAATGGGATTTTTGGATACAATTTCATTATATATCATTTGACGTGCCTCCTGTTCTAGTGATGCTAAAGATTTGAGTAAACTGTAACGAATATTTTTCTGTTCAATACTGTTTTGACTTGGCACTCCAAGAATGCCTTGTGTTAATTTCCTGATTAATTTATTTCCAGTACCATCTGTCTGAATAGAAAACAGACCATTCGCTATGAAATCAGTGAAAAGATGTCTGAAATTGTCAATAAGTTTATGCCTTGCTTCAGCTGTAAATTTTCTGGCCATCAGATTGTTGGCTCGTATGATAAAATGTGGACAACATTCATTCATCACACAGATGCTCAGTACCGACAAGCAGAACATGAGGCATTGGATCAGATTATGACTCTGCCATGCATTATGATCGGTGTTCTGAATACAATGTAATACAACTGTTTTACACATGAAACTAGAAATGTGACTTTCTGCAGGAACGTTCAAATTAATATTTGGTAAAAGCATTTTCATCAAGACATAAACTTGTATTTGTATTATATTTATACTAAACATCAAACATCTTTCATGAAGCGATGTTGATATCCGCCATTCCAAGTCTTCATTGACACTTCCTCTACAGCCGACAGGAACAACGAAACATGCACTGTTAGCAATATATCTCTTCATTTCCTCGGTGGGCCATCTGTCGGGTGTTTGTTGTGATAACCAGAGTCGTACTTCAGGAAGTAACGATTTACACGGGAATGCATTTACTAAATCAAAATCAGAAAATCCATGTTGTCCTAGCCTGGCAAATGCTGGGCCATGCTGTTCCTCACCTTCATACCGATTAGACAGTATGACAGATTTCTTCACTAGTATCCTTCCTTGTTGGTCTCTGAAAGCGTGTTCACTGTGTAAGTCGGGGATAGGAAGAGGAGCATCACGTCTCAGTGCCTGCAGCATACAATATCCCGGTGCTGTGTTCTCATCGTGAATAATAAGGAAGTTGTTTCGTACACCATGCTCCCACTCACTCCAGCCAGTTATTATGTTAAAGTCATTCATACATAAAAGACTATCAATATCTGAATGCAGTCCTATTGTTGTTGTACCTTCTGACCGACTGCCGAAGTTATACACAAAAGTATTTCGTCCAGTCATCCTTTGACACATAGTCTTCATGGTCTCAGTTAGCATCGCTGTTCTCCTTCTCTTCATCACTATGCTCTCACCGACCCCGATCTCCTCCATCACCTCAGACAATGCCAGAGATATATTGGTGTAGTCTGCTGCTTGCAACATTCTGCAAAATCACGTTTGATGATCACAGGGCTTTGATAAAAACAATTTGTTTACTCAGTAGCTATACCCAGATCAAATTTTTATTTCGACATTTAAATGAATTATTTTTGTTTAATGATTGACAAAACAATCGGATGGAATATAGATTCATTTAACGTAGGTATTGTTTTCAAAGGTCGTTCTAGACATGAATTCCTGACAAAAGTTCTTGAAATCCTGCTCACTGATTCTGTGTTAAAACATAATAAACTTCAAAATTCCCATTTTCTAACATAAAACTATTAAATGGTGTTATGTAGAATTTTAGTTAAAATAGAACCGTGACAGATTTAATGGATCATTTATATAACATTACCAGCTGCCATTCAATAAGCTTTTTTAAATACAAAATTACAGAGCAGACACAAGCATACTAAACATTTCTTTTAAAATAATAAACCTTTGAATTTTTTACACGCTACAATACATGGTACTTCCATCTCGAACAATTTCGATGACTGTTTTAAAATATAATATATATTTATGTAGATTTGCTTTGTTTTTTGCTGGAGGAGAGTTGATTTGGCGTTTGATCGGACTAACAGCTGCAATTAATCAATGCACAACCAGTTAACAGTGAATTAGTCCCGAGTCAACCTGGTCCCATGTCATTCTGTCAGACTTCAATCAAGGAGCAACTCCATCGGGTTCTTAATTGCACGTGCATGTATACCAACTATAGATGCTCACACCGTATCTTGAACAAGTTGAAAGCAGATAATTTAAAATAATAATTAACCGTTTACAGCAAATACTTATCCCATGCCTAGATCTTTATGTAAATTCCACCTGCTCTGGAGTTTCTTACCTAAATGTTGGGGTCTACACATCCAAGTCAGAAACAATGGCGGGTACGTTAAAAACCACTTGTATTGCCTGTTAATAGGTAGAAATATAGGTATTAAGTAATAATAACTTTGAAGTTTATCAATCTGATAAAATTCATCTCCAGAGAAACCGAACGTTGCCTTCTTATGGCTGCGTCCATGTGCATAGTGTTACAAACATGGAAAGTGAAAGACATATTTAACTGAAGATAGGTGGGCTTTATGTGGCATTGCATTAATTTCAACTGTTTTCAGATCTAACAGATCTGCCTTCAATGATATTGGAAAATAAAATACTGGCATTTGAAGTTCAGAGTGTAATAAAACGATACACCCTCTGCTTATTTATCTGTGATAAATGAAAGTGATTACCCTACTCTTGACTCTTGACTTGTTATGGCTGCGTCCATGTGCATAGTGTTACAAACATGGAAAGTGAAAGACATATTTAACTTAAGATATGTGTGTTTTATGTGGAATTGTGGTATTAATTTCAACTATGTTTTCAGATCTAACAGATCTTCCTTCAATGATATTGGAAGATAAAATACTGGCATTTGAAGTTCGGGTTGTAATACATGTGTATTTTGTTTTAACGATACACCCTTGGCTTATTTATCTGTGACAAATGCAATTGGTTACCCTACTCTTGACTCTTGATTTGTGATGGCTGCGTCCATGTGCATAGTGTTACAAACATGGAAAGTGAAAGACATATTTAACTGAAGATAGGTGTATTCTATGTGGCATTGCATTAATTTCCACTATGTTTTCAGATCTAACAGATCTGCTTTCAATGATATTGGAAGATAAAATACTGGCATTCGAAGTTCGGATTGTAATATTTTGTTTTAATGATACATCCTCTGCTTATTTATCTGTGACAAATGAAAGTGATTACCCTACTCTTGACTCAATGCTTAAGAACACTGGTTTAAGATTTTTAAAACTGACTTAGCTTCAGGTATCACTAACGTTTCAAATGGCGAAAACTGGCTATACTCATAATTTCAAAAATGAATTTTGGAGAAAATACTCATTGCCAACTAGATTTTAGTGAAGAAATGCATTTATCTAAGGATGTACTAATCTTTGCGGACTCATGTTCTAATTACCAAGCACATGTTAAAACAAACGAAAACCCATTTGCTTAGAAGTTTGAAATTCCTGTACAGTTTACCAAACCAACTCATACATGAAATAATGCTGGTCTGCAATCATTATTGCAATTCGTCAAATTAATGTAAGGGTCTACTTTCGGGTTGACGGTCAAACATTTTGATGTGCTACTTAAAATTTCTGACATTATATTGACAGGTGACTGCAAAATATTGCAAATAAGTGTTTATCCGATATCTGTTTCATTGTCCTATGCATTTTAAACAGCCATTACAGAGTTCTTGTACACACGGTATTTCCCTTTTATGTGTCTATGTAAATAAAGCATAAATCTTCAAACAACTTGAGCATCCAAGCTTAAATACAATCACATCTCTATATATTTATATATACTTTATATTCTTTTTTATATTGGTCTGCCGATGGGAATTAATGTCGAGTTTGAAAAGGTTCATCAAAATAATTTGTCACTGAAACAGAAAGTAGACCCGGAAGTACGTTTTTCTTGAATATCTTGAAAACCCTAACATTATTTTGACGAATTTACAATAATTATTGTAGACTAGCATATACTTATTTCATGTAGGATTTGTTTTGGTATATTGTCCATGAATTTCAGAGTTCTCCTGCAAATGGTTTTTTTCTTTTGTTTTAGTATCTGCTAGGTAATTAGAACATGAATTAGACTAAACCGAGCTTGCAAACATTAGTTCATCCTTAGATACATTTTTTTTACTTAAATCTATGTGGCAATGAATATTTAAACCAAAATTCATTTTTGGAATTTTATTAAGTTTGCGCCATTTGCAATGCTTCCCAATCTCAGTTATCATAAACTAAAATTTAAGACAAGACCATGAGACTAGTCTACAGTAAAATAGAATGCGCATAAACTTTTGATTATCTTTGACATAAAAATAAACATTTACCGAAAATATTCCTTACTCGTAATATTCAATGGTGTAGAATCTTGTCAAATATTAAAATTGATTTCATTGGGAAATCGAAACTGTCCTGGAGAAAAATCCCACAAAAATATAAATAGATTAAATACGCTATTCTATAAATAGCGGTCACGTCATCAAGCTAACATCAGATAACCCGTAATATTGAGTTGTATATCCCTTATTTTAAGTCTAATGTGACTTTTGAACACAGTCTTATTGTCGGTCATCCTGATGATTGTCGGTCATCCTGATGACCGACATATTATAATGGACCAAACTTGAGCTTTCTACCTGAACACTGGTTAACAGTGATGTGATGGTATCAAGTCAAAACGTCCCCAAGTCTAAACGTCCTCAAGTCAAAAGGTCCCTTATTTGGTCAAAACGTCTCCAATAAAAAGTCAACACGTCCCCATGTCGGTCAAAACGTCCGCGTGATTTTTTCCACACCTTTTTAATTTCAATTTGTTATTAAAACGTGGTTGTTTTTTTAGATTTAAAACTATCTTCAGAATATATACATGTTATACCAGCGATAACTTTTGAGTTTCACAAAATATGGTTTTATGCCATCGTTTTTGCACAGCGTATCTTCGAACCTTAATTAATACTGTTACAGCATTAACTTATGTTCTAAATACATCGATCTTAAAATGTTATACACTGATTCATTGAATTGTAGTGAACTCTTAAATTTTGAAACATGGTGACTGAGATGCATCATTTTTACTTCTTTTTTTAGAAATTGATATTTAAATCACATTGTGCCTTAGCTAGATGTTAGTATTATATTTTAACAAAGGCCTTAGTAAACCAAGGATGTTTAAACCATATTTTGTGAAACTCAATAGTTTTCGCTTGACTTATGAATTGATATTAAAATAAAGTGACGCGGAAAATATACGGAAATATACCCGCTACTGACGATTTTGTTTTTAATTCTGTTTTTACACGTACCTTTATTAAATGCCAGTACATTTCAAATACGTGTAAATAATTTAAAGGTTATTTTTTAAAAGAAGTGAACATGATTTAATAAACCTTTTTTAAGTTTAAAGAATATACTCTGATTCCACGCAGAGAAATTAAAATGATAAATTAAAATAATAAATAATAAAAAAATGATCGATGTAGTTAGAACATTGGTTAAATGTACGATTTAAACAGATTTTATCCAGTATTTGTTACAAGTAAAATGTATTTAATAATCCAAAATAATTTACTTATATAAATAAAAAATATATATATTAAATTTAGTCAAGTAATCATTCTAGTATCCCATTTGCTGTGATGCGGGTGTGTTTTCTACACAAAATATCTTAAATTATTTGTTTAAAATGTTTCTTAAATGAATTAATTTAAATCTTTATTTTATTCTTAACTTAAAGACTAATCAAACATATTCTGCTACTTCCAATCATTGATCCAATTAAGATATCGAATTAACAGACCTATGACACTTAATTATTTGCAAATTATCAGCACATGCTTAATAATTCACGGGGTATCGGATACAGAACTGAATACCTCTGTGACAATTTTATTACTGGATCTTTCAATAAGTAATTAAGAAGAAAAAAAAAGATGATGTGTCAAATGCCTCTTAGTTTTCACAAATAACCAAAGTCATTAAAATGTGTAGAGAACACTGAACAGAGATTAGCAACTTATTTTGCTGACCATGAATCTACGAACTTGTGCAGCATTTTGTGAAACTCGTGGATCAGAGGTATCCCAGGGAATGTTTTGCATGGTTTAACTAGCTCGATATGGATCCATCCGTCGGTACTTTCTTGGTAATTTTGCTTAACTGTTATCTTGCATTTTGCCACTAATCAACTGGTTGCTAAAGTTTTTTAAGGTTTGAATGTAAAAATTATCTTTGGAACACCAGAACACACAGTTTTGCAGAAATCTTAAATCGGGTAATGAAACTGAAAATAATAGACACTACAAGTTTAAGCTTTTCTTAGTTGTAATTTAGTTTTGAATCAACAAAATACTCTTTGGAACATGCGAGCACACATTTTTGCAGTAGTATCAAATCGGGTCATGAAACTGTCAATAATAGACAATACAAAATTTTGCTTTCCAAAAAGCTAGTCGGTCATTAGCACAGCCTTTTAACAAGACGGCAGAAAAGTTTGAATTTTAAGCCACTTTTATTGGATGCCATACAAAAATGTAAGTTTACATAAAGTAATTTCCTCTTTCGAATGAGATGTTTTTAAGCTGGTGATAAATCTAACCCTGTTTGCGAAAAAGTTAATAATTTACTTAGAAGTAAACCAAAATGAAAAAGTATGTCAAACAGTATTTTTTTGTCAGAAAGTGTAAGAAAGCAACGATTATCAAGCTGTAAATATATATCAAAAGCTACAGAATATGTTAAAAATAAACAAAGTTTTTTCACAGTCATAGGGTGGGAGAGAAAAACGTGAACAGTCTGTCAGGGACTTACAGGTATGATAAAATTGTTCTTTCTGATCTAGAACAATATCATTAGCAGACCTGGGTCCAATTACAATTATAATTTAATTAATTATAATTAATTACCCTTTTTCAAGTAATTGAAAATAATTAATAATTGATTAATTAAAATCCAAAAATGCAATATAATTGTCAATTAAATTCAATTACTCTTCAATTACATGTAGCAAACAGAAACATATGGCAAAACACAGGTTATTGTGCAGTAGCTATTGTCAATAGGTTATAAATTTCACACTTGCTGGTCATTTAAAGAGGTTCTAATCTGGATATGAATAGTTGGTAGACAATTGATGAATATGAAGCCATACAATTAACAAAACTAGTATTAGTAGCCTAAAATGAAGAGAATTCAATTTCATTGAAAGTTGCTACATTTTCTGCTATGTACATGTATACTTTCTCTTTGTCTACAGTATTATTCCTCTTCATCTATATTCATCTATATTTTCTTTTCATTTTTGTTGTCATTGCAAAATTATTATAGACCACAAAGAAATTATTCATAAAGTATAAATGTTGTATGTAAATACCTGGGTGAAATAAAAGAAATGTTATGTTATTTTCTGTTCATAAATTGTGGGTAATTAAGAAATGTTCAAAATCTATTCTCCATCAAAGGAATAAACCATTACTTGAATATATGTACTTGGCATTTCACATTTAACAGTTATCACACAACATGAGTTAAAGCACATTAAATCACATTATGTTATCAACGGATACTAGTGGAATTTTTAAGCAAAATGCTGATACTGTTCGTCAGAGTACAAAGGTAGACTCAAAGCTGCTTCAAACTTTGTCTCCAGAAGCACTATATACAGTTTTATTCATCAGACGTCAAAATGTCAAAGACACACATCAGGAAATAGTCGGAGCTTGACCATTATTTGTATCAAGTTTGTTCTGATTTAAACCCTCTCCAGTATTGAACTGTACATGCTGAGAGTCTACCAAGGTTGTCAAAGATGGCTGAAATCTACCTGTCTCTATACCTACATCATACGCCCCAGTTGGACAGCTCTTTTCAATAGATGAGAAAGTGTTAAAGTGTTTAGCCTGAATGTTGTTCACTGACCTACAGTAACTTTGAAGCATTATGTTTTTGAAATGCGATAAGTGTCTATTATTTTCAGTTTCATTACCCGATTTAAGATTTCTGCAAAACTGTGTGTTCTGGTGTTCCAAAAATAATTTTTACATTCAAAACCTTATAAAAATTTTAGCAACCAGTTAATTAGTGGCAAAATGCAAGATAACAGTTAAGGAAAATTATCAAGAAAATACCGACGGATGTATCCATATCGAGCTAGCTAAACCATGTTAAACATTCCCTGGGATACCCCTGATCCCCGAATTTCACAAAATGCTGCTCAGGTTCGTAGATTCGTGGTCAGCAAAATAAGTAGCCAATCTCTTTTCATTGTTCTCTACACATTTTATTTTCTTTGGTTTAATAAATTTATAAGCTGTACATCTTATTTATCACACACAGTGTACATTTACTAGACAAAATCCATGTACACGTATATGTTTATTGTTCGTTTTCGGAAATATCTTTATGAGTAATAACACCGTGGGGAATCAATAGTACTAGTAACGAACATTTTTAGAACGCGAGCGCGAGCTCGGAGGAAAAAAGGTTAATATTTACATATATTCTTTTATTTTCTAAAAAACATGTTGTGCACGGAATGCGCGCTAATAAAAGCTTTCGATCGGTACCTTTGTTGTTGCTGAGAATGGTGTAGTAAATTCCTGAAAGTCAAAAAAGTGTTTTGGTGCGGACAAATTTTACGAATACTAGTCACCAACAACCCATATTTTGCTTGTTTTTATCGTAAAAGTGAGATTTCAGGTATTGCAAAACAAATTTTTACGCACATTTATTGTTTCCTGATGTCTTTAAATTGCTTTTTAGCACAAAATCCGACAGATCTCACGTTTTGGCCAAAACAAATTTTTAGTAGGCCTACTAGTTACGAACCAAAATATTATGAGTACTAGTTACGAACCAAAACTACTATATGTCAGTGTATGCATATTTCCAACTATTATAACATATTATCAGCTATGTTTTCCGCATTTTATGCAAATAACATTATAGGTTATCTTTATTATAAACATAAAATGACATTTCGACCATGATCTTCAAGATTTTCCTGTAGGCATTACAGAGTGATCGATATATGACCGTCGCTTCCTGTATTACTTGCATTACGTTATTAATCTTTCTTGACGTCATTAACCGTTTGACTTTCTTACATAGCGAGGTATATCCAACAGTTTTAAATTTGTACAATTTAATTTCCTGTTAGTAATGAAAAAATAGCCGCCGCCGCCGCCGATATACCGCCTTTTGGAAAATCTTGCGATGTATCACCGACGGTTATTTATTCTTTATTGCATAACTGCGAAGAATTAATGAATTTTAGTCAAACGTTTAAAGTTTTTTATTTGCTGTTAAAATACTAAATACTTCTTAAACGTACAATCATCATAAATATGTCATTTTCAGAATGTAAAAGCCTTCCGTTTGTAAGATTTGTGGCGTAACCTACAAAAGTAGATATGGTGTGTATGTATGAGCATGAAAAGCGGCACAGCAAATAAAGTCCAAATCAGTGCTGCGGGAAACTGTTGTTTTTTTTTACAAAAGTTCATTTACTGAACATAGGTATGAAATTAATGCGTCGTGTTAGTATGTTTAATTGGGATTTTAGATTCACTTTTACTGTACTAAGTGAAGTCTATTAATCGGTGCATGCCACGGAAAAGGGCATCTCCGGTAACAGTTTTGACATGTTTGTTGTTGATGTATTTGGAAAAAAGTGAAATATGCATATCAGAAATGGCCATAATGATTGTACGTTTAAGAAGTATTTACAAGTATTTTAACAGCAAATAAAGAACTTTTAAACGTTTGTCTAATTCATTAATTCTTCGCAGTTATGCAATAAAGAATAAATAACCGTCGGTGATACATCGCAAGATTCCAAAAGGCGGTATATCGGCGGCGGATATTTTTTTCATTTCTAGCAGGACATTACATTGTACAAATTTAAAACTATTGGATATACCTCGCTATGTAATAGATGAAAAGGGAATTTTGAAGACCCTCGACCACGACAAATATGAAAAAATTGCAGACTCGGTTTGATTGAGCCTGTTCATTGGCAGTAATGTAATGCTTTTTACTGCCCACGCCGCCTAGCCCCGGGTTGAACGCAACTCAGTATTTACGCCAATAAACAGTACAATTTTGATCCATCCAAAACGATGGTATCCCTATGGCGGTGAACATGGAACCTTCAGTGTGGTATTTTCAGATTAATACTATTACATGTTCAGCGGCGTATAGTCCCCAGATAAAAGAATGGGTTTGCCCTAAACGAGAAAACAATGGAACTAAACAGAATAGAACTTTGAGAGGGGATCTTTGAAAATAAATCCTGCATATCACAGACAACGCCAAAGGCAAAATTTAAAAAGCAGAAAGTATATCCCTGGGGGTGATTGAACAATATTGAATAATTGAATAAAACAATAAAAAACGTACCTAAACGATTTAGTGTTTTGGCAAAAGGCACTGAAAATGCCATTGTGGGTTAAAAAATCACGCTTCAACATAGTATACAATAAGTACACCGTGGTATTGGACAGCGGGCTTAGCAGTTATTCCTAATAACCGTTCTACAGGAGGACGAAATAATCGTCTCAATTTATCTTTTTTTGTTATTTGTTCTTTTAGTGTTGTGTGCTTTATTTCAAATATTGTACTGCCATTTATTAAAATAAATAAAATACAGTATGTTCCTAGAATATTCTTTACCAATATAGTTAAATTTGAAGTTACTAAAATTGCAGCTGGATTTTCATCCATTATGCGTAATTGAATGTTGACTAAGGATATTAGATATTAGAATCAATGCTTTTAATTTAATAACTTTTATATGTGCAGTGAATCTAATCATATCATATCGCTGCAGATCAAATTAAAGTTACAGTTCAGGAATCCAATCACTATCAATGTACAGCGTGCCCATCCTTTACCGCGGCGCGAAAACGGCAAAGTCGTGTCGGATCCAGGAATTTCTATCTATCAGCCAGGACATTTGAAACGTTAAAAAAGTTTTGTTTCGGATACAGGAGAGATCAGTTACTAGACTAGCACATGGAAAGACACATACATATATGCTAGAATTTTTAAAACGTGAGTTTTCCGAATCCATTGCCGACAAATTTCGGCGGTTTCACCGAATGATTGAGAAAACGATAGAAATGTTGAGGACATCGACCAATGAGCATTATAGCTTATTTTTAGGAGATCATCCCGCACTTGGTTGTTTTCTCTGGAAATATTTCGATCTGATTAAAATCATCTCCTGAAAACCGCTACGCTATCATTTTGTAAGATCTGACTTAAGTGAGATTGGAAATGTTTATAAGTATATTAAAAACAACGATTTTCCGCAAAAATCAAGGCATTATTCGGAAAATTCGGGATCCGACGCGAGATTCAGTGCCGTTTTCGCCCGGTGATATTGATAGATAGATAGATAGTCTTTATTCCTCCAAGAGAAGAGCAGTACATAAATTAAACAAACAAAAATATACACAAATACAATGTCACACATAATATACAAAAGACGCGCAAACAAAACACACACACACACACACACGCACACACACACACACAAAACAAAACAAAAAAAAACAGTTCAAACTTATAAATGGAAATGTATATAAAATACAAAAAAAAGACAACATTATAATATATACAGACGAAATATAGAATTAACAAATACATCACTCGGTAAATTCAGTCACAAAGTATTAAGATCTGGGCTTACCCGAAACGAAATGGTAAGAGAGATCTTGTGGAGTGAACTTGATTATTTTTTCGGTATTACAGTACTAAGACCCCACAATTTGATCTGTGCTTACCCGAAACGAAATGGTGAGAGAGATTTCGTGGAATATACACGCACATATGCATCTAATAAAATGTGTTAATTACATTATAATATTATATATTATAATTTAGTATTTTTGCACTCTTTCTATTTGATAAAATAAACTCTTACACATATAATGTAGGAAGCGAACTATTAATTTAAAACAGTTAACTCGTGTGAGATTATCGAGATCAAAACTTACAAGACCTGATATTAATTCAATAACCTGATTTCTTGGGGTCATCTCGCAAAACTTATCAAAATATTTATCACCAATATAGCTATGCATGTGTTTCCAAAGATTGTATCGGAGACTATCGTTGCTTACACAAAACAATACAAGATGCTCGGATATTGAAGCAGTACATATTTTACACTTTGAGCAGTAAGAGTCGAAATCTCTGGAAAATAATTTTGAAAGAATAATAACTACAGTTCGGCAAAATGGGAGATAATCTCTGTATAACTCGCAAAAGCGCCAAGCATTGCACAATATAATTTCGTTGTGGATACTGTAGAACTCACAAAGTTTGTTATCAAGTAATATGTTATTCGTAAATTCAAATGTAGCCTTGGTCGCAATGCTTTTCTTTACTATATTTTTCCAACATGGCAACTTTGGAAAAAACGCGTCCTGCAAATAACTTTTAAAGTGATTCATCAAATCATATTGGCCAAATATGCGATATATGTCAGATATGAAACCTCGAGATTTTCTTGGCTCTGACATAAAATCAGTGAGCCGGTGAACAAAAAGAACTTTAGCTGTTTTCCTGTTATCAAGGTGGCATAACTGGCCGAAAAATAAAAGTTTACGTTTATCTATTTCATATTTAAGGGCTTGCCACACTCCTCCCAATTCTATTCATCGATAAAATAAAAATCATCAAATCTCAGTAATGGCAAAATGCCGTTCAATGAAACTTTGCACAAATGAATGTTACTAATGTAACTTTATTTTGCATACAGAACGACACGTTAGAAAAGTAAAGAAACAAAGCTAGACCTAAAAATTCCTTGAATTCTATTTGCATAAATTCACAAAAACTAAGGGACGAGAACATAATTTTAAATTCCCTCGTGAGCGCAATGATACTGACAAGAAAATGTTGTGTACTTTGTAAAAAACATTCAACTATTTAAAGCGAAATCAGTGATTGTCATCAGTTTACGCGACCAGGAAATTGAAGGTCAAACACACTTTTACTAATATCTCGTAAAGTTTACATATGTAAATCACGAGGGCACAATAAATTGTTGTCAGTATCATATTACTCATGTAGGCATTTAAAATGATGTTTTGTGTTCTTTAGTTTTTGTGAATTTATGTAAATAGAAGTTGAGGGAATTTTTTGATCTCGCTATTGTTCTTTACTTTTCTAACGTGTCTTACCATCTGTAAAATAAAGATACATTAATAACATACATTTGTGCAAAGTTTCAATTAACAGCAGTTTGCCGTTATTGAGATTTTGATAATTTTCTTTTTATCGATTAATAGAATTGGGAGGAGTGTGGCAGGCCCTTAATTGGATAAAGGCCTATGCAGCTTAACGCTATATCTGTTCTAGTTGATTGCGGCATAGACTGCATATATTTTATGCATTGCCAATGAATCTTTTCTAAAGAGAGCAGTTGAGTGTCCGTGATATTACACCACAATTCACAGCCAAAGAGAGCTTTTGATAGCACAATAGTTTTATATAAATGTCTTGAAGTTTTTGGATGTAAACCCGACTTATGAACCCCGCAGTCGGCTAGGCTAAAATATGTCTTTCTTATCTTTGAACAAGCTGTGGAAATTAACTCGTCTAAGTTTAAATTTTTGTCGCATAATACCCCTAAATGTACATATTTATCGCTTTCTTCATTTTTTTCTGGACCAATATGCCACTCCCTTTGTTGTTGCGAGTATTGGTGTTTTGTTTCATTATAAACAACAACGTTAGTTTTATTGGCATTATAGAGATACCTTTCGTTTAGAGAGTTATTATAACACATATCAATTAAATTGCATAAACCGTGTTTTGTCATCGAGATTAGAACCATGTCGTCAGCTGACGTCGGACAGCAGAGATTTATTTTGTACATGTTAAATCCGTATTTTGAATTCTAAAGTTTATTCATTAAATCATTTACGAAAATAAGATAAAGTCGGGGGCTCATAATTTGCCCCTGTCTGGTCCCCTGCAGGATTGGGAACCAGTCTGAAGTTTGTCCCATATTTTTTACACAGCTATACACATTACGAACATGTTAAGAATTATTTTGAAAATATTTCGATCTATTCCAGTTTTGAAGAGTTTAATCAACAGAACTGAATGCGAAACTCGTTCAAAACATTGGCGCACGTCAAGAAAACACGTGTATAATTTTGAGTTGTGCTCCTGAGCGAAATAAATGCTTTCGCGAACAAGAAATGAAGTCATAGTGCAACTCATGTTTTTCTGAAAACCACCTTGAAGCTGATTAATGCTTAACATTGTGTTGTTTGAGTCTATTATGTGCAAAATAACTTTCTCATATAACTTTAGAATAGAAGAGCATAGTGAAATCGCACGATAGCTATCAGGATCCTTTTTGTTTTTAGTACCTCCTTTAAAAACTGTGGTGATATACCCTCTTTTCAGGTCAGTTGGTATATAAGAGAAATCAGACATGGCTTGAAAAAAGTTAGTTAATACGGTAATTAGTAAGGGGCCTCCGTAAATGATATTTTCGTAATAAATTTGATCGGGGCCACACGCTTTGTTTTTATGACATGTTTTGAGTGCGTTGCGTACAAGAGTTTCGTCAATCAAAATTCTAGGCGATGTACTTGATTCAAGTGCTCTCTTTATATTAGAAAGTTCTTGTTCGCAATTCTGTATATAATTTTCGTTAAAATTTTCATTAAATGTTGGTGAATAGAGCTCTTCAAAATAGCTTTTCCAGCCATCATTAATTTGAGATTCAGTATTACACGTTTTTCCATTGAAGTTCATTTCGAAAGTTGTGCTACATTTTCGCGTTTTTCTACGCTTATTTATTAGTTTCCAAAATTCATTGCTGTCTACTTCGGCTGTAATGTCGATTTCGCGTTCCAGATTTTCAATATAATTTTGAAAAATGACTCTATGCAATTTTCTAAACTTGCTTTTAGCATTTTTATAATCAGCATAACTTTTGATATGATTTCCCCGTGGTCGATTTTCTTTAATCCATTTATTTCTCATATCAAACATTTCTTTGCTTAAATGTGTCAGTTCTTTGCACCAATAGGGTTTGATATGAGGTTTGAACTTTACTTTTGGAATGCATTTCTTGGTAGTATTTTGTAATGATGTAACGATTCTGTGATATATAGTGTCGATGTCATCTACATTCGCAACGTTTTGTGTTACTGTGTTAAGCAATTCATCGTCCGATGATAAAGATTCGCGATATTTATCAATATACTCTGCCTTAACGTTTTTCCAATTAATGATACGCATAGACTCATTGTCCGTATTGCTGATTAAGACTGGTATTTTGTATTTAAATATGGTGGGGCGGTGGTTAGATACATTAATGGCATGATCGTCTAATATGTGACAAAAAGAAAAAAGTTCTACATCAGTTTGTTGTATAAGTATATGGTCTATGAGAGTTTCCCTCTCACTGTTGAACGGTACACAACTGAACCGAGAACCAGTACATATATCGAGTGCGTTTAATGACACAATGTTGTGTCTAAACATCAGGTCAACCAAAATATTGCCTCTTGCATCTAATTTAAAATCTAGTTGTTGTCTGGTTGGAAGTTCAGTGTTGTAGTCGCCCATTACAATCAGAGTACCCTTGTTAATGTATCTGCATATTATGTTTTCTACCTCCTCTACACTGTTTTTAAATATTAAAGCGCTATGATTTTTACATGGGAGATAAACTTGAAAAATGTACATATAACTACCAGGTTCGATCATAAACTCAATTCCAATAACATATCGTGAGTTGAGATACAAAGGTGATATATGATTGGTTAATTTCTTATGCCACATTATACAAAGGCCGCCTTTACCTACGCGCCTTGAACTCGGAAATTGTAAGTCTGGATCAGCAAATGAGTAACTAGTGTAGTGGCTATTGATACAGTCTATGAATTGTAAATCGTGCTCAAAGAGCCAATGTTCTGAAATACCACAAAGGTCAATAGAGTGCTCTTGGAGCAAATCACTCAAATAACTTGCACTTGACATTATACCCGTACAATTCCATGATGCTATATTTATAGATTGCATTTTAAAATGATTAATAGTCTATGTCCGAGGCAGCGCAAAGCGCGCTAAATCTATTCTCGTCTGTAAAACTGTTACCATTCGTATATTTATATTTCTGGTCTTCAGTCTCGTAGTCGTTGTCCTCTTCGTTGTTTTCATCGTTTCTTGACTTGTTCCGGGATTTGTATGTACCATATGGAATCCAAGGTCGACAAGTAACACCCTTGGGCCAGAAATATGGGTTGTCAGTTAAGTCATAACAATTTTCATTATCTTCCGCGTTGACCCTTATATATACACTATTTCTAAACCGTTTGTTGGGAAAGATGGACACTTTGGTAACTACAGGGTCTCTTTTATTAATGTACCTTGTCAGCTTCTCCTCGGTAATCGATGGTCGGAAACCGCCTACGTAAAAGCGTCTCGTCCGCCTTCGAACATACCGATCAAAATCTTCGTCGTCATTATCGTCATCTTATGTGCCGATTTCGTCAGTGGTATACACGTTTGAGCCGCGTTGGCCATTATGGTATTCGTTGAATACTTGCTTATGTTTTGATTGTGCATGTTTGAGTTCGCTAATTATAAGTTTGAAGTTAATTTTTCTCCGCGTTTTTTCAGACTTATCCATCGGTTGCTGTTTCTTGAGCTTCTGTGATAGAGTCCTGAATTTTATCAACAGCGATGTAATCATGATTCGTGGAGCATACAAAAAGTAATAAAGATTAAAAATATAAATTTTAATATCATAACAACCCTTATTTCAGTCATTCAATTACATATAATGGATGAAATCATAATTGTACATACCGGCTGAAAATTATAGTAAATTTAAATTTAACGGTATTGGTGTAGCGTATACATTCTGTATTTGATTGTATAAATGACAATACAATATTTGAAATGAAGCACACACCATTAAAATAACAAAATACGAAAAGATAAATGGCGATGACAAGTTCATGCTCCTACAGAACGGTTATAAGAGGAGACACCGCTAAGCACTTTGATCAAGACTACGCAGTATTTATCCTACGCTGACGTATGTTGAAGCGTAACATTTTTCCCCGCAATGGCCTCTTCCGAGCGTTATTGCTAAAAAAGCGTTAAGATACCTTTTTACTTTGTTATTCAATTCATTTAACTTCGACAGTAATATATCAAAAATTAAAACACTTTAACCGTACCGTTTTTTTTTATTTTTACAAAATCAATTTATAAAAAACGCGTGTGCTAAAAACGGTTTTTACGATCCGATACGCGCATATGGAACAAATTTGTCCAATTTTTCAAGAATTAAATACAATGCAAAATAAATGAACAGAAAGATATTTTGAATTTCTACACAACGCAGTTTACGGGGAAAAAATTTGATGACAGACAATTAAGTTATATGCACATACGCAATCAGTGTTATGCTGAAACGTCAATTTTTTACCCGCAATGGACTTTTCCGAGCCCATTTTACCAGAAAACTAAATCGTTAAGATACCTTTTTTATTTTGTTTTTCAATTTAATTTGAACTTCAACAGTAACATATAAAAATTAAGACACTTTCACCGTACCGATTTTTAATCTTTACAAATTTATTAAAAACGCGTCTGCTATAAATAACGTTTTATTACTCGCCGGTACGCGCATATGGAACAAATTCGTCCAATTTTCATGAAGTAAGTACAATGCAAAATATATCTACAGAAAGATATTTTTAATTTCTAAACAACGCAGTTTACAGGAAAAAAATCAGATGACAGACAATAACGTTATATGCAAATAAGCAATCGATAAAACGTCACTTTTTTACACCTCATGTTGCACTTAGAACGGCATACATCACACTTAGCACATCATATATCGCACTTAGCACAACATATGTCGCACTAAGCACAACATCTGTCACACTTAGCACAACATATGTCGCACTAAGCACAAGTTCTGTCGCACTTGGCACAGTATATGTCGCACTAAGCACAACTACTGTCGCACATAGCACAACATATGTCGCACTTAGAAGAGCACATGTCACACTAAGCAAAGCATACTGTCACATACCACAGCATACGCCGCACTTAGCACAACACATTTCACATTTTAGACATGTTCAATAAGCCTGCGCATCCATGTAGTCTGCTCAGAGTCTACATTGATAGAATATATCAAGTAAATTAAGAACCTGGTTTAAACCCCCAGTGGCATATTATTTTGCCACTGACCTTTCCAAGGCGGTAACCCCTCGGGTTCTCACTTTCGTTAGTTTTTTTGTGGCGTCCATTTTGAAAATGATTAGGCATATTGTAAAACCATGCTCTATTTTCCTCTCTACCTTTTGGCTGTGTGGGGAGGCTGTGTCTGCTGGATTTGGCCATTCCTGATATGCATATTTCACTTTTTTCTTCAAAAACATCTGCATCAAGAATTAACAGAATGGGTCAGAGTACATCTGTACTAGTAAAAGAAATGCCAACCTAAAGCGGACGAAAATGATTTCATAACTGACAAGATATTAAAGAACAGTCGTTAACAGATTTTAATCCACTGCGTTAGACAAACGTTTGCACAAAGTTTTCCAATATTCGTATGATGGTATCCAGACGTTGTTTTGTTGATTTCTACATTGTGACAATTTTTGCATTACGTTTTACCAATACACCATAAATGTTTCGTCTGGAAACTTTTTTCAACAGGTTTTGTTTGAAAAACATTCAGAAAACACAATGTAAACTTTATCAACGGAACATTGTTGTTTGGAAAAGTTTTCGAAAAAGTGATGAACGCTATCAAAACTTAGTTAACACGTTTACCCACGGCGTTGGAAAACGTATGCAAAATCGTGTTGTTTTTTTTTACCGCGTTTAATCTTACGCTTCTCAAAAGTTCTTTTTCCTCAAATTTTGAAATAATGAAATAAATCGCCGACGTCAACATAGCTCATCAATATACAGGATATATATAGTGTAAGAGCCTTTGACATATTAAGCTGCAGTTATATTCTTATTATAAGTTTCCATTGTCTGATTTTCATTTTTTTTTTGGTTCCCAAAAAGATTAAATTTCGAGGTTTAAAAATAAATTGTTCAGGTAAAATAATAATTATTTCAGTGCCTGTTTAAATCAATGAAGAATTAGAATATCATTATGCGTAGCACAACTATTTGTACGCGACAAGGGCTTTTCTATATATGGGCTGTTTCAAAAAAAATGGCTGGTTTGGGTTTTCCTGTTATAAAAATGTACAACAAACAGTTACTTCCATTTTCCTACTTTGCAGAGATGTTTCATCATGCCCTTTAAAGATTTGTAAAGTTTCATCAAAATAGCACCATCCGTTAAAAAAATATTCTAAAATAAAAGGCAAAAATGTCAGGAGTGTGACAAAAAAGTGTGACACTTTTCAAAATCACATTTGTTCAGACCATTATTTTACAAAAAGCTTGAGTAAAGACAAGTTTTAGTGTTGTTTTAGTGAAAGGTGCATTTATTGGGCATCAAATAATGATAAAAATAAGCATATAACACTTAAAGAAATCAAAATATAATCTATTGAGTCAAGCGTGGTAGATTAGAAAATACCTCAAGAATATCAATACCTCTTTGCTTTATAAATTTATAGGACTTTTAAGATTAATAGTACATAAGAAATGTTTGGTGTATCATTAAGTTTCATGTTTCTAGATGCAATAATTATAATATTATCACCTCTATTGAAATTATATTTGTCTGCAGCTCCCTTCAGGGAATGTCAGCTAAATTTGTCAGGAGTGTGACATTATGCACATATTGCAATATTCTGTCAACATATCCTTTACATGAAAACAAGAGCATGTTTTTCCTAGAAGTCTATGTCATGTTTTGTTAAATTGTAACGAACAGGAATGGCCTTAGTGAAACATTTCTGAGTACACTGCACTAATGTTGTTGTCAGGAGTGTGACACACTTTTTTAACAATATGAATTTTTTATCGTTATGCAATACCACAAGTTCTAAAGCACTTATACTTGATGCTTCAACATTTATTTTAACAGAAATACACATTTAAATAATAAGAAACAGTAATACTTGTATTTTAAGCACATGAATTAAAATTATTTGATTTATTTGATATAGGTCAATAAAGCACCATAAAATTTTTATTCTGCCACATATGGGTATAACTTAATTGATTTTGATCACTGTAAAGACTGTACAAACATATGGACTAACCAGTTTAGACTTTTTATGAACTTAAAATCTTTACATTTTTTTCACTTCACTTGCCATTTTTCAAATGACAATATCTCAGCAACCAGTTGACCGATTTCAAAAATCTTTCAGTTTTTTACTCAGTTTCAAGAAGCAAAAAATTCAGAATAACAAGTTTGGAATTTGAACGAACTTTAATTTTTCACTATTTTTTTTTCACTTTTCCAGCCATTTTTTTTTAAACAGCCCATATGCGATATTTGCCCTTCGCGTACAACCCAGTTACTATTCAAATCAATGCGGAAAATTTTCCTTCTATTTCTATATGCCGCCGATCGGAAAATGAATCGCAACTTTTCAATCCTTTGCCGGCTTCATAAAGCATCTTAAACTTTATTGATTAAAAAAACCAGTTCGATAAGATTAAAATATATAGATACATGTTTGACGCAACACATTAGCAAATAATCACCCAATAAAAAGTGTGTCAAAATTCGTCTTCATATTGACAACCACATTGTGAGAGTCTATTTTTATTTCTTGTCTTGTTTTTAATAAATACCATCAAAGTCCCCAGACGCTGTAACATTCAAAGTGACGTCATCACAATAGAATATGCACGTTATGTGGGAAAGTCAAGTTTCACTTCAAGTTTTCAGACAAATAAACGTTGTTATGTCTTTGATTTTGTGTTTGAAGATATGTTGAAATATGGATATCGATAATGATCTGGATGGCCAGCTGCTTCAGCAGTTTAGCTCCCTGGGAACAACTGACAAGGAGGTTCTGATTGCAGAATTTCAAAAACTTCTCGGAAATCAGCTGAACCCAGCAGGATGTGCTTTCTTTCTCGATATGAACAATTGGTATGTTTATATATTTTATTCTTTTGTTAATTTAAGATCATGGCTCATATATTGATAATGTGGCTGATTTGAGGCGGAAAGTGTATCCGCTATTGGGACTCGTACCTCAACGTCCTGAGTATCGTCACACCACATATTTTGACGCACCATATATTTTGACGCACTGTTTGTTTTCACCTCGCTTCTAAATATGTGATTTCCTAATGATGTAATTATGCTGCAAAATGATCAGTTAACATTCATCTGACCATCTAATAAATTAAAGTGTGTAAATTATGCAAACTGAAGCCAGTAAAATATCATTGTTTAATGATATAGTAAAAATAACACTAATTACTTAATACTTTTTCTCTTGTTGAATAAATCCTTAATATTGGTACCATTTTACACAATTTAAAACAAATTTTCCTGTTGTTTGCAACAAATGACAAATCTAGCATCAGTCATGTGATGGGCATGAGTGCAATATAATGTTGTACTAAAATTTGTCCTTGTTGTAAATCCCTTACATGTTATATTGTTTCCATACATTTTTACCTTCATTTATAATTTATCATCATTGTTATTTTTCACTCTACAACATCAAAATATTAGAACTGCAAAGGACACTACCCCAGGAGATATGGTTAGTCAAGGAAAACAGGAAAGATACCGCCAGTCATCCAAGAGTGATGTCTTTTCGCACCTAAAGCAGAATAGATGCAGAATATTTAATAAAATTCCATTTTCCAATTTTTTACCATACAACTATTGTCGAAAACTTATTCTAGATGATTAAAATAATACCATTCATGTTCTTTTGTTGTGCCAGATGCAAGAGAGTGTGTAAACTTACTTTTAACTAATTAGAAATGTGGTTACATTACATGCGTCAAAATATGTGGGTGAAGACCAAAGTTAGCATTTTTGGGGTTGTCATGTTTGTTTCTTGCTCTACAAAAAAAATCTTGATATTTTTTCATAATTGCAGTTTTATTCAAATAAGGAAGGATGTATGTTCATGATATTAATGTTTAGTTCAAAATGAACATTCAATTTAAAAAGTTGTTTTGGATTTAAAGCTTAAGTGCGTCAAAATACGTGACACCAGGATACTGTGTAGACGCTTGAACATTCGAGCTATTGAGGTCGCTGAATACAAAATCTATAGCAGTTGTCTGCACTTACTTGAGACATTTTCAACTTACAAATATCGGCATGTAACTCCCCAGCTTCAATTCAAATAGTCAAGCCAGTGCTTCGCCCGAAGTAAAAGTTTACTTTCGCGGTATACTAGGTATTGCTATTATCACAGGTGCACTATTATCGCGGTATCAAGTTTGTATGGTATCGTAGGATAACAACGTCGCCTACACAGGTGGTTCCGGTTGTAAAATGTAAACCCAAACCATTCCTATTTGCACCAAGGATATTTTAAGTTCTCATCCATAAAACAGCTGTACATAATCATTTTTTGCATCAACATAAAAAAATCACTTAGTCAAAATATTTTGTCAACCCCTACCTTAATGAAACTAGTAAAACATTTTAAAAAATCCATATTTTTATTCAAAGTTTTCACCAGTAAATTGCTGCACATCCTATGACATCATCCATCATGTGACTTTTGTCCAATTTCTCAAACGAGGCTATATGACATTGTTTTAGCTACGATAGCAAATAAGAGCTATTTTTAGCAGATTTGCACGTCTATTACACAATTGCCAACCTGGTTAAACATATGAATTAATGATGGATTTTCCTATTTGTCGTTATCAATAAACATTTTTTAGCTCAAATACATTGCTTAACCATAATAAAACACTCACTTTCTTTTAGTAAAGCTGTTTACAAACGTTTTAGTCAATATACAATATATGCCTCTAAAAAATTCAACAGTCAACATTGAAGTGACTTTTTCTTACGGGATGAAATTAAAAACTTTACAGACCTTAAACTGTTTTCGTCTGAGAAAATTGTTACAATACAGTTTTAGGATGAACTGGTCTTTGGATTTACAAGTAAGTAATTTTTCATTATGTTTAGATCGATTTTTGCATCTGTAGAAAGCGATAGTCTATTACGGCGATAATATAGAGTTGCTTCCCTTGCCAGTAATGAATTAGGTCATCCAACATGGCAGCCAGTTGCAAAACAAAAGTGAACGCTGTTTGCGAATGCTGACTTTCTGATGACCAATCTAAAGTTAGTTGTTAATATTATTACTGCAAAATAAGTAAACTCAATTCGCTTTTATTTCTAGAGAGGGAAATCCGACAAGTACCGCGATAATAGCGAGTACCGGGCTAAGGATTGCCTGTATTGACTCATGGTTATAAATAATTTGTTATCATTGATATTATGATTTAAGAAAATCAAACAAAATTCAAAAACAAAATCAATTATGAATGGATACAGTTTGGTTCAAAGATTCATATATTAAGTAATTTGCCGTTCCTAACCACCACAATTTATAGATTTTTCTTCTGTGAACCTATTTATAAAATTTGGTGGTTACGAAAGGTTTGTAGTATTTATTCATTGAATATACTTAAGATGACTTTGTAGGCCTTTTACGGGCAACAGAAAAGTGCTAGCTGATTTTGTGGGCACAGAGGCCAGATTGTTTGGATGAGCAAAGCTCAATCGCACATTACTGTCTGCTTCATTGTGTCTTAGTCTACACTGCTGTAAATTGGTACCAACAAATTGATGGATAGGGGGTTAGGTATACTGTTATTATTGGGTGCATTGTTTTACTCATTTCATAGTCATGGGCTAGTGTTTTTTTGTTCACCATTTGTGTCGTTAAAATGGCTTACACAGGTGTATCTTTATCTGTATCTTAATGGTGGCACTCAGAATGACTTAGATGTGTAAAAGGTTCATAAACTAGCCAATGTGAAATTGTCATTTGACTAAATTACCTTATTTATCGAAATGTCATTGCTGCTTTTAGTTACCCCGAAAGATAACTGAGCATCAAGAAGAACCAGGCACTATAAAATCATTAACAATGTAATATTTAAAACCTATGACGATTTGGACTAAATTTTTTTCCACTTAACAGATCCAGTGGGCATCAATATTCTTTTGGCTAATTTTGAGACAGTCTGACTTCTGTTGATCCCAAATTGACTCATACCTGACCGTTTTTGTTCACTTTGTGGGTTGTTTATTAGGTAGAATACGTTATTCAGTCAAACCTGTATTAAGCGGTCACCCAAGGGAGTGACAAAACGTGGCTGCTTAACACATGTGGCTGTTTAAGACAGGTAAAAATAAGAACCGAATGTCAGTTAATGACATATTTAAACTATCTGTTTAAGACAGATGGTTGCTGAATGCAGGTGCTTGCTACTTAAGGCAAATTCAGCTGTACATAGAAACTGAAGATGCAACTATTTAAAATAACAATTTGTTATCACATTATTTTATAATGCAGCTAGTTCTTCTGATTGATTTATTACAGGAACTTGCAGGCGGCGATATGTTCTTATTATGACTTTGACCAGCCGAGTCTTAAATTACCAGAATTAGCATTTATAAGTGATGTAACTGTGGGAGAAGGCGAGGCAGTCCCGCCTAACACAACATTCACAAAGACATGGAGAGTTGGAAATTCTGGTAAGACAAGTATTCTCGAGCAGATATAAGGGTTAAGTACACATAACTCTGAAATGAATTTAACTTATGTCCACAAATCCTGGAGGGTTGGTTACATAGTGATCTAGTTGTTTTTTCTGTCAGAAAACTGCTTTCTTAATCATACATTGCAGCCTCTAAAGAAATTAAACTAAACATCATTTAACCCTATTCGTATTTCCATTTATTTATTGTCGCTCCCGGTTGCCCATATGAGCGACACCTCCAGAAGAGAGTTAGTCATTTTAGGTTTTTGGAGAATATTGCAAGACACAGAGGACTCTCCAATTCCAGAATCGTCCCTGGTTCTTTTTAGTGCCCGGTGTATAGCACCACTACACTGGGCCTCGGTTTAAAGTCCCATCCGAACAACTATATTAGTTATTTTAGTTGGTGTAGCGGGGGATCGAACCAGCGATCCCTGTTCTCAGAGGCAGACGTGCTAACCACTGAGCTAATGATCCGCTCTCATTTAACCCTTCACTCTATACATGTATTGATACAGGTTTTATTGCATGTGCAGAGAGTGTAGATCAAAATTGGCAGCGAATACATCTGGCACATTTGATAAGAAGCTAAACTGTTCGCTTCTTTTTAGAAATAACTAGGAATGTTCAAGCCAACAGGATTACTCTGGTTAAGTTATTTTGTGTCGTTTGAAAGAAGAAGAAAGAAATCAACACTTGAAACTTTTTTAGAAGAAATTTAATGTCAAATGCAATGTCACAAATATCTCCTATTATATACATTTGTTAGATAAAAAAGGACATATTACATTAAAATATTATTTTCGTGAATGTTTACATCTACCTTTTATAACTTACTGCTGTAACATTTGTTAACATAGAAACTACTGTAGAAAAATAATAGCATTTACTTGTGAAAAGTAGTTTTTTAATCAGTTCAGTATTAAATGTCTACATATTTCAGGCGAAGAGCCATGGCCACCGGGGTGCCAGCTTCGCTTTTGTGCAGGAGAGAACCTTGCCAACACAGACCGTGTTGTATTGGATGCGTTACAACCAAGGGACACAGCCGATATAAGTGTAGAAATGCATTCCCCAGTTCAGCCAGGAGTTTACCAAAGCCAGTGGCGGATGTGCACAGCCACTGGCATGTATTTTGGAGGTAAATATATAAAACCAGGGATTCAAAAATTATTGGCAGGCCGGTCATTGACCAAATTTCGGGAAGAATTTCAAAATTGGTTTAAAAAATCGGTCATGAATATTGGCCTACAATGTTACAAAATTACCTACATGTACATTTTATCACAGCTTAATCACTAAAATCAGCTATTAACCTGTCAATTAGCAACTTCACAAGTCTGCTACCATGATTACCACGACTACACGTTCCGTGAATAGCCTGGGCATAGATGAAACGGTTTGTGGTCGGTCTCATTTTAACAACGGGCGGGTTATTTAGTTTTCAAAAATGGACTGCGCTAGTCAAAGGCTGTTTGACGTCAGAATTTAAGATAGCAATACAAATGGTTGTATTATATAACGTTAACGATAAAACAGTTTGCATTTTATTGACAGACGTGTTAGTGTATGTGCGTAATTCTAAAAGACCGACAACCGGAAATTAGAGAAAACTTATATCATGCGAATTTACTTGAACTGTTAGCATTTCACAACAAATTTGAAATGGCTAAAATGAATATATACTTAAATGTGAAAAAATTTGAATGACCAACTTGCTTACTTACGCATATAACGATTCAAATTAATTTCAAATTTACAAAAATCCACATAATCAACATTTATTCCGACTGAGTAATGTTGCATACACAGACTTTTGTAAGTTCGTAGATTCAAAAATTACTACATCTGGTAAAGAAAAGAATGATATTTCAAACAACTATAATATAGTGTTACAAAGCATGGTGTGATCTATGTATATTAATGTAAAGGGAATACTTGCCTTCCGAAATTCCGTGAGATAAAACATTTTTAATAACTAAATAATCCACTTCACAATTGCTATGAACACTGCTGAAGATAACTGTTTTGAACTATTACGTCACATTTTAAATGCGTGGAATGCTTGTGTATTACAACAAAGATGACGATCGTCGTAAACTTCAAACATCGCGTGCCACTCTTATAAATCGATCAAAGAATTTTTCGGTCTACAGCTCGAAAACCATTTATTTGTTGAAAGGTTGTATGATATCGCCTACGAGAAAATATGCCGGAAAAGAGAAATGGACTGGGGGTCGGGAGAGCGAGGGGACCGGAAGTTGCTGTTCGTGTGAACCGGGAGTCAGCGAAATGTCAATTTTGGCGCCAATGTCCGATTGGGATTTTGAAATTTTAGAATCCCTGATAGAAACTGTGTTAGTTTTGTTAATATGCCTCACTGTACGCATGTGTAACAGAAAATAAAATGATCTCAAGATTGTAATGCAAATCTATAAAATTAGACCATGAAATGGTGGTCTAATTCAAGGAGGTCTTTATAAGGGGTTTTACTGTACTTATAAAATAGTTTTGACTAAAGTTAAATAAATTGTTACGGATGAAATAAATTAGATTGTGCAAAAGACACTTAAAAGGCACTTCAGTGCTTTCTTGACATAAAATTGGCCACTTTTCCTTTATTTTCCTGCAGTTGTAAGAAGCTCAAAATAAGGAGGAGTCAGAAGTGGGAAAATTCAGCTTGACTTGCATCAAAGTGCTAGAATTTGCAATATAGAAATCCCTGAATAATGTTTTCTGTAAAACACCAACTGATGCTTTGGTAAATTCAGCCTTTCAATGCAGTGTTGTTTTTTTATGCCAAATATTTGGAGAAATAAGGCCCATTCCCCCCTCAAAATATTATATATCTTTCCCCCACGTCCAATAAAATATTCCCTCTTTGCTGGAGTTTGTTACGGACGATTCAAATGTGTAATAGCGTGATTGTGAAAATGATTGTGAAGATGATAAATCTTTTATTTTTTCTGATGCAAGTAAATTCAATTCTGGGAAGTAGGAGGCAAGATTAACTTGGTTGTACTACAGTGTTAGCAAAGCAAAAGATCAGTGAATACTTTGTTGTATTGTGTTTGACAGCTGCAAGTATCTTCCAAATATTCCCCCTTTCCTTTGTACATGTCACAATTTTCCCCCTACAAAGGGATGCGACCTCCTTCCCCCCAAAAGTAAAAAAAAAACACTGCATTGTAAAAATGTTAAGTTTCCCCTTCACTATGGACTATGGTTACCCCTTTAATCAAGGAAATACGGCTATTATCCCTTGGGCAAATTCCCTTAGGTTCACTTTTAGGTTGATAATGTCATTTTGTCAAGCGACATGTAGATCCAGATCAGGATGTGCTAGCTGATCTAGAACTACATTGGTCGTACTCAGGATAAAACCCATGTAGGGTTTAGATGACTGTTTTTAGTACTGGTAAAAAACAATTTCACTGAAAGATCAAACAACATGTAAATTGTTAGATCTGATAACAGCCCATAAATACCAATCAATATTAGTTATCCCCTATAACTGATTTTAGAAACTGTCATTTATGAGGCATGATTCATAACACTTCCAGGAAGGGTCGCAACATATCTGCAAATGAATGAAATACCACATAAAGCACATATTCAGTAAAATATGTCTTACACATATTGTCAGCTCTTTATATGTTTCAGCAATTATGGCGATCATTATGTACTTTTGCCATTTTGTAGGCAACAAGCTGATTGGTTCAGGTTGTTGATAAAAGCATGTTTTAGTGGCTGGTGATCAGATCCTGATAGCAAAGCAGTTTTCAGGAGATGATTTTAATCAGATTGGATAAAAAAAACATGGTTAAATGCAAATCTAGTACACAAGAAATTATCTTTTTTTCAGAGCCAATCTGGGTGATAATCACAGTTGCGGAGGGTGGGGTGTTAGGAGTAACTCAACAATTATCCCGTTTCGGGAATGACTTTGTTCAGAACCCATTACCACAGAATGTACCTAATCCGTTTGGCTCGCCAACCAAATCATCAAGTAGTGACAGTAATGTTGCAAGTTCTGTAGCTTTAATGTCCCCTAACAATTCCATGGTCGCTCAACAGGGGAGCCCTTACACCAGTCAACTTACCCCTAGTCCAGTACGGATGCATGGAGTTCCGGGCACGGGCAATCCAACCAGATCTCTTTTCCAGGTATACAAATGCTTGTAGATTACTGATTAGTAATAAGCATTTCGTTAATTCTGTGGTGTATTGTCTAGTGTACATGTATGTATCAGTATTAAAATAAAAGTATTTGCAATCTGCAAAAAAAATTGAAATGGTATTTCTTAACATTTCTTTGTAAATATCTCTTGTGCCATATTTTTTTAGCTGTTAAAAAAAAGAAAAAAGAGGACAAACCTGTTGCTGGTAGCACCCACAAAAGTTGTCTGCTCTTAAACATAAGTATTACTTAAGCAGTCGTCATCAAACTTGGCAGAATTGTTTATGGCCATAATATATTTGCAAAGTTTGATAATTAGCCAGATTTACTCCAGGGAATGAAGTTATGGCCATTAACTGATTTTGACTAAATGAGCATAATCCATTTGCTAACTTGGTTACTCGTTATTCAGTGTTCATCAAACTTGACAGAAATCTTTATACCCCTAATATCTCAGAAAAGTTTGATAATCTGCCAGATTTGCTTAGAGGGACTTTTGAGGTATGGCCCCTTTCTGATTTTGACTAAATAAGAACCAACTGCTCTGTAACTTGGGAACTGTCGAATCTTCATTAAATTTGGCTGTAATGTCTGTGATCACACTTTATCTTTGCTAAGATATCCCCAGTGGCTTTTGAGTTAATATTCATATATTGTTGTTGTTTTTTTCAGAATGTTGGGAGCGGCTCAAACTGTGATACTTCAAATTCTCATGAGGAAATGTCCTAGCGTATACCTGTCTGTGTCTGTACTGGCGGTGAACATTCTCGGAGAGAATTATTTATAATACACAAACAATGACAGTGTATGTTAACCATTCCTAAACACCTTTAAGAGAGAAGAGTGACAGTCACTGTGAAAATCCATGGTGATGCCAGATTAAAGTTCACAAAACATTGAATTTTATTAACATAACCAGGACGCAGGGTTTTACATAAGTAACCAGATCTTAGACTTGAAATTTTACCCTTTATAGATACGATATCGGTCACATGTGAATGGTGTAGTTCTAGATAAGCTAGAAATCCATGCCATTTGATATGGATCTAGACTGGTTGCTTTTTGGTAAGAAATAGCCTTATAAGTTTAAAAGAGGCACAGATGTGCCGGCAGATTTAGACTATAATGTATGCCCAGGTGGTTAAAGTCACATCTGTAAAGCATAGTTTTTAATTATGTTAATGATTCCATAATTCAGTAAAATTATGACAAAACTTCTCCCGAATTTGCAAGTCTAGAGAGAGCCCTGAAAAAGCAACACTCCGATCATATCTTAAATGGCCTGCATACCATTTGCATCCAGAGTAGATCCAAATAAACCTGCCCATCTGTGCAGTCTGATCTGGATCTACACTATTCACTTTTACATTTATCTCATTTTTGACCAAGAAGCAACTAGTCTAGAGCCTATCGGACAGCACAGATGATCTTTTGGGATATTAGATTTTGTGAACTTCAATTTCTGGCCACACCTGTAATGTTTTCCATGAAATGTTATAGACATAAAATGATCAAAAAGTGCTTTGCATAGAATGTTCCATTTGTCATGCAATTTGGCATTTATGTTAAGATTTCAGTAACTAAGCATATGAAATCATTTAAGCAGTTCTTTTTGGTTTGGGTCTGTGAGTTAATATAAATGTTTGGGAGATTTTATTTCGGAGATATAACTTTTCGGGGACAGTTATATTCCGAGTGTTAGATGTATGAGTAACAGTTAATAGAATGATCCCATGAATGTTAGACAATGGAAAATTAATTTCTAGATTCTCATCCCAATTTTCGGAAAAACTGGGGCAGGCAGGTGGGTTTTATTTTTTGTTTATCATTCTTGCTGTGAATGCGTGGATATATTTCCAGTTTCTAATCACCCTTATGTAGTGCAAAGATAAACAAGCGTCTAGCGGACTATGATTTGCCGATTCACACTTAAATGGTAATTTATTTTATTTTTTTTAAATAAAAAAGTTCAGGCGGAATGATTTTCGAGGGGTGGGAGGGGATGAGAATCTTGGAATTAATTTTCTATTGCCTTATGTCTGTTTTCTTTCTGTTGGAGCTTATGTATGTAATTTACTGGTACAACATCACAACTTGAGTTATTTGCATGAAATGATGTGGCTAAATGAAGTTGCACTGTGCAGTGCAAAAAATATTTATAGACTCTTGACTCCAATAAAAAAATTTATATGACTAATTGACTGGGTTAACAGTGTAGATCCAGATCAGCTGGCACATCCACACCATCTGAATAGCAGACTTCCTGAAAGTTGCCTGACCGAAGGACGTGTCTGGTAAAATTTCGGCCGGTCAGACATGTTTTCTAATGTTACCAGACCGAATGTCAGACAAAAATTTGAACTTCTAATACTTGATTTTACCTTTTTCACAAGTTTCGGTCTGACAGAATTCGTTTCGGTCAGACATTTTTTCACATCTTGTCTGACCAAATGTCAACATTCAGCTCTGTATAACTTGATGACGTTACTCTAGGGGATCATCTGCAAAACAACTTTTGTGTGTGTTAACTTGTATTTATATAGGGACATGTGCATAATGTTGATTGTTATTGGTGCATACTGGTGGGTGAACATAACCAGGTGAAAGGTAAAATTAAGATTCTGTGTTAGAAGTCAAGTTTTAGCAGATTATAGTATTGAATGATTTATCCGTTTGCTGCTTTGTTTGAAATTTTGTCCACTAGTTTAACTGAACTATCCCTTTCCTTCATGTTTATAACTTTTTTGCAAACAATGCAGATCCAGATCAGCTGGCACATCTGTGGCTTCTGATCAGGATCTACACTGTTCACTCTTAGATTAATTGGGTTATTTCTGACCAAGAAGCAGTGTAATCAGATCACGTTGATATGCAGGCTGACTTGGATCTACATTGATCACCTATGGTATATAATCCATATCCCATGGTAAAAAGTTAAACCATTTATCCCTTTCCTTGATATATTTGCATTTTTGGTTCTGCTTAATCTTACCTAGGATCTCTTGTTTTTGTTCATGGAGCATATCACAGATTCACATTCACCCGCGCTCCATAAATGTGCATTTTATCACATGTGCAACCAGTGTAGATCCAGATCAGTCATCACATAAGTGCCGTCTGATCAGGATCTGCAATGATGGCATTTTGGTAAAAAAAATTATGTAAACTGTGTATCCTTATCAGACGCCACAGGTGTGCCTGTTGATCTGGATCTACACTATTCTATTTGCCCACGTCATATAGGGAGGAAAGGTTTAAATCTTACATAGGATCTCTTAGTTTTTGCTTCTGGGGCAAATGTTTCACATTCAAGCAGTCTCCCAGAGATATCAAAACCAGAAAGATGACGAGTCTTTGAAGTTGTTAAACATTTTAAGTTTTGTGTAATAAATAGCATTTAGACAACTCTAATCACTTGTTGTTTTACCTGCCATCTGATCAGGATCTACACTGTTAACATTTGATTGTATTGATTTTAATAGTGTTCATCAGGGAATGAAAAACATTTGTGTTGTTCAAATTGTGTGCAAACCAAAGGGTTTCATGCTTACATTAAACAACCGCAAGGGTTTCATGACTACATTAAACAACCGCAAGGGTTTCATGACTACATTAAACAACCCCAAGGGTTTCATGACTACATTAAACAACCCCAAGGGTTTCATGACTACATTACGAGGGATGATCAAAAATAACGTAGACTTTTGTTATTGCATCTTTATTTGAAACACGTTCATAATAAATTATATACTAAATTCAACCAGAACACAAACGTAACAAACTGAGCTTAAATATTCATATGTTTAATAGATTTCATAAGCGCGGCGCATATTTGAATAACCATGGTAACACGCAGGCGGCGCAGGCCATTGCCATTGTGCTTTATAAAGCAAATACCTGTTAATATAAACAAAACTACTACTGGTAAAAGAGCCAAACTTCCCAACGTCAAAGCGCGGTATACGAATGATGTCATGCCAAAATCTTTCGTCATTCGGACTTTGCGTTTTAAAAGCAATCAATATTTAAGAGAGCTCTCACCAACGTGAAAACGTCAAAAATGTCGTCGTCAGATCGCCCGGAAATACGCGCTTTTATAAAATTCCGCCATGATCTTTGAAAATCACCTCCTGAAAACCTAAAATAATTTAGCATACGCAAACGAAAATTTCCGTAAGCCGAGCTGTCGCTTTTAAGTGGTATCAGTGGGGTTTTACGGTCAGGAGAGCCATTACATAGGCATTGGGTAAGGGGAAAAATAAAAAAATATTGGCGTTACGGCAGCGACGTCAAGCCAAGAGGCAATTGAAGCGGCCAAAGTTCAACTATTGTGGCGCTTTTCGAGATATTCTTGACTGGATGAGGTAGCGTGCAACGGATATTGCCGAACAAATTACATATTTAAAGATATGTTATTAATAATTAACAAATTTGTTTTTCAAAAAATGTTTTTGTTCAGTATTTGAATCATTAAGAAGTCATACATAATCAATTAAGGAAATGAGCTATTTATTTTAATAACACTTGAGTAAACAACGACAGAGACTGTGTCCATAATCCAAACACTTGTTATATTATAACAAATACAAATTTGTGATGAATTATTTTTACAGGTACACGCCCGTGGCTAAAGAACCGCAATACTGTGGGTATTGCATTCTCGGTCGTTTCTTCTGCGGTACAAGTGAGAAGAGACCAATTTTTTGATCGCCTCATAACCACTTGCGAGGCTTTGACCAGCAATAAAACACAGTTATGTTCGGTCAAAGGGTTCCCCGGCATTGCATTCCAATTACGTTGGTCTATTAAAAAATATTTGAATATACGCCGCTTCGCTAACGCTGCACCCGTGAATTAACGTCGTTGACGTTGAGAGATCTAATTTGACGTGCGCCGGATAGCGCTTAGTGTATGATTTTAATTGCTCATAGTTTTTTTTACGCAATGTTGTATTTTGCTGATATTTTGTAAAAATATGAATTAACGTCGTTGACGTTGAGAGATCTAATTTGACGTGCGCCGGATAGCGCTTAGTGTATGATTTTAATTGCTCATAGTTTTTTTTACGCAATGTTGTATTTTGCTGATATTTTGTAAAAATATGCTTGACATATTCCGATTTAAGCTTGTGTAATTTTATTTGTGGTATTTTGAATAATGTAAACACTATAACAATAGTCTACGTTATTTTGGATCATCCCTCGTAAACAACCCCAAGGGTTTCATGACTACATTAAACAACCCCAAGGGTTTCATGACTACATTAAACAACCGCAAGGGTTTCATGACTACATTAAACAACCCCAAGGGTTTCATGACTACATTAAACAACCCCAAGGGTTTCATGACTACATTAAACAACCCCAAGGGTTTCATGACTACATTAAACAACCGCAAGGGTTTCATGACTACATTAAACAACCGCAAGGGTTTCATGACTACATTAAACAACCCCAAGGGTTTCATGACTACATTAAACAACCCCAAGGGTTTCATGACTACATTACGAGGGATGATCAAAAATAACGTAGACTTTTGTTATTGCATCTTTATTTGAAACACGTTCATAATAAATTATATACTAAATTCAACCAGAACACAAACGTAACAAACTGAGCTTAAATATTCATATGTTTAATAGATTTCATAAGCGCGGCGCATATTTGAATAACCATGGTAACACGCAGGCGGCGCAGGCCATTGCCATTGTGCTTTATAAAGCAAATACCTGTTAATATAAACAAAACTACTACTGGTAAAAGAGCCAAACTTCCCAACGTCAAAGCGCGGTATACGAATGATGTCATGCCAAAATCTTTCGTCATTCGGACTTTGCGTTTTAAAAGCAATCAATATTTAAGAGAGCTCTCACCAACGTGAAAACGTCAAAAATGTCGTCGTCAGATCGCCCGGAAATACGCGCTTTTATAAAATTCCGCCATGATCTTTGAAAATCACCTCCTGAAAACCTAAAATAATTTAGCATACGCAAACGAAAATTTCCGTAAGCCGAGCTGTCGCTTTTAAGTGGTATCAGTGGGGTTTTACGGTCAGGAGAGCCATTACATAGGCATTGGGTAAGGGGAAAAATAAAAAAATATCGGCGTTACGGCAGCGACGTCAAGCCAAGAGGCAATTGAAGCGGCCAAAGTTCAACTATTGTGGCGCTTTTCGAGATATTCTTGACTGGATGAGGTAGCGTGCAACGGATATTGCCGAACAAATTACATATTTAAAGATATGTTATTAATAATTAACAAATTTGTTTTTCAAAAAATGTTTTTGTTCAGTATTTGAATCATTAAGAAGTCATACATAATCAATTAAGGAAATGAGCTATTTATTTTAATAACACTTGAGTAAACAACGACAGAGACTGTGTCCATAATCCAAACACTTGTTATATTATAACAAATACAAATTTGTGATGAATTATTTTTACAGGTACACGCCCGTGGCTAAAGAACCGCAATACTGTGGGTATTGCATTCTCGGTCGTTTCTTCTGCGGTACAAGCGAGAAGAGACCAATTTTTTGATCGCCTCATAACCACTTGCGAGGCTTTGACCAGCAATAAAACACAGTTATGTTCGGTCAAAGGGTTCCCCGGCATTGCATTCCAATTACGTTGGTCTATTAAAAAATATTTGAATATACGCCGCTTCGCTAACGCTGCACCCGTGAATTAACGTCGTTGACGTTGAGAGATCTAATTTGACGTGCGCCGGATAGCGCTTAGTGTATGATTTTAATTGCTCATAGTTTTTTTTACGCAATGTTGTATTTTGCTGATATTTTGTAAAAATATGCTTGACATATTCCGATTTAAGCTTGTGTAATTTTATTTGTGGTATTTTGAATAATGTAAACACTATAACAATAGTCTACGTTATTTTGGATCATCCCTCGTAAACAACCCCAAGGGTTTCATGACTACATTAAACAACCCCAAGGGTTTCATGACTACATTAAACAACCGCAAGGGTTTCATGACTACATTAAACAACCCCAAGGGTTTCATGACTACATTAAACAACCCCAAGGGTTTCATGACTACATTAAACAACCCCAAGGGTTTCATGACTACATTTAACAACCCCAAGGGTTTCATGACTACATTAAACAACCCCAAGGGTTTCATGACTACATTAAACAACCGCAAGGGTTTCATGACTACATTAAACAACCCCAAGGGTTTCATGACTACATTAAACAACGCAAGGGTTTCATGACTACATTAAACAACCCCAAAGGGTTTCATGACTACATTAAACAACCTTGATATTTTTTAATATCCTGATGAACTCAATAAAATATCAGTTCAGTCTGTGTTAACTGTTGGATCCTGATTCATTCAGTTTCTGTATTTTCAGTTTTAAATATTTTCTTTTCTAACTGAATTATTTAGGATAATTTGATATTGCGTTTAGAATGGCTTTTGGAACAGCCACATTGACCACAAAGTGATTGGTTGCATGCTTTTTAGAGCAACTTGTAGTAAAATGTCTGTGCTTGTGGAATTCATTGTACATATCAATTGTGCAACAAACATAATTTAGAGTTAAAATACTTCAAAATGCAATGCTTTTGTGTATCCTGCAATCTCACTAAAGTCAGATCTAACAAAATGTTAGATCTGATGACGGCCGGTAGATACAATACATAAGCTTTAGCGGTTTTCCCCGATTACTATTTTTAGAAATTATCGACACAGGAAGCATGATATACAGCGCTCGCAAAATGGTCTGAAGATGTTATTACATTAGAAATAATTGCAATACTACATAAACACAAAAAAATCAGCAAAATATGTCTTACGCAGGCTCTCAACACTTTTTATGATTTAATATAGAATGTTTACTTTCACTTTCACGATTTTGTAGGCGACAATCTGGTTGGTTCAAAAGGTTTGTGATAAAAGCATGTTTTAGCTACTCGTCGTCAGATCCTGATAGCGTAGCGGTTTTCAGGATATGATTTTAATCAGATTGGTGTATCCTGTGAATTCAGACCCAGGACTTCTAAAAAGCTACAATATTCTCCTTAACTGTTTATTCTCAAAAAATTGTCAGATAAATCGTATACATCTGAATCAAAGTTCTGAACACTGGCATACTAAGAATACATGATCCTGAATACAATGGTGTACCAAGAACACATGGTGTGAACACTGGCATACTAAGAACACAGTTCTGAACACAATGGCATACCAGGACACATGGTGTGAACACTGACATACTAAGAACACAGTTCTGAACACAATGGCATACCAAGAACACATGGTTCTGAACACAATAGCATACAATGAACACATAATTATGAACAAATTGGCATCTAAAACACATGGTTTTGAACACAATTGCATATTAAGAACACATGTTTCTGAACACACTAAAAAAAAGAACACATGGTGGCTTATCACATGCCATTTTATATTGTCAATATGACAATACATGTACAGTAAAACCCCACTTTAAGACCACCCCGAAATTAAGACTACCTCACTAATAAGACCACTATTTCAATGTCCCATTTTACAGTTATGCACTATTTTTTTTACTCCTATATAAAAGACCACCCCACTATTAAGACCATTTTTTCCCCAGTCCGATTGGTGGTCCTAATACAGGTAGCAGGGTTTCACTGTTTCACAAATTTTTGCTGTTTTATAACTCGAATTGTTACTCTGCAACATTCCCATCATCTGCCATTAAAGGTTACGTTTTTATTTTAATAAATCTTTCAGTAGTGTTTGCTGTATTTATTGAGAAATGGTATAGTGTATTGTTTTTAGGTCAGTTGGTTTATATGGTGGTTTCCTTTACCCACAGTTACAAACAGATTATTTTTACCCTTTACTCCATGGTATATGGCTGTTATCCCATGGGTGAACAGTGTAGATCCAAATCATCCGGCACATCTGTGCCATCTGAACACAATCTGCACTGTTTGCATCAGATTCTAATTAAGTTTTTATCACCAAGAAGCGACCAGGGTAGATCCAGATCAGACGGCAATTCAAGCTGAAACTGATCTACACTTGACGCACATTCCATTAAACCTCGTACACATGGAGTTAACCCTTTCCTGTAAAGATACACCTTTATTGCTAGTGCAAACAGTTTAGATCCAGATCAGCCAGCACATCCGTGCCGTCTGATTAGGATCTAAACTATTCGCTTTTTGATTAATGAGGTTATTTCTGACCAAAATGTGACCAGTGCAGATCCAGATCAGACAGCACAGATGTGCCGGCTGATCTGGATCTACACTGGTCGCACACAAGTGAAAATGCGTATGCATCAAATAAAGGGTTAATCTTCGGCTAGGTAAATTGAAAATCGGCTTCATGAATTAAATGTCTACACAGCCATATCCATCTGTATTTTGGCATAAGGATTGTAGCCCACAATCTCAAAGTCCTCCATTTTAAAGTCATCTATATTTGCAACTTGTCTCTTTATAACTAAAGTTGGATACGGTCGAGGTTCTCTCTTCAACTGAAAAATAGAGAAAATGAATAATGTAACATCTTTGTCCTTGTTGTTGGTAAAAAATAACCAAGGAAATAGTGTAGATCCAATTCAGCTGGGAGATGTGTGCCATCTGACCTGGATTTATTTTGTTCCCTTCATGATAAGAAATAACATAATGAATCTTAAAGGGAATGATGAGATTAAGATGTGCTAGCCGATCTGGATCTACACTGTTCCCCCATGCAACAAAATCTGCCCCTCTAGAGTAAAGGGCTAAAGGAGTAGAAGGCATAAGCTCGGCCAAATTTGGAAATCAAATGCTATTCAACATATAGTTGAGCAAAAACAAGCACCTCATCTAAGAATAAGTAAAAGTTGTAACTCTGTTAAGCAGTGTCTTTATTTGATCCATTCATGAATCAGAAAACAAACATTTCAACAAAAATTTCAATAGAACAAAGCACACAAGTTAGATCCAAATCAGACTGCATGGATATGCAAGTTTAGTTATTTAAAGATAAAATGGAGTAGTTAAGTTTACTTTACAAGTTCATCCACAATATTTCTGTTTGTTACATAACAAAAGCATGAAAAGTTTATTAATATACATTTAAACAAATAATAAAGGGTAACACTTCTCAACTATACAACATTTTAAACAAACATGAATTTTCAAAATACAACAAGCCGTGCACTTAGTGTTCATACCTGTTCTTTCAATGCATCAATATGGTTAACATATACATGAGCGTCTCCCAATGTATGGACAAAATCACCAGGCTGAAAAATCCAGAAGTTGAAGTAAGTAAAATATATATATAGAGGATACAACATGAGTGATCATTTTATACTGAAATTATTAAACGAGTCTTCTAAATCGATATAAAACGAGGCTTTTGCCGAGTTTTATATCGATTTAGATGACGAGTTTAATAATTTCAGTATAAAATGATCACGAATGATGTATTCTATTTATCACATACCCTGAAAAAGCAAGCAAAATCCATGAATTGTTCCTTTCTATCGTCTAGAAGAGCGAAGTCAAAACGTGTGTAATTCGGTCGTATCGGGTGATACATAAGCTAGTCCCCAAAGAATTTATTCTACCGTTCACCCATTTGCCAAAATAAGTAAATATAAAAAAATAAATTGACAGCGCTAGAGTCTAGATATTAAAAGAATCTACCATTTATAGGCTTCTGAAGTTGTGTTTTATTAAATAAATCGATCTACTGATCCACGTTATTTGTGTAAACTTTCAAAGCGGCATATGAAAACATTGAAATTTGCTGGATGCATAAACTCAAATTTTGGATTGAAAATGTGGTTCTGGTGTTTTTATTTTGTTTCGGGTATGTTGTAAGATCACACCGACGATGTTTTGAAAACGATGTCAGCGTCTGGGTCATTTTGTTTTCGATTTACACGAAATGAAAATGGCTTTGTTGCTGTTGTTGAATTTCATCATGAACTTTCCTATTGCTATCTTACGGAGTAAACAAGTGTCAGAAAGTTATATTTTCCGTGGATATTATCAATATAAGGGATGCTTAAGTTCCTTATAGAAGTTGATTGCTTGCCTGAAGGGGTCAGATTTCAAAAGTAAGTCATTTTCATAAATTTGTTTTGATCACTGTTTACGCGGATGAATAGTGATTCGGCTGCGATATATAACTAGTTATATATCGAAAATATATAACGGGTGTTATTACACTCCCACACCGGAAGGTATGTGATAAACCAGGTATATATATTCAGGAGATGAGATCATCAAAATAAGGCTTTGAGGTATGGGTGAATAGTGTAGATCCAGATCAGCCAGCACATTTATGCCATCTGATCAGGATCTGCACTGCTTGCTTTTTAAGGTTTTAAACTTGTTAAGGTTATGATTGGACAGCATGGATGTGCCAGCTGATCTGGATCTACACTGGTCACAAAGTAAAAAGGAGTATATATCCACATATAACAGCATATAAAATCCATATGTACAAGGGTAAGGAATTCTGAAAAACCTGAAATCAAATCCTGAATTATTTTTTTTTAGGGAAAATAAAGAAATTCAACCATTTATAGACACACAGAAACCTGAACTTCAGGCATAATTCTGATGACTTTTACGAATTTATTTAGTTATTTAATTAAGGAGATTAATCTTTGTTTATGCAGAATAAATACTTCTCAGGCTCTTGCATCCTAGATTATCCAACCAAGAAATTTTTTTGGACTACTTACTTTTAAGCCAGTAACATGTGCAATCATATATGTAAGAAGAGAGTAGCTGGCAATGTTGAATGGAACTCCCAGTCCCTGAAAATGCAACACAAGAAATATAACACTTCACATTTTTATGCCCCCACAAAGTGGGAGGCATATAGAGTTGCACTCGTCTGTACGTGCATCTGTACATCTGTATGTACTTCCCTAGATATTGTAGCATCAACTCCTCTTAAACTATAAGGTGGATTTCTTTCAAACTTGCACAGATGATCAAGCAGGATGTGTAGATGATCGTAAAGAAAGGAATTTTTCCTGCAACCATTTTTACCAGAGTTATGGCCCTTTGTTATTACAAATTTTGTTGCAGCAGTGGAGGGCATCAGTGTCCAAGGACACATTCTAGTTAATGTATAACATTTTACAGTTTCCTAAATTTTTCTTACATACATATTTTGTTAAATTATGCACAGGTTTTTTTGCATCAAAGTTAACATAATTTATATTGCTATGTGACGTCAAGTTAAGCCAAACAGTGATGCTGTTTTTTTATTAAAATAACATCTTTTTTCTGCCAAAATAAGACACTGTTTATGAAGAAATGTTGATATAAAATCATTCACCTGAAGAAGAGTCAAACAAACTAGAAATGCGTAGTTAAAGATTAGAGTTTGTCGTCCATTATTCATTTCTTATGCTTCCCAGAGTAAAATTGCCCATTTCCTCTTCTTATAATTTGTCTTTTATTATTACTGTGTTCAACATTTCTCCTGTTTATACCTTCAGCCAATTAACCCTCCTCCATACATACATCTTTATGGCACTGGCAATTAGTGTAGATCCAAATAATCCGGCACATCCATGCCGTATTATCAGGATCTGCAACGCTTTTTATTGATTAATTAGGTTATTTCTGACCAAAAGGCAAACAGTGCAGACGGCATTGATATGCCGGCTGATCTGGATCTACACTGTTCGCACCTGTGTGAAAAAGGCGTATATATGGAGGAAAGGGTTATATAATATGACATCATCCTTTGTTAAAATCTTCTTTTTTGTCACCAACATAAAATTTTTGTGGTTCCTCTAACACAAATTTTTGGAATGATATTTTGTGGATTTCAATGACATTTTGATGCTTTTTCAGCTAAGAGGCAATAGGATCCCAGATACAGATTTTCCCATCTGAACCTACAATAACTTAGAAGGGCCTCGTACCACCCAAAACAGCTTCACTAGTACAGTCATCTCGTTCTATACATGTGATACTTTTATTTTGGTGTAAATTTTATTTTGGGGAAAAACAACATGATTTACATGATGGATAGATGCCTGTCTTTGGATACTACTAAGGAATGGAAAAAATTCTTTATAACTATTTCAAATAATAAAAAAACCCCAGCATATCTTTACCATATCAGCAGATCTTTGGTAAAGCTGACAAGAAAGCTCCCCGTTGGCAACAAAGAACTGTACAAAGGAGTGACAGGGCGGCAGCACCATCTTGTCTAAATCTGCAAATAAAATAATGTGTCCTTAACCCTTTCCTCCATATATAGGCAGTTTCATGCGACCACTGTAGATCCAGATCAGCCGGCATATCTGTGCCGTCTGATCAGGATCTGCACTAGTCGCATTTTTGTCAGAAATAATCTATAACGAATCAAAAAGCGAACCATTTAGATCATGATCAGATGGCATGGATGTGACGGCTGATCTGGATTTAAATTGTTCGTCCATGCAATAAAGGTGTGTCTATGGAGAAAAGGGTTAAATATTATATTTTATTATAAATCATGTTCGTTAAACTTGATTGTGAAATTTACCTTGAGAAATGGGAAAACATGACGTATACTTTTGCCCTGGGATTGAAGCCTTATTTATTTTGGCCCCATATTGGCTTGAAAGGAAACACCAAATTTTTTTCTGAGAATTCATTAATTTTACTGGGTTACTTATTTTTGTGGACTTCATGGATTGATTGAATCATGAATTTAAAGACACAACAAAGTGTAAAATTATATTTTGGAAAATGTAGAACCACATATTTAAGAACCAATTAAGATGCAATTTTACCAAAAGCCAAGAAATTTTATGCTGATGAAAATAAATGCAGTCACAATATATTGTCCAGTGAACATAATACCTCTATGCTACATGTACAAACCTAATGGATTCCATGCCGTCATAATTATTCTACGGTCGTCAGGGTTGTTCTTGATTTTATCGATCACGTTCTGCAACTGGTCTATACCCTTCCCCGTGTAGTCTGTATGCATATCTTCATATTCTGCCCCAAAATGACGCCACTGAAAGCCATACACTGGTCCCAAATCCCCTTAAAAAAAAATGGTGATATTTGCATATATTACATAAAAATTAATACATTAACAGTTTAGCTTTAAAGTAAAATCAAAACAACAGTCTAGTGTTTTTGCAATCTTGAAAAAGTGGTAACGTTATAGAGCTAAATATTGTAAGCATGTCTTACAATTAAACTTGGGAGTTTTTGTCTTTATATGCCGTGTAAACTGTCCACAATCTATTAACAGCAAAAAAAAACATTAAAAAAGTTAATAAAAATAGTATTGTGCATTTATTTTGTTAGAAACATATCATATCAATGTTCAACCGACTGATGAGTATACAGTTTATGATCTGACATTATCTTATTAAATGTTTAATGTCTTTATGCAAACCGGATACCTAAATGGTAAGTAACTCTGCCCCAAGGAAATAGTTCCTTTCCAGTATTCCTACACAGATCAAGTGCTAGACTGTGATCTGGGTTTTATACTTTGTACATCATTGCTAAAAACAAGTATGTTTATTTTGCAGTATAACATTCACAATTTAAACCTTATGCTAACTTTGCAATAAAAGTCCATTCCAAGTACATCCGAATATGCCTATTATTCACAAGTACATCCGAATATGCCTATTATTCACAAGTACATCCAAATATGCCTATTATTCACAAGTACATCCGAATATGCCTATTATTCAAATGTGCTTCGTCCATGTCAATGCCTCATGGCAGTTAGCCGAGTCAATATTTGTTTGAATAATAAAAGCAGAACTTAAGTCAATAATATTTGATTTGAACATGAATCCAGCTGCAAATAGTGAAAATCACTATGTAAGTGTGCCTAGATATGCAAATTGTGCCAGTGAAATTAAATGATACACCAATCTTTCAATGCCCTACCTTCCTCTCTATGTCCAAGACCAAGATTTGACAGGAATTCTTTCGAGCCATTGGCGTCCCATATATGTACATTCTTGTCTTTTAGAACATTGGCATTAGTACATCCTTGAACAAACCACAGTAATTCCTCTGCCACTCCTCGCCAGAACACACGCTTCGTTGTCAGTAATGGGAATTCTGTAACAGTAAAACAGGTCTAAGTTATAGTCAAAGAAGTGAGAATTACTGAGGAATAAGTATTTAGTGAAATAATTGTGTGCTTCATATATATATGTTTTATTGTATGTACAACCAGTATAGATATTCCTGCTGATTTGGATCAACACTGGTTGCTTCGATTAAAAGGCAGAAATATGCTGCTTGATTTGGGCCATCAAACATACCGGTAGTAATGTTTCTGGGTGCCAGACCAAACCTGTTTTGTGCCGACATGTTTTATGAGTAAAATTAATCCTAGGCTTATCCCTACCAGTTTGGAACTGTCTAGATTTTAGCTGACAAATAGCGTATGCTAAAATCAGGGCTTTTCCTAAGAAAATTGGGAAGAGGCCCTGGCCTTTCCAATTGGGAAATTTACGCGCAATAATTGTTTATTTTGGGAAAACAAAATTAATTGAAAGATGGGTTCTACTTTATGAAAATGAATAGTAATAGGTATTTTTAACTTAAATCTAATTTATTATGCACTTTATTTTCCAGACTTTAATTTTCAAACACTCCTCCAAGGAGTTTTAACCATTTTTCGACATCTTACCTAACATTTTGGGAAGAGTTTCTGCCACAATTGGGAAAAAATACTATATTTTTGGATTGGGAAGAGGCCTTTTATAGGCCTCTGTTTTATAAGGATGAAAAGCCCTGAAAAAGCATGTTCAAAATTCATTGACAACACAATTAAAGTATACCGTTAACTCCATATAAACAGCTTTTATCGCATATGCAAACAGTTTAGATCTAGATCAGGTGGCATATCCCTGCCATCTGATCCGGATCTACACTGTTCACTTTCTTGGTCTGACCTAATAACCAAAACAACATCAAAAAAGCCCTAAATTACTTGCCATCACGAAGGTTATATCTCATCTGCATGCCAAAGATGGACAGAGTGTCGACACCAGTACGATTGGCTTTCCTAGTTCCATGGTCAATAATCTCTTGAATGGCATCTAAATAATTGTATTCTGAATGCCTGAAAAACAAGAAGTACCAGTATTCAATGAACATATCCAGGGCTTTTTTACCTTCTTTAGTAGGGGCAGTTTATGGGCGCCGGCACCTCAGAAAATTTCTTTAAAATCATGCATATTTCTCCCAAAAGTAACTTTACATCAGGTATTTTCATTCCCCTTCAGAGAAAAAATCACACTATTTTTCCCCAGAATTATAGGGTGTGGGCCCCTTCCCCAGGTAGTAAAAAAAAGCCCTAGATAATATCAGTCAAAATAGGTGCAGAGGTTTAACCCTTTCCTTCACATATACACATTTTTACGCATGTGGGACCAGTGTAGATCCAGATCAGCCGGCACATCCGTGGCATCTGATCAGGATCTGCGCTGGTCGCATTTTGGTCAGAAATAACCTAATGAATCAAAAAGCGAACAGTTTAGATCCTGATCAGACGGCACGGATGTGCTGGCTGATCTGGATCTAAACTGTTCCCCCTAGCAATAAAGGAGTATCTTTACAGGAAAGGGTTAATTCTGGAATGACCACAAATGTTACCTGACAAATTTCAATGCAAAACCTTCTGTGCCAAACACAATGCCAACAGTGTAGACCAGTGTAGCCGGCACATTAGTGTTATCTGATAAGGATTTACAGTTTGCTCTTTGATCATAAATAACCCAATTAATCAAAAAGCGAACAGTGCAGATCCTGATCAGAAGGCATGGATCTACACTGTTGGCACTTGTGATTAAATTTGTTTATATGGAGGAAAGGACTTCGTATTACCTACGATGTGACGTCCAGTTTGTTCCGTTCGAGTGGTTGAAACCATTTTGTTTTGTGTGGTTTTGTACATCACCATGTGGCCCTGTTGTATCCACAGATGTCATTTTATTGATGTTCCTGAAATTTCGGAGAAAATTTTTTACCAAAAATATTTATTTAAAAAAAAAAGAATATTTTCAAAAACCAGTTTTTTTTCATTCAAACACCTATTCTTGTTCAACCTTTTTACGTTAATATCAGGGCTTTTCATCAGAAAATTGGGAAGAGGCCTTGGCCTTTCAAATTGGGAACTTTATGCACGATAATTTTTTATTTTGGGAAAACAAAATTCAATGTAAGATGGGTACTAGTTTATAAATTTGAATAGTAATAAGTATTATCTACTTAAATTTAATTTTATTAAGCACTTCATTTTTCAGACTTCAGTTTTCAAACCCCCCTCAGAGGATTTTGGTCTATTTTTGGATTTCTTACCTAGCATTTTGGGGAGAATCTCTGCCAAAGTTGGAAAAAAAACTAAATTTTTGGATTGGGAAGAGGCCTTTTATAGGCCTCTGTTATATAAGGATGAAAAGCCCTGAATATCTAAGACAATTTAAAAAAAAGCAGCATTTTTTCCCCACTTTTTGTACAAATTTGTATTTATAAGCGGGGAAATTTTTTTTTACACAATTTGGAAATGCATTTGTTTCGCTCAGGACTACTGTTTATCCAAGGAATGAGGGTGTGGACAAGGGACACCTCAGTGTTATGACCCTTTCATTTGTGTGCATGCGCAGTCAGATTTAGAGAGTTATGATAAAAATTTAGAGAGAGTGAGGGAGGGAGAGATAATTTACTGTACCGGGATAATTAAGCTTTAGGAACTTATTTTATCAGAATTTGTAAATGGCTCAGATATTTGTCAAGAATGTTTTTGGTACGACACAAATTTGACATTCTGTTTGACACACACAATAACCTTGTTAAATCTTGCTTCAACACTTTGTTTGTTTACCTTTTGCTTCCCGCCAAATTTTAATTTTCCGCGTTTTAGCGTAAAGTTAGCAATTATATGCGTAAGGAGCTAGAATAGACTCTTCCACAGTGGATACAGGAAATGATGATGATAATTAGATTGTTGTTGTTGATGATGATGTTGTTGATGATGATGATGTTGTTGAAGAAGATGATGATGATGATGATGATGATGATGATGATGATGATGATGATGATGATGATGATGATGATGATGACGATGATGATGATGATGATGATGATGATGATGAAGAGGAGGTGGAAGAGAAGGACAATAATTTCTTTATAATGATATTTTTCAAATAATCGTAATTGTGTTTGAATGTATGATTTTGTCTTTGAATGATTGAAACAACGGAAGCCTATTGATATTGGAGGTTAAATGCCGATAAAAAAAATTTAACAGGAGTACGGTACTCTTTATCTGATCACAATCAGTCGAGAAATTACTGAGAAATAAGCCAAAACCTACTGAAGCGAGTGATTTGGGTGTGTACATTCTAAAAGTCACATGTCTAGCCACCCTGTATATATTACATGCCAGTTCCATATAAATTTTTCAATGTCAAAATGCAATAACAATTTAAACCAAAATAGACGTTTACCAAAGAAACATTTCGACCCCAGGATGTTACAACTCCAAGATGCCTAAAACTTATCTAGTTTTATCTCATCTAATATGCATACGAATGAATATGAATGTAAGTGTATGTTGTTATTGATATTTCTTCATTGTAAGAATGATGAAATAATAAATTTCAGAAAATAATTTAACAAAGAATTCTTAACAATCTCCTCGACCATAACAATATTTTGGCCGACAGAAACTCAATGTATAATGTGAAAAGCTACGAATAATATTTTGTTTATGGCATTTTTCACAAACTACTTTCATCACAGGAATCTTGAATGTTTATCATTAGTTATGATATTTTTTTAATTTGTCACACATTAAGAAAACAAATGTGTGGTAAATAATTATTTATCAACATGTACACTACTTTCAAGTGATATTGTTTTTCGATTATTATTTTTTTATTCATGAAATTGGTCCCGCATAAAGCATTCTATAAGACGAGATGTATTAGCTTTTTATCATATTTTAATTGTCTTAAAAGGAGTTAAAGCAAAATCACATTTAAATTTAGGCACAAAACATTGTCATTCAATTCCAGGATTGTATTAAGTTTATAATCGATTTGGTACACATTTTAATAATAAACACTTCGTTTTAAGTCACAAACGCAACTTATAGAAAATAAGATTAATGTTTTATTCAGATTTATTCGGTAGTGAGTGCGGCTCAGAAGTTACAAAGCGTAACATGATAATTATGCTGACATGTTTTGAATTTTTATTTCAATTTATACAGTGTTATTTTGAAAATTAAATTCGCGGTAATATCATACATGCCTTTCCTAAATTTAAATTATAAGTTTGTCTTTCATGACCAACATCGATACTATAAGGCAGTGCTACATATAATTGTTACTGATAGACACGTTATTCTCATTTTGAAAGATGCAACAAACTTAACAGATCGACATTGGTGAAGCTAAAACGTGCTTAATTTCTTTTGAAAACTGGCCTACCAGATTCGTTAAAGTTGTCGTAATAGACGTACACGAATCAAACTCAAACACTACGACATTTTACACTCTGTCTTCATAAATTGGCAAACATTAGTCTCAATAATTCGACTACAAGCACAGACCCGTTATCATACTGACTTTTTACAGATGTCTGTCCTTTACGTCTCAGGCAGTTACGATCAAAACTGTGGTGGAAATCGCACTGCTTTAAATTCTCATTTTTTCACTGCCATTTGAAAATTTCAGCATTGCTATTTTCATTTGTTGTTATAAAACATAAAAAGTCTCTAAAGTATCAACAAAGTAACAAATATTCCACAAATAACACTTTCAAACTTACTATTGGTTATGCCGTGTACATGTTGGATTATGATGTGATAACCAATGAAAGCGTCATTTATATAAATCGAAAATCTACAGTCAGATAGACTTTTAGCGGTGTAACATAAAAACTGTTGACATGTGTAGAGGTTTATAAGTTGTTTTCATAATGAACGAACAGGTTTCTTAAAAAGTATCACATATATTGATTCTAATTGGAATTAGCTTTTCAGGTATGTATTTTTTTTAAAGATATATAAAGTTTAAAAAACTATTTGAAGCCGTCAAAAGTTGCGACAAAGATTGTTATCGCTGGCATATAGACATAGAAGGAAAATTTTCCGCATTGATTTGAATAGTAACTGTGTTGTGCGCGAAGGGCGACCATCGTATATATAGAAAAGCCCTTGTTGCGCACAAATAGTTGGGATAGGCAAACATATGACATCAATTTATGATCATATTGCTGACTAGACTCTTTCTCCGTTGTTATCAGAAAATAAACGACTGTTGTAAACCAAAAACTAGAGGCCTCTGATTGGCTGCTGGATTACGTCACGCCTGCTTTTTGTATCTATTTAAAATTTTTCTCTCCAGCTTCTTATCAACTAGGCCTATTGCTCATTACAATAATTCATCTTAAAACTTGACATGAACAAAGAGTAAATATAAACCATTTGTGATAAAAAAGAGGTACAGCTTATACTTTATTAAACCAGCATCTAGAAGATGTAAACATCGCAGTAAACGGCAGGATATGGCAAACATTGTGCAGCATTTGTGCAACTCAAAGGGTTAACATTTAAACCCCCGACGCACTACGCCTGCAGTGGTTACAGGCGTCGTAACAATACAGATACAGATACATATCTCAGCATAGTATGCATTCCAAACATATGAATGGCAATAAATCAGTGACAGACATTAAAGTGGCATCAAATTGCTATCAGCAGCCCTGTTGTGATAATGGTAAACATACATCTTGTAATATGACTCTGAGTTCATTGTATTTTTAAATCTAACGCTAACTGGTGTTGTTAATCACCAGCAGCAAAATGTACTTTTCTTGTAAGCGTGGGGAATACCGCCTATTTTAAACCTTAAGGAAAGATAACTGAAGCTCGCTAAGGATTTTCTGGCGACTTCAATCGCCAGACAAAATTGGTTTACTACTGTCTGCTTGTCTGATGAAGTACAGACATGCGTAGTTAAACAGTCAAATTGCTGACCAATGCAGGTCAGGTACGGCTTATTTTCTTTTAGCACTGAACGCTTTGAAACTGTGTATGAAATCCCCGTTGCACTTCCTTTTCTTTTCGTTTCCGCTGGTAAAGAAGGTAGACCCGAACTTCTATCCGTTTTTAAGTTTTCAGGGTGACAAAATATCATAATTTGTTGAAATAATGCTTGCAGATTGACTAACAACTTGAAATTTTGCAATCTCCTATTTATTTTCTCTAATAGCTGCACTTTTACAATTTGATTTTTAAACGTAATCTATTTTCGCGACGGAATATTTTCCTCACAAACTGTGTTCAACATAAACGGCTCAACAAATATGCATAATTGGCAAATCTATTCCAGAATTTATATTTATCGTCATAAAATTGTCATTCAGAATCATTCAGTCTATGAGCCAGACTTTGAAATGAACCTTGATGGAAGCACATGGACCTTTGATTTCGGGACTAAATGATTTTCTCTTAAAGCAGCTCTGATATGACATTTAACAAGTATTTTCACTTCTTTAAACTCCAAATAAACATTTCTGATAAATTAGTTCATTGTCAACATAAAACAGGTATCTGTAATAGGATCAAGGGAATTTCAAAATGGAGAATGGACTAAAATTGTCATTCCTTAAAGTGCCAAGTCAATGTGTCATATTTCCAGATCCACTGGCCATCATCAACACATGACTGGGGTCCTGGCTCAGAAATTGCTAGAATTTCCTTTGACCAGTCTGGACATCCTGGTCATAGTTCACATCAAAGTTTTTAACCGTGTTGGAAGAGTTGCATTACCACAATCTGTTAGTTGTAAAGTAGGGTAATACAACGGTTCGCCCCACTCTCGATTCGCCCCATCACGATTTGCCCCATTTAATAACGACTCGCCCCACATTTAATAACGACTCGCCCCACTCAATAACCATTCGCCCCAAGTTAATTATTATCATTATTATAAGTATGGAGATACATTAAGTCGAGTGAACAACATAAAAACCGTTAAAAACATAAGTGATCTTAAATATATACGTACAAATATGAACACGACCGTGTTACTGTTTATTATCACTAATTGACACGTTATTCTCACTAGCCAGTTTGCCCGGAAGAAGGTGGTGACATGTTTAAAAAGGTGCGAAAAACGTAATTTGCATATGCAATTTGAGTGGAGATGAGGGGACAATATTAAATTGAAATAAAAAGATATTATTTCGAAACATGTTTCATTATTGTAATATAAACAAGCAAGGTTATACCATTCTTTAATCAATTCGTTACCGATAGTTACAGAATATGATAATTATGATGATGGTGGAATTGGTTAACCTTGCAGAAACTAAATGCAAACAAATGACACTGACAAAAAAATCAACAATAAGAAAATAACGCTGTACATGTAAAACAACCACATTTATTAACATCAATGCAACACTGTATATAAAACAACAACCATTAACAACCTTAAACACAGCACATGTAAAACAACAGCACGTTTTCACACAGGACCATATAATGCCGCAGTAGTTGTGATGTTGTAATGTCATGTCGCCCGGGAAAGTGATTAGCTAATGAAAGAAGTGAACACTTGTTAACTTTAATCACACTAGATTAACCGCCAGTTAAAATACCTGGCAATTAAAATATTTTACATTGAACGTAAACTCCGTTTTCGCGAATAATAAAGTTTTGTTATGAAAAATTTATTTGTAAAATATTTTAAAATTAAAATAAAAAATGGTGTATATGCTAATTTTTTATGTCAGTCAGCACACATGGAATTCCTTTAATACTTTTGGGAACAATATTATTTTCATACATATATACACTTATACACACAATTAACTATTTAGGCTTTATAATTGTTAAATATTCAATGATTTGCAATCATATCGGTCATTTAGGTATTTATTATTTTATTTGGGGCGAATCGTTCTCGAGTGGGGCCAGTCGTTATTAAACGTGGGGTGAGTCGTTATTAAAATGGGGCGAATCGAGAGTGGGGCGAACCGTTATATAACCGTAAAGTAGCAGGGCTTTTGTTTCAATGTCGGCCTGTACATTTTGGGGTAAAAGCGTGATTTTGCTTAAAAGTGCAATTGTCTGTTGTTGACATCCTGTCAAGCCCCTGAAAGAAGATAGTGTGATGTAAGTGATTTTTCAGAATAATTGTTTCCACATCTTGTTCATCTTTTTTCAGAATGCCCCAGAAGGGAACTTCACAAGCAGTCCAGGTTTTTGGACGTAAAGTAAGACTTAAAATGATTCCCTAGATTCCCTGAACAATCAACCTGCAGGGTTGCCAGCGGACTAGAAAAGTCAGGGAAATTTGATTTTTTTTCAAGGTCAGGGAATTGTCAGGGAATTTTAAAAATTGGTCAGTGAAAAATAAAAATCCTAAAAAGTCAGTGAAAACTCAGGGAAAAATAAATTTGAAAGGAAAAAAAAAGTTCTATTTTATTAAAGATTGCATTTAGAAATTTTCGGTTATGAACCTTTTTTTTTAAATTGCAATTTATAATAAAAGTTCTTATATTAAAAAAAAATTGCCTGAAGACTGAAAGGTTCTGCAACCCTTGCCTCCAGAAATTATAATAACAATGTGCTACACACAAAACCCATGTTCTTCCCTCCAAGATTCAGCTCAAAGCAACACTCTGAACCTTTTTGCTATACAGGCCTTACTGATGATAATTTGTGTTTTTGCCCATATATTTTCATCTATGGTTGGATTTTAAAATAATTGGCAGAAGTGACTATCATAATGTGAACATCTCATGTACAAAATCTGTTTTCCAACATTCAGTTCACAGCAACCTAGTTTTTTGTATATTAAAATATTGCGGCACAAACTACTGCTTCAGTTTTCAAGATACTGACTTGAAACTTTACAAGTGAGGTACTTGGTATCATGTGTAGATGTGTCTGACATACTTCTATGTGGCTCGGTACATCATTTTTATGACGGGTGCATGATTTTTTTAATCTTGTGACAAAAACTTCAAAAATTTTCTCTAGATTAATTTGAAAATTTAAGCATACATTCTGCATCCACTGACCTATTTTCGATTAGGCCCAGTGTATATGTGGTTGACATATTTTTCATTTAGATCAAACTATTAATTAGTAATATTTATTGGATTGGAACAGGGATCTACAAAACCTACATGCATTTTTTCTAAGTTTATCCAAGCACTGAACAGGCTAAATTTTGTGTTTTTGTTGCACTTGTACGGTGTAAACAGCATTGTATTTGAGTTATGTATAAAACAAATTTCTACAACATGAAGGAAACGTGTATGGGCATTCTGTCTGAGGGGTTGTTTTACTTGTGTAAAATGGAATGTTGTTTGCTTGCCCATTTTACAGATTATGTATATTTCTTTTACTCTGCATTTGATGATTATTCCAGTCATTAATTAATAATGGATACTTAAGCTTCAGTTGTGATAATCTCTTGCTTTATACTATGTTGTTTACAGGCTTCGCGAAACTGCTGAAAACTTTGTCTGACATCCGGTCAGACAAACTTCCAATTCTTGTCTGACCGAAAGAAATTTTGTCTGACCGAATTTTTTTTCAAATACATGTAAACTTTTGTTTGTGTATTAAATTAAAGACACATCATCCAGGCTTCGCGAAACTGCTGAAAACTTTGTCTGACATCCGGTCAGACAAACTTCCAATTCTTGTCTGACCGAAAGAAATTTTGCCTGACCGAATTTTTTTTCAAATACATGTAAACTTTTGTTTGTGTATTAAATTAAAGACACATCATCCTTTAAAGGTTTCTGTAACACTTTTTTTCTCTTACATTAAACATCAGTTTATCCAGATAGATGGACTCTGTCTGGAAATCAAAACATTCATAATAATTATCTAAACAGCCACAAAACATGTCAATAGAGTATGTGGAAAAAAAATTGGATGGTCTGGATTCCACAGGACGTACATCTGAACTGGGTACGATTTCTTCAGTGTCATCAAATACTGTCTCATCAAAACTATTCTCATCGAAAAGTAACAACAGGCGTCCATTTCTCCATTTTTTAAAACCAATTTTCGCTGCGGGCGCTTGGTCTCCTATTCCTTGTTTTGCTTTTCTATTTATCAATTTTTTCCGTGTTTTTTTTTTTTGCCTGTTGTATCGCCATTGTTATACCGCGAGAACGACATTTTCTTTGTACATGGTCGAAGATCGCATATGATAAATTAATCTGAATCCTGAATATGAAACTTAAAAAGAAACGGCGAATCACATTTGACATTTTCTTTTATTCAAGGGAGAAAACTCGGTGTTTGTCTTGATCGGACTTGATAAATCCCGGTACTCGTGCCAGACGGATAGACTCTCACTCTGTCGTTATCCGAAAATAAACGACTGAATTGTGCCGGACATTAGGTCCGGAATTCGGAAAAAAATTATCGGACCGGTCTGATTTTTGCCGGACATGTCCGACGGTCCGGCAGCTTTCGCAAAGCCTGATCATCCTTTAAAGGTTTCTGTAACACTTTTTTTCTCTTACATTAAACATCAGTTTATCCAGATTGATGGACTCTGTCTGGAAATCAAAACATTCATAATAATTATCTAAACAGCCACAAAACATGTCAATAGAGTATGTGGAAAAAAAATTGGATGGTCTGGATTCCACAGGACGTACATCTGAACTGGGTACGATTTCTTCAGTGTCATCAAATACTGTCTCATCAAAACTATTCTCATCGAAAAGTAACAACAGGCGTCCATTTCTCCATTTTTTAAAACCAATTTTCGCTGCGGGCGCTTGGTCTCCTATTCCTTGTTTTGCTTTTCTATTTATCAATTTTTTCCGTGTGTTTTTTTTTTTTTGCCTGTTGTATCGCCATCGTTATACCGCGAGAACGACATTTTCTTTGTACATGGTCGAAGATCGCATATGGTAAATTAATCTGAATCCTGAATATGAAACTTAAAAAGAAACGGCGAATCACATTTGACATTTTCTTTTATTCAAGGGAGAAAACTCGGTGTTTGTCTTGATCGGACTTGATAAATCCCGGTACTCGTGCCAGACGGATAGACTCTCACTCTGTCGTTATCCGAAAATAAACGACTGAATTGTGCCGGACATAAGGTCCGGAATTCGGAAAAAAATTATCGGACCGGTCTGATTTTTGTCGGACATGTCCGACGGTCCGGCAGCTTTCGCAAAGCCTGTGTTTACATGTATTCATTTAGTTTCTGTATGAAGAATAAGAATGCATTATTTACCAATTATCTTAGAAGTATTGGTTAAATCTTGTAAAAGTACATAGTTTAATATTTCACTAAACATAAATCTATCGAACTTTATACTTGATATATAAATGATGCTTTAATTGTTAAATAATGTAATAATATATTGTTAAAATAATAAAAATGTACTTGTGGGTGGATTGGGCAGCAGTTGGGGTGTTAGCGGCTGTTTACGTTCGGTATTATTGGTCAGTGAAAAACCTGATTTGGTCAGGGAAAAGTCAGGGAATTTTTTTCATCCTTGGTGCTGGCAACCCTGCAGGTACATCTAAAATTCACTTCTGTTACAATATAATCATCTAGAAGTTGCATTGATCTTCAAAAATAGGTTTTCTGATCGATTCCTTTGGATCATGTAAACCTATGGTTGTCAGTGTTAGTATATTTTTCATCAATTAATATTGTTGAAACCATTAAAAAAACAAACTTTTATCACATCATCTTTGTTAATTTAGTTTTAAATTCAGGGAAGGTACATAATTTCTTGGTATTTAGTAAGCACTGATTTGCTTTGATAAGATGGTTTATATGCCATGCTTGGCTGTGGTGAATTAATTTGATGTCTGATAAAACTTGATATTACTAGTTGTTTGAAATACAATGTTCTGTGTTGTAGAAGACCGCTACTGCGGTTGCCCACTGTAAAAGAGGTAGTGGACTGGTAAAGATCAATGGCCGCCCCATAGAACAGATGGAGCCCGAGATTCTCAGATACAAGGTAAATATGTGAGGAGCTGCTTCACGATGCCAGCTTTGTTGAATATATGCCCACTCGTTTGATTTTATTATCTTTCAAAGTAGGGATTTCAGGGGTTCCATTGACCTGGGTGATGATTCTTTGACTCTTGAAATTTCCAAGAAGTTTCATTTTGACCCCTATGACTTTATTTGAATAATAAATTTTTCCTAAAACAAGATGTGGTTGCTATTAATTTTAATAGAAGAATCTCTTAAAACTAATCAAAATGACCATTGAAATTCAGAAACTTGAAGAACCCTTGGGTTAAATAGAAATAGAAGGGGCATTCTACTGTATGCTCAACTAAAACTAAGTAATCCAGTCACTGGGTCAAAATTGCTGGGGGATATTAGGTCACACAAATTAATTATAAAAATTGTAACCGAAAATACAGGATTTTGGACTGATATTCGTTATCCAAAGAAAGTTACTGTATGCATAGAGAAATGTGTAGCGCAAATTGATATATTTGCAAAAGAACATCATTGAGACTTTCCCAGAATTCAGGGCTTTTCGTGCTTATATAACAGAGGCCTATAAAAGGCCTCTTCCCAATCCAAAAATATATTATTTTTTCCCAATTGTGGCAAAAACTCTTCCCAAAATGCTAGGTAACATGTCCGAAGATGGTTAAAACTCCTCTTAGGTGTGTTTGAAAATTGAAGTCTGAAAAGTACAAAGCTTAAAAAATTAGATTTAAGTTAAAAATACCTATTACTTATCAATTTTAAAAACAAGAACCCGTCTTTCAATAAATTTTGTTTTCCCAAAATAAACAATTATCGCGCATAAACTTCCCAATTGCAAAGGCTAGTGCCTCTTCCCAATTTTCTGATGAAAAGCCCTGGAATTTTCTTCAAAAGAACTTTATAGCTTTGACTACAGAAGGTGCATTCATCACTCAGTATCATTATTCTTCATTACTGACCAGTTTAATATACACCATGATGATATTATCAAACCAGTTCTGCTTATGAGAAGTTGCTGATTAAAACTTCCACAGCGCTCTGATGTGTACAGTAGATTAAGTGATTTGTGAAACTTTGTGAGTTTAGATTTTGAATATTTATTAGCCTTTTAAACAAAAGTATATATTTTATGTACATGATGATGATACTGTTTAACCAGTTCTGCTTATGAGAAGAAGCTGATTAAAACTTCCACAGCGCTCTGATGTGTACTTGATGTAATACTTGAAATAATGTAAAAAAAAATGCTAATGAACATGAAGTGCCAATTTAACCATTTACCCTTGTATATAGGCCTCTTATCACATTTTAGATCCTGATCAGCCAGCACATCTGTGCCATATTTGGATCTACACTGTTTGCTTCTTGGTCTGAACCTGATGAATCTAAACTGTTCACTCTTGCAATAAAAGCTGTATATATGGAGTAAACCGTTAATTGCTAGTTATTGATGGAGGGATGTATTAATTAGGGGTTTTGCAGTAATTTTTTATCCGTTATGTTAGATGTAGTAATATTGGCACATAATGATGATACTGTTAAACCAGTTCTGCTTATGAGAAGTTGCTGATTAAAACTTCCACAGCGCTCTGATGAACATGTGCTAGATAAACTTGCACCAAACCATTAGAAAAGTTAATAAAAATTTAATTTGAACACAATTCACAGATAGATCTGCATATATTTGCAGGTAAACACCTTTTATGCCATAAGAAATTTAAATCAACAAATCTCTAGAAATGGTTGTGACTAAACTCTTTTTGCCCATTTCATACATTTTAAAAAATGTAAACACTGTATGATTTAAAAAAGTTTTGTTACAGAAACACATGCATTTATCATTGTGAAGACAATTTATGAACCCTTCATACTCACACCTTTATGGCATGGGCTAACCATGTAGATCCAGATCAGCCAGCACATCAGTGTCGTCTGATCAGGATCTGCACAGTTTGCTATTTGATTTTTATACCCCCGTATACGAAGTATAGGGGGTATATAGGAGTCGTCATCCGGTCTGTTGGTTGGTTGGTTGGGCGGTCTGTCTGTGGCACTTACAGCGTCAACAGTTTTCAAGATATCGACTTGAAACTTTAACCATATGTTCGTGAGGACATTTGGGCGAACTATTTTTTTTTCTCATGTGGATCAGTCCATTATTTTTCGGAGGGGAGCACGATTTAACAAAATCTTGTGACGCGAACTACTTCTACAGTTTTTAAGATATTGACTAGAAACTTGATACACATGTTCGGCATGAAGTGTAGATGTGCGTGACATATTTTTCGTGTGGATTAGTCCATTATTTTTTGCAGGGGACATGATTTAACAAAATCGTGTTATGCAAACTTCTAAATTTTGTGATGCTAACTACTTCTACAGTTTTTAAGATATTGACTTGAAACTTGATACATATGTTCAGCATGAAGTGTAGATGTGCGTGACATATTTTTCATCTGGATTAGTCCATTATTTTTTGCAGGGGAGCACGATTTAACAAAATCTTGTGACGCAAACTACTACTACAGTTTTTAAGATATTGACTTGAAACTTGATACACATGTTCGGCATGAAGTGTAGATGTGCCTGACATATTTTTCATCTGGATTAGTCCATTATTTTTTGCAGGGGAGCACGATTTAACAAAATCTTGACGCAAACTACTACTACAGTTTTAAAGATATTGACTTAAAACTTGATACACATGTTCGGCATGAAGTGTAGATGTGCGTGACATTTTTTCATCTGGATTAGTCTATTATTTTTTGCAGGGGACATGATTTAACAAAATCCTGTTATGCAAACTTCTACACTTACTACGTCTACAGTTTTCAAGATATAGACTTGATACTTTAAACATATGTTCGTGAGTACATTTTTTATTCTCATGTGGATCAGTCCATTATTTTTCAGAGGGGAGCACGATTTAACAAAATCTTATGACGTGAACTACTTCTACAGTTTTTAAGATATTGACTTGAAACTTGATGCATATGTTCGGCATGAAGTGTACATGTGTGTGACATATTTTTCGTGTGGATCAGTCCATTATTTTTTGCAGGGGACATGATTAAACAAAATCGTGTTATGCAAAATTCTACAGTTTTTAAGATATAATACTTGAAACTAAAATTGTATGTTCTGCATGAAGTGCGCATGTAAGCGACATATTTTTGTGTGGATCAGTCCATTTTTTTTGCAGGGGAGCATTATTTAACAAAAACTTTTATTTTAAATCTTATGATGCAAACTACTTCTCCAGTTTTCAAACTTTAAACATGCGTTTGTGAGTAGATTTCCATGACATACTTTGTTTCATGTGGATCAGTCCATTATTTTTTAGCAGTGGAGTATGATTCAACAAAACCTTATGACACGAACTACTTCTACAATTTTTAAGATACTAACTTGAAACTTGATACACATGTTCGGCATGAAGTGTAGATGTGCGTGACATATTTTTCATGTGGATCAGTCCATTATTTTTTGCAGGGGACATGATTTAACAAAATCTTGTTATGCAAACTTCTACACTTACTACGTCAACAGTTTTCAAGATATCGACTTGAAACTTTCAACATATGTTCGTGAGTACATTTGCGCAAATTTTCTTTTCGTCTCATGTGGATCAGTCCATTATTTTTCGGAGGGGAGCCCGATGTAACAATGACTTGAAACTTGATACATATGTTTGTTATGAAGTGTAGATGTGTGTGACATATTTTTCGTGTGGATCAGTCCATTATTTTTTGCAGGGGACATGATTTAACAAAATCGTGTTATGCAAACTTCTACACTTACTATGTCAACAGTTTACAAGATATCGACTTGAAACTTTAAACATATGTTGGTGAGTACATTTGCGCAAATTTTTTTTCTCTCATGTGGATCAGTCCATTATTTTTGGAAAAGAGCATGATTCAACAAAATCTTGTAACAAGAACTACTTCTACAGTTTTTAAGATATTGACTTGAAACTTGATACATGTGTCCGGCATGAAGTGTAGATGTGCATGACATATTTTTCGTGTGGATCAGTCCATTATTTTTGGCAGGGGACATGATTTAACAAAATAGTGTTATGCAAACTTCTACACTTACTACGTCAACAGTTTTCAAGATATCGACTTGAAACTTTAAACATATGTTCTTGGTACATTTGCGCAAATTTTTTTTCTCTCATGTAGATAAGTCCATTATTTTTCGGAGGGGAGCACGATTTAACAAAATCTTGTGACGCGAACTTCTTCTACAGTTTTTATGATATTGACTTGAAACTTGATACATATGTTCGGAATGAAGTGTAGATGTGCGTGAGATATTTTTCGTGTGGATCAGTCCATTATTTTTTACAGGGGACATGATTTAACAAAATCGTGTTATGCAAACTTCTACAGTTTTCAAAATATCGACTGAAATCATATGTTCTGCATGAAGTGCGCATGTTAGTGACATATTTCTTATGGATCAGTCCATTTTTGGTTTGAGGGGAGCATTATTTAACAAAATCTTATGACACAAACTACTTCTCCAGTTTTCAAACTTTTAACATACGTTCGTGATTAGATTTGCATGACATATTTTTTTTCATTTGGATCAGTCCATTATTTTTTAGAAGGGGAGCACGATTCAACAAAACCTTCTGACATCAACTACTTTTACAGTTTTGTTTACATCCAGTGAAAACCCAAGTTGCTATTTTTAAACACAACTTTTGCAGCAAATTTTCAGGATTTCAATTATTTTTCAACTTTCACCCATGAAAGATGCAAACATCATTTCTGTATACTCTGACAAAGCAGTATTACGGGGGTATGAATCACCTTCAGTGATAGCTCTAGTTTTATGTTATTTCTGACCAAAAAGCAACCAGTGCAGATCCTGATCAGACGGTACGGATTTGTCGGCTGATCTGGATCTACACTGGTTGCACACCCGCAAAAATGCATATGCATGTGTATGGAGGAAAGGTTTAAGTAACATTAAAAAAAATTAGGACACAGTTGTCAGATCTTCCTCGTCACCTGTGATGAAAGTTAAATCAACCGACTTCTATGGCAATGATTAGTTAATGATTACATTACACACTCTCTGAGGTGATGATGGTAAATTGCATTTCAGCTGCTACATTAAGAAATGTGTTACTCTCATGTTGGTTGGGTATTACATGGAGGCTTGCCTAAATGAAAGTATACCAATCTTTCTACAGGATTCTTCCTTTCCATAACTTCATTCCAATGTGCGTGTGGAAAATTGGTTGACATTGGAATATTTGAGCTATTTGATAAATTGATAGACAATGTTTTTTATGTTATTAGGCAGCTTAAGTTAGCATCCTTTTAACATAATTGACAGAGGTAGTATGTTAATTTGTCCTTAACTCCCCTTAATCACTAAAGATGAAAGCAAATCAATTACCAACTTCTTTGACATTGACGATCACATTACACTTAGGATCTTTCGAATAGACATCTTGGTTGAAATTAATAAAAGTTATAATTCAATTCTGCACATAATGATGATACTGTTAAACCAGTTCTGCTTATGAGAAGTTGCTGATTAAAACTTCCACAGTGCTCTGATGTGTGCTGTAGATCTACAGTGTTTTTTTTATACCAAATATTTGGAGAAATTACCTTTGAAAAAGAAGCTGTTACGGTGTGAATGTACTAAGGCGATAAATAAATTGTTATTTGGATTTCGAGAGATTCAGACCTGTACCGTCAAAATTCTAAATTGAGAATTTCACAGTGAACTCGCACAATAACCAACAATTTACAACTTTAACTTTCTAACATTAGCAACTTTGAGTGTATTTCTCGACCAGTGTAGATCCTGGTCAGACTGTATGGATGTGATCGGGACACAATTGGTTACAGATGAGATATAATCTGCATCCAGTAGATTCAAGCAACTATTGATGTAGTCTCGGCACAAACAATTTAACAAAACAGCCCATTGCTAAAAGTTCCTGGATCCAATCACAGATTACACAATTGAAAGACAAGAATATTAAATCAATGGTAATTAATTTTTCACCGCCACCATACACCTTGTCACCCATGATGAAAGTTAAATCAACCGACTTCTATGGCAATGAGAGTTGCTGATTACATTACACACTCGCTGAGGTGACAAAGCTTTGAAATGTATATTTTAATCTATTACTCCTTGACCATGCCTTCTTCCCATGGGCAAGAAGTGTAGATCCAGATCAGCCTGCACATCTGTGCTATCAGATCAGCATCTGCACTGTTCGCTTTTTTATTTGTTATGTTATTTCTGACCAAAATGCGACCAGTGCAGGTCCTGATCAGAAGGCACGGATGTGCCGGCTGATCTGGATCTACACTGGTCGCACATGCATAAAAATGCGTATATATGGAGGAAAGGGTTAACCCATTACTCCTTGACCATGCCTTTTTCCCATGGGCAAGAAGTGTAGATCCAGATCAGCTAGTACATTTGTGACGTTTGGTCTAGATCTTTGTGCAATCTGTTCAAGATCTGTAATGTTTGCTTCTTTGGCAGAAAATAACACATGCTCAGTTTTATAACCTTGGGCACAGAAAAGTTGCAGTGATCTTGATCGGACAACACTGATGTTCTTGCCTTAGTAACTTTGTTGTGCACATAGTGATGATACTGTTAAACCAGTTCTGCTTATGAGAAGTTGCTGATTAAAACTTCCACAGCGCTCTGATGTGTGCTTTTGTGTAAAATTTGTAAGCATTCATGTTTTCAAGTTTGCTATTTGACGGTGTCTGGTCATGTATTAAAACAATAATAGCATGGGTGAAAGTTTTCCGTATTATGACGGAATTCCGTATTTTGAACCTCGCCCTGGACCCCCAGGCCCCCAGCTTTAGGTTTCAGTATTTTCAGTTTTGTCAACTTTCAATAACAAATATTGCTATAGTGTTTTCAGATATCAAAATTTATAAATTATAATAATATGAAGTGTATAAGTTATTAGAGCATTGCAGACCTAGTAAACTTACCATACATCAGGTCTTCAAATGTACTGATAAGTCCAAAATTATGGCAAAATTAACACCTATTCAGTCATTTATAGGAAAAACATAGTAGCACAATTTATATTTACCCTTTCCTTCATACAAAACATGTTTTATTGCATGTGCAACCATTGTAGATCCAGATCAGCTGGCACTACCATTCAGTCTGATGAGACTCAGATCAAGATCTGCACTGTTGGTTTTTTAGACAGAAGTAACGCAGTAAATCAGAAAAAGTCCTGATCAGACTGTAGGATGTGCTGGCTGATCTGGATCTACACTGTTTGTCCAAGCCATAATGGCTTATTTATGGAGAAAAGGGTTAACCACCTATGTGACATCGAAGTATCATGGAACTATGAATAGGCAGCTTAAAGCTCGGGGCTTTTCATCCTTGTTAGCTCGACTATTCGAAGAATAGGGGAGCTATCCTACTCGCTCCGGTGTCGGCGTCGGCGTCCGTTAAACAAAATATGCACTTTGGTCCATAACTTGAAAACTACTTATGATATCAACTTGAAACTTGGAATATATATTCACCATCAAATTCTACATCATTACCAACAAGACCCATAACTCTGCTACAAATATTTTTCAAGTTATGCCCCTTTTTCACTTAAATTTTGCGTTAAGGAAAATATGCACTTTGGTCCATAACTTATAAACTACTTGAGATATCAACTTGAAATTTGGAATATATATTCACCATCAAATTCTACATCATTACCAAACAAGACCCATAACTCTGCTGTCAATATATTTCAAGTTATGCCCCTTTTTTCTTATATTTTGTGTTAAGCAAAATATGCATTTTGCCCATAACTTTAAAACTACTTGAGATATTGCCTTGAAACTTGAAATATATTTTCACCACCAAAATCTACATCATAACCAACAAGACCCATAACCCTGCTTCCAATATTTTTCAAATTATGCCCCTTTTTCACTTACATTTAGTGTTAAGCAAAATATACACTTGGCCCTTAACTTCGTTTTGAATGGAGGGATTTCAAAATAACTTGGCACAAATGTTCACCATGACAATGCGGTGTGTCGCGTTCAATACCCATGCCTGTAGGTCCAAGGTCAAGGTCACTGTTACTAAAAATAGAATTTTCTTGCAAAATCTTGTCCGCTCTAACTTAGTTATTTCTTATTGGATTTTTAAATAACTTGGTATAATTGTTCACCATATCAAGATGGTGTGTCAAGTACAAGCCCATGCCTGTAAGTCGAAGGTCAAGGTCACTGTTACTAAAAATAGTATTTTCTTGTCCAGGCTGTTACTTTGTTATGAATGGAGGGATTTCAAAATAACTTGCAACAAATGTTCACCATGACAAGGCGGTGTGTCCACACAATACCCATGCCTGTAGATCCAAGGTCAAGGTCACTGTTACTAAAAATAGCATTTTCTTGTCCAGGCTGTAACTTTTTTATAAATGGAGGGTTTTTAAAATAACTTGGCACAAATGTTCACCATGACAAGGCGGTGTGTTGCGTACATTACCCATGCCTGTAAGTCCAAGGTCAAGGTCACAGTTACTTAAATTGAATTTACTTGTTCAGGCTATAACTCTTTTATGAATGAAGGAATTTCAAAATAACTTGGCACAAATGTTCGCTATGACATTGCATTGCATTACCACCAACTTCTTCGCAGACATTTCCGTAATGTGAAGACAACAGTGCCACAAATACAAATAATTTACTTATCTTCAAGTTTATGCATATTCTTATAATTCCTCCAACATCACTGTCGTTGAAATGCTATTATTCCCATCATTTCACTTGAGTGTCTGAAAATGATGCATAGCAGGGGCATCTGTGTCCTATGGACACATTTCTAGTTTCACTTATATTTTCACTTAAAGTGCACCTCATCGATAACTTTGCACAAAATACTTAAGGTATCAACTTCAAACTTCCATTATATTTTCATTTCAGTTCTTTTCTTTAACATTACTGAAGTGATTGATATTTGACTAAAAGTAAATGTCTCTCATAAAAAATTACTAACATGTTTTCTAACAAATTCAGAAATATTTCATAGTTATTCCCCTATTCAGTTTAATATTTATGGTACATTAAGGAATTATTTCTGTTATTTGAAATGAATTTCTCCCTTACCATTCACTTGTTAATATTTTTCCTGATTTCTCACCAATATATGGCCATAGTTGTTATTGTTTTAATCTTCAAATTGCATTTGTTTCAAATGATTCGAATAGTCGAGCATGCTGTCTCCTCTGACAGCTCTTGTATAACAGAGGCCTTATACAGGCCTCTTCCCATTCCAAAAATAAAGTATTTTTTCCCAACTGTGGCAGAGACTTTTCCCAAAATGCTTGGTAAGGTGTCAAAAATAGATCAAAATCCTCTGAGGGGAGTTAAACAAAATTGAAATCTGAAAAATAAAGTGCTTTAAAAAATTAAATTTACATTGAAAATACTTATTTCTGTTCAATTTTATAAACTAGTACCCATCTTTCAATTAATTTTGATTTCCCAAAATAAAGAATTATCTCGCATGAATTTCCCAGTTTGAAAGGCCAGGACCTCTTTCCAATTTTCTGATGAAAAGCCCTGAAGCTAGATTTTTGTTACAAGATTTCATTTTTAGATCTTTTAACTATTTACCCTAACTGTGTGATACTTAAATAATAGCACTGTTCACCTATGATGAAAGTTTATAAACAACCGACTTCTATGGCAATGAAAGTCAGTGATTACTTTACACACTCGCTGAGGTGAAATTAGAAATGAAATTGAAAACTACTGTAGTTGTTTCGTGCTGTCTTCTTGCTAGAAAATATAACACTGTGAAATAAATTACCGTAGCCTCACTTTGAGTGTTACACATTTTTGAAAAATCTACCGTTAAATTCTAATTCATGTATAAATGGGCAAAGATGTAAATTTTCACTAATATATTACAGCACATAAAGATGTTTACAGTTTTACCAGAAGCTAATTAAAACTTAACAGTGTTGCGTTCTTTGGCTCATTATTTATTATCGATATAAACATGGCTTTGACTAATGTTGTATTGTTTGTTTTGTTCATCAGGTACAAATTTACTAATGTACACCATGATGATAATATTTAACCAGTTCTGCTTATGAGAAGTTGCTGATTAAAACTTCCACAGCGCTCTGATGTGTACATTCGATTTAGTAATCTTATTTTCTTTGAACTTAGAATATATATTAGCAAGTTGACAGATGGAGAAATGACATTAAATTGTGTACATGATGATGATAGTTCTGCTTATGAGAAGTAGCTGATTAATTTCACATAGAGCGCTCTGATGTGTACATTATATGTTTCTGTCAAATGATCTTATGATTACAATAACATTTATCAGGGATATGCGATCAACCATTTTTTTCAGCTGTCCTGGCTAGCTCAGTTGGTAGTGTTGTCAAATGCATGGCTAGTCACTTTCACACTGACAGTATATGTTTGCCCCCCCAGTAGAGGCAATACCATTTGTAATATTAAATTAAATTTATTATGCCCCAACTGAAGTGTATACCTTGCCATGTTTCATGTCTGTTCAAATGTTTACTACTACAGTGGAGATCCACTATAACGCGGTCTTTGGGGTCCATCCCATCAAATCGCGTTATTACCGGATCCGCGATATTCGCTGGACATAGAACTTACACTATACAAAGTCCATACATGTATTACTCGTATCATTTTATCGTTATTTGAAATAAAATCCTTTGTTTCCATGTTGTTTTGTTATTATCTAACAGGTGCTATAAAAATATTACTTTGTGAATTTCACTCACAAAAGTTTATTCTGCGGGCGTTTGTCATATGCGGAACTCATGTATTTGTTTGACCTGAACGCTGTTTTGAAGGAAAACAATACGTGTGCAGTTTAATCTTTATTGTTTTAATTTTCAATCATAATAATATTCATTTCTCATAATAATATTGTAAAACATATTAGCACATGTATCGCTAACACATTAGCACATAAAATCGTACAACATTTCTTGTGAAATTAGACAACAGTTTTATCAAAGAATTCTGACACCTTCAACATCAGACACCTTTGTCATTTTATCTGCAGTAGGTGCGAAAAACAACCATTCAGTAACCATTTCGCGTACATGATTAGGTGCCCCACTGTTTGTACAACAATTTATTACTTAACAATTTTATGACAGTTTGATATTTTATCTGCCGTAGGTGCGAAAAAACCCATTCAGTAACCATTTCGCGTAGGTGATTAGGTGCCCCACTGTTTGTACAACAATTTATTACTTAACAATTTTATGACAGTTTGATATTTTAATAAACTTAGGAAACAATCAACAGATCATAAAGGAACATTTCACAATTGTTTCAACGATTCTCGATACGTTAATGAACGAGCGTCATTGTCTTTATCGATTAACGCGGTATTTACGTTGTTACTTCCCTTTTTTTCCATTTCCAAATATACAAAAATGGCCGTTGATAGAATTTTACTATCTTTTATGGAAAAAAAAACGGGGTCCAAGGGCTGACCGCGTTATGGTGGATTTCGCGCTAAATGGGACCGCGGTTTAGCGGAGCTCCACTGTACTAATTTTGAAATGCTTGGGGTGCATTTATGTAAGTTCGAGCAAGGTCAAGGTGCATTTTCAGGGTTAAAGGTCAATTCTGTTGAATTGTTTATACACACAGTTGAAAGTTTTCACAATTATGCCTGAAAGTCAGGTTTCTGTGCGTCTAACAATTGTTGATTTCCTTTATTTTCCCTTGGCTATATGAAGACTCAGATTTTCAGGATTTCAGATTTTTTAGAACTTTCACCCGTGTACTGTATATATGTCCACTATTTGCACAATGTGATTGAGGACTATGAAGGCAGCAATTTTTGCCTTCAAAATTTGATAAGCAGAACCCTGTATGTGATGTTGTCAGATACATTTAAAAACAAGGGGATTCTATGGCTTCATTGTGTTACTGTGTCCTCTACAATTTCTCAAAGTACTCAAAGTAAAGTAAACAAATTGGTCATATTCATCACTCGAGATAAATTGAAGAAGCTATGTTTTTATTGTAAAAGAGATAAAAAAAATACAGAAGTACATAATGATGATACTATTAAACCAGTTCTGCTTATGAGAAGTGGCTGATTAAAACTTCCACAGCGCTCTGATGTGTACTTCAAATGAATTTGCATTCAAAGTTCGTAGCTTTGACTGATTTCGATTTAATCAATCAAATGTCTTATTATTATGCTTTAATACTGTGTTACAAATTCAAATTTAATGTACACCATGATGATACTGTTTAACCAGTTCTGCTTATGAGAAGTAGCTGATTAAAACTTCCACAGCGCTCTGATGTGTACAGCAGATGTATTCATGTGTGAATATTGATGTGTTCAAAAAAAGACTACTAGCATTTACTTAGGCATCTATAGGTAGATATATATGTATACCATGATGATACTGTTTAACCAGTTCTGGTTATGAGAAGTAGCTGATTATAACTTCCACAGTGCTCTGATGTGTACAGTAGCTTTGTGATTTGTGAAACTGGTATTCATCAAACTTCTTAGAATATATGTTTGCTTTTTGACAAAGGTGGAATGTATGTACATGATGATGATAATATTTAACCAGTTCTGCTTATGAGAAATTGCTGATTAAAACTTCCACAGCGCTCTGATGTGTACTTGTTTGTACTTAAAAATTAAATCATTTGGAACATGATGTTGAATTTCCAGTCTTATTTCAGAAAAGTGAAATTTTAATCTTGTTTCAGAAATGATCAACTGTGATCAAAAACTATACTTCTGATATAGCTTGCCATCGGTCTGTTAAGCTCTTACTTAGATTTTGCAGAAATTTTGAACTTTGGAGTATGTGTACATTTAAGTTTCTTAACCTTTCACTTCAATAAATATCCCATGGACGACCATTGAAGATCAAAATCAGCCTGCACATTTTTGCAGTCTGTTCAGAATCTAGACACTTTGAGATTCATTTGTTTGTTTTTCCGCTAAAAGAGGAATGTAGATCCTGATCAGGGCCCCATGGAGGTTTGATCAGGATCTACTCTGGTTGCCCATGTGATAAATGGTGTATCCATGAAGTCAAGCTTTTAATCTTAAAGGGAACTTGGCCCAAGATCATAAAAATAAGATTTGAGATCAGTCTCAAATCTCAAGGATCTGATTGGCTGAAATGGCGACTGGTCGCCATTTCAGCCAATCAGATGCTTGAGATTTGAGACTGATCTCCAGATTTAGTTTTATGATCTTGGGCACTTGTGATACAAATACAATATTTGTTAATATTTGAATTGGTGGTTAAATCAGACAGATGACTTGACAGTGAGATTATGCAAAGGGCCACTCAATGTACATAATCTTCAGTCTTGTTCTTTAGTTTTTTATTCACCAATGATGAAAGTGTAAAATTAACCGACTTCTATGGCAATGAGACCTAATGATTACTTTACACACTCGCTGAGGTGATTTAATGGCTAAAGGAACATTTTTGTGCACTGTGATGATGTCTTGAAATAAACTCCGCTAGTTAAGTAGAGTGGAGAAATGAAGAAAAAGCATCTGTGTACAAGTTAACCCTTTCCTCCATATATAGGCATTTTTACGCAAGTGTCGTCTGATCAGGATCTGCACTGGCCGCATTTTGGTCAGAAATAAACTAACGAATCATAAAGCAAACAGTGCAGATCCTGATTAGACGGCACAGATGTGCCGGCTGATCTGGATCTACACTGTTTGCCCATGCATTAAAGAATTGTCTGTGGAGGAAAGGGTTAAGCATGCTGGGTTAGTTAACACTCTAAAACAGATCTCTCTTGAAGAGTTTTCCCATACAATGGATCAAACATAAAAGATATTATAATTTTGTATGTCTGTGCTAGAGTTCAGTTACTATATCTGTTTGAACTATTTTCAGTTGCAAGAGCCAATGCTGTTGCTGGGCAAGGAGAAATTTGCTGGTGTTGACATCCGTGTACGAGTCCGTGGTGGTGGTCATGTGGCACAGATCTATGGTAAGTTTAAGTTTACAGAAAGTCAGAGCAATAGGTCTTGTCGCCGAAATTTGTGGTTAAGACATATAAGTCGTGAAGCTTTTATCAGTGTTTGTACTTCATATCATGGCTCTCACTAAACTTGCATATCAGGGAAGTTTTGTCATAATTTTTTCTTTATTATGGCGAAGTTTGCTGCCAACAGCATTCTTTCCCTATATCCATAGCTCAAAGAAGGGTGAAATCTTGTCACTTTAGATCTCCCTCTAGTGAGAGCCCTGCATATTCAAAAATAAATACATGACAATTATATACCGGTATGATAAAAGAACTTCATTGGATTTTTAAAAACCGGCATTTGTTTCATGATGATACTGTTAAACCAGTTCTGCTTATGAGAAGTAGCTGATTAAAACTTCCACAGCGCTCTGATGAACATTTGCTCAAAAAGAAAAAGGGTTGATTAAATGTTTTTATGCCCCCACAAAGTGGGAGGCATATAGAGTTGCACTCGTCCGTCCGTACGTCCCCAAATCTTGTGGCGTCAACTCCTCCTAAACTATAAGGCGGATTTCTTTCAAACTTGCACAGATGATCAAGCAGGATGTGTAGATGATCGTAAAGAAAGGAGTTTTTCCTGCAACTATTTTTACCAGAGTTATGGCCCTTTGTTAATTTCAGTAGTTAAATCTTGTGGCATCAACTCCTCCTAAACTATAAGGCGGATTTCTTTCAAACTTGCACAGATGATCAAGCAGAATGTGTAGATGATCGTAAAGAAAGGAGTTTTTCCTCCGACTATTTTTACCAGAGTTATGGCCCTTTGTTAATTTCAGTAGTTAAATCTTGTGGCGTCAACTCCTCCTAAACTATAAGGCGGATTTCTTTCAAACTTGCACAGATGATCAAGCAGGATGTGTAGATGATCGTGAAGAAAGGATTTTTTCCTGCGACCATTTTAACCAGAGTTATGGCCCTTTGTTAATTTCAGTAATTAAATCTTGTGGCGTCAACTCCTCCTAAACTACTAGGGGGATTTCTTGCAAACTTGCACAGATGATGAAGCAGGATGTGTAGATGATTGTGAAGAAAGGATTTTTCCCTGCGACCATTTTTACCAGAGTTATTGCCCTTTGTTAATTTCAGTAATTAAATCTTGTGGCGTCATTTTCTCCTAAACTACAAGGGGGATTTCTTGCAAACTTGCACAGATGATGAAGCAAGATGTGTAGATGATCGTGAAGAAAGGATTTTTTCGTGCGACCTTTTTTTTTTCCAAAGTTATGGCCCATTGTTTTTTTTTCAGTAATAATATCTTGTGGCATTAACTCCACATTTACTTTTGGACAGATTTCTTATTAACTTGCACACATTATAAAGCTGGATGGATAGATGATCATAAAGAAAAGATTTTTTCCTGCTGCCATTTTTACCACAGTTATGGCCCTTTGTTTATTTCACTTACAAAATTTTGTGGCATCAACTCCACATTTTCTATTTAGCTGATTTCTTTCAAACTTGCACAGATGATTAGACATGATGTAAAGATTGTTGTAAAGGACATTGTCTTGCAACAATTTCACCACAGTTACCTTTTGTTTATGTTAGTTATTAAATTTTGTGGCACTTACTCCTCATTTACTAATCATGATCACCACATGTTGTTAATACCTGGTACAAAATTTTGTAACAAATGTTGTTGCAGCAGTGGGGGCATCAGTGTCCTGAGGACACAGTCTAGTTTTAGTTTGAATTGAGAGCAGGTTGTAGAAATGTCATATTGCCAACTGTGTACATAATGATGATACTGTTTAACCAGTTCTGCTTATGAGAAGTTGCTGATTAAAACTTCCACAGCGCTCTGATGTGTACAGTAGATGTATTCATGTGTTAAACTTGATGTGTTCAAAATAAGACTACTAGCATAAAGGCGTCTATACGTAGAAGTATATGTATACCATGATGATACTGTTAAACCAGTTCTGCTTATGAGAAGTTGCTGATTAAAACTTCCACAGCGCTCTGATGTGTACAGTAGATTTGAGCAACTTCATAGAATCATAATTTAACTCTTTACTGCAGGATGTTTCTGTCTTCCTTTTCAATAAAAAGGAACATGTTTGCAGTACTTTGGGGGTTTGAGATCGAACATTCTAAAAATTCCTCTTCAACCAACCCCACTAGTAGGACACTTGGGAGAACTTCAATGGTTCAAGCATTTTACATTTACATAATGATGATACTGTTAAACCGGTTCTGCTTATGAGAAGTTGCTGATTAAAACTTCCACAGCGCTCTGATGTGTACAGTAGCTTCATTGTTTCAAATTTTTAATGACTATTACACATTGTGACAAAAGGTTAATATGGAAGATAAATTGGCCAGCTTTTCTTGTGCAGTGTTGTAATTATTTTTTGAGATTTTTGAAAATAAAGATGAAATAAACACCTCAAGAATTTGATTTACTTGATTGTTCATCTTTTGTTTATTTTAAACAACAAAATTGGGGTTTGAAATTCTCAAGCATGTACTTTCCTTTAACAGAGGAAAATTCTGTTTTTACTAGCTGTCCTAAAAAAATTTGCACACATGTAGCCAATTTAAGATTTTATTTAGCTTAGAGAACCACAATTCATACACATGATGACGTACAGCGTCTTGACTACTGTGAGAGTTAATATTGCTGATGCACCAGATCTGAAGTAGGGGAGAGATCAGTGGAACATGCATGGTTTATGTTACGTTTACTTTCAAATTTTACAATTGTGCCTGAAAAATATTATTTGAATCCCCACCCCTAATCCCTTACTGAAGCAATTTTGGCATTGTATAGATGTTTTGGCTTGAAAATGTCAGTGTCCATAAAGTGGTTCAAAGCTCGTTTGAGTGGTAAATGTTCACATTGAAAAGGGACCTTGAAACAATGTGGACGAATTACAGGACACTTTCGGTAATTTTAATGTCAAATAAAAAGGCTGTTTCCTTGTATAAAAAACTACCAGTTATTCTCTATCGCCACCCCCCTCCCCACCCCAAAGTCATAATTGTTCCCTCACTGACTTTACTTCTTTAAAATCAAATCCTTGTGTGTACATGTATCCTTTAATACCAAAACAAAATCATTGCCTTCAATCTTTGCTCTTTCATTACCATTTCTTTGTGCAAAATAACTATTTCCATATACTCCCAATATTGGAATTTATTGTGCTTACTTTCCTTACAAAAAGTCACAAGTAGTAAAATTCTTTTAAAAAAGAGCACCTTGTTCCTATCCATACACTTGATGAAGTACAGCGTCTTGACTACTGTGAGAGTTAATATTGCTGATGCACCAGATCTGAAGTATGGGGAAAATATGATCAACAGAATCCATGGTTTATCTTTACCCTTAAAACAATAATATTGTAAAAAGAATTAGAATTGGTTTGAATTCCTTCCTCAGAATACCCTGCTGCTCTTCTTTTGGCAACATAGTCTAGTCATCAGTGCCCAAGGTTATAAAGCTATGATTGGAAACCAGTCTCAAATCTCAAGCATCTGATTGGCTGAAATGGCGACCAGATGCTTGAGATTTGAGACTGGTTTCCAATCTTAGCTTTATAACCTTCAGTCCAAGTTAGTTTCAACTCTTTACTCCAAATATACAGGTTTTATCACTTGTGCAACCAGTGTACATCCAGATCCGCTGGCACATCCATTTCATCTAGTCTGGATCTAAACAGCAGCTCCCTTCATGGTCAGAAATAACCTAACAAATCTCAACAGTGAACAGTATAGATCCTGATCCGATGGCACAGATGTGCATGCTGATCTTGATCAATCGTGTTTGTATATGCTATAACCGGTATAAATGGAGTAAAGGATGAATCTTGCTTCGGACTGAAGGTTATAAAACTGAGTTTGGAAACCAGTCTCAAATCTCAAGCATCTGATTGGCTGAAATGGCGACTGGTCGCCATTTCAGCCAATCAGATGCTTGAGATTTGAGACTGGTTTCCATGCTCAGCTTTATAACCTTGGGCACTGGTAACCACTTTACAAAGTACCAAAGAAGAAAAGGGATATTCAAAGTAACAGTAGCAGAGTTCAATGCAGTTGATTTATCCATACACATGATGAAGTACAGCGTCTTGACTACCGTGAGAGTTAATATTGCTGATGCACCAGATCTGAAGTATGGTATAAAATCAATGCCCAAAGATTAAAACTGAGATTGGAGACCAGGGCCCAAGATCATAAAACTATCTTGAGATCAGTCTCAAATCTGAAGAATCTGCCAATCAGATGCTGGAGATTTGAGACTGATCTCAAGATTTTTATCATCTTGGGCACAGTCTTGAAACTCAAGCATCTTATTCTCAATTTCAATGCCAATCAGATGCCTCAGATTTGAGGCTGGTTTCCATTCTCAGTTTTATAACCGAGAACCCAGACATCATTGGACTGAGACTGGCTTCAAGTCTGCAATCTAGAGAAGCTGATTAGTTGATAGGATTCAAAATTGACCAATCAGTACAAGATTTTGTGACTGTTCATCAATTTGAGGCCCAGCTTAACCCTTAACACCCTGGATACATCTTGCATCGTCCGTGCGACCAGTTTAGATCCAGATAAGCCTTCAGATCGGTTCAGTCTGATCTAGATCTGCCTTGTTTGCTTATTGATTAGAAAAAATCAGATGGATCTAAGTAAAACTAGTGTAGATCCAGTCAGACTACAAAGATGTGCTGGCCGATAGGATCAACATTGGTTGCACATGGCATATAAGCTGTATGGGTATAAGCATGGCAGTTGCCTCTGCCTTCATAAAATTAGAATAGCAGCATAGAGATCCATAGTCTAGTGTTTCAGTGGAATTAGAAAGAAACATTAAATAGAAATCTCGTCTTCAGATTTTAAGTTTAGAGCATGAGAAAGTACAAGTAAGTACTGAGCTACTAGAAAATCCTCACACACATGATGAACCAATGTGTCTTGATAGGAACTGCCGTCATAGAGAAGTTCTGCTGATACAGTAAATCTGAAGTGTGGATAGGACTCTGTGATATCACCAACATTAGTTAGGCCGAGTGAGGAAAAATAAACAGGCCCCATACTTGTTGAGAATAAGTAGTGTAGGTATTTAGTGATAATATTTTACTTAGCCCTTGTTTTGCCAGAATCAATGTCAAATAGATTATGGATACAAGGCCTACATTACATAATAACTTGGACTTTGTAGAGTGTTTTGGGGGAGATCATTCCAAGTTTCTAATTTTGGAGCATCAGTGAGAAGTTAACATTTTGTTTTTTGCTTTCTGTTTGGTCTGTTGTTGGTACCTTGCTTAGGATAGTGTGAAGATGAGGATTAGAATTTCAGGAAACAATTAGGCTGCGGCTTTGATTATTATCTTCAGTGAAGGGTGTATTTGCCTTGACTTTTTCCCCCATATATATGCCTTTATGGATTGGTTGAACTGTATAGATCCAGATCAGCCAGCATATCTGTGCCATCTGATCAGGATCTGCACTTCACCTTTTGATTTATTAGGTTATTGCTGACCAAACAGCAAATAATGCAGATCCTGATTAAGATGGCAAGGATGTGCTGGCTTAGCTTGGATCTACACCGGTCCCAGGGATGTAAGGAGGGAAGGGTTTACTTTGTGAAAGTTAAGATAAATCAAGGGTCTGGTCATTGCAAAAATAGCAAGATATTCAGTAAAATATCTCATAAAAACAACCCCAAGATTAAGACCATCTTGATCATTAGATCGCTATTGCAATATCCTTTTGAAGTTTTACACTTTTTTCTAACCCAGAATTAATAATGCACCTCTATTAAGACCACTCGATCAAGTCCAGTCCTAGAGGTGGTCCTTATAGAAAAGGGTTGCACTGACAATAGTGTAATGAAAACCACACGTGATGAACCAATGTGTCTTGATAGGAACTGCCGTCATAGAGAAGTTCTGCTGATACAATAAATCTGAAGTGTGGATACAACATTATAATGCTTGGTTTTTGAGGCTAGTGACCTTAGCTCATAATTGTGTTAAACCTGTTCTCTAATATATTATACAAGTTTTACAGGATGTGTTATCTGATCAGGATCTAAACCATTTACTTTTAAACACACTGTCACCACAGAAAAGGTGTATTTATGGAATAAGGGGTTTATAGGGTACACTGTATGTGCTTAGCACAGTTTATACCAAATTTGTACTTGCACAACAGCTCAGTCTGATCGGGGTGTACACAGTTTGCTGGTCAATAAATAACTTTAAAACACATTTGCCAAAAATCATAGGACTTTAACTGAAGACCAGTCTCCAATCTCAAGCATCTGATTGGCTGAAATGGTGACTGGTTGCCATTTCAGCCAATCAGATGCTTGAGATTTGAGACTGGTCTTCAACTTCGAGGTTGGAGGTTATAAAACTGAGCATGGAAACCAGTCTCAAATCTAAAGCATCTGATTGGCGAAAATGGCGACTGGTCGCCATTTCAGCCAATCAGATGCTTGAGATTTGAGACTGGTTTCCAAACTCAGTTTTATAACCTTGGGCATCGTCGATTTATCATTTTGGGCCCTCCATGAAAATAGAGTTACTCAGTTAAAAGGAAGTCCATACATATGATGAATTGCAACGTCTTGACTACTATGAGAGCAAGTTATGCTGATGCACCAGATCTGAAGTATGGAATAAAATGAATAAAACACAATGTATGATTTTGGGGATAAAGGTTAAAGACATCGGTAATTTAGGATGACGGTCAATGGAATTTTGTGGATTAGGCATGAATAACTGTAAACTAGCCGTTTTGTATTTAATGAAGTGTTGCAATGGAGGCCCGACTGTAATTGTAATTATGCATTCACACATTTACAAGTGAATGTAAATATAAAACAATGAAAACGCATTGTAGCATTTATTTCAAAACATTTAAACAGCAACTGAAATGAGCATTCAGTAATTTGTTAACAGTGTGGTGAAAATATTATTTTGCTGCGTTTACACAGTCATGCCGTTGTGCATCATATTGGCCTCGTAAAACATGCCTAGTGAATGATGGATAGAATTGCCTATATAATTACAGCTGCACACGGAAAGCGTGTATAATTATACAGTACAAATTAAGAAGGCTGTGACTTTCCCGTAAAATGTAATTTTTGCCTTATTTGGCTTTGTAGTGTCTTTCATTTTCACAGGCTACATTAAACCAGGGCTTTTTCATGGTTTTTGGCCCCTGTCCAAATTGGGAATTTTTTCCATGATAAAAACTCAAATTTGAGGAAATCGGCATTGGGAATGGGGCCCAAAAAAGACCTCATGGCACAGACTGAAAAAGCCCAGTAAACAATGATTTGAACTTGTAAAAATTTAAAAATATATAAAATAATAGATCTGTTTGCACACATGATGAACCAATGTGTCTTGATAGGAACTGCCGTCATAGAAAAAGTTCTGCTGATACTAAAATTCTGAAGTGTGAATGGAACAGATTTATCTTGAAGTTATATGTTGCTGAAAATTTAGTAAAGTTATATGTTGCAGAAAATTTAGTAATGTGATAGCATTTGTTTTTGTTGTCAGATTTTGTTTTAATGTTTCCATAACAGCAGGAAATATTAACAGCATTTTAATGGTTTCTTTAATTCACAGTTTTCAACTTACATTTGGTTCTATCTTTGAGTATTGAATCAATATTTTGTCTCGTTTATTGGGGTGTGGAAAACATTTGGGTTTGTTAAAGTGTGTGAAGCCCAAAGGGCATTGCATTTACTTGATCAACCCAAAGTAATGGGTTTTTTTTTATCCCAATGAACCCAATAAATATCAATTCAATTCCTAATATTTACACTCCAACAGTTTATCAATTCTTACCAAAACTTTGAGAAAAAGTAATACTATGGTCTTTTAAATGCCACATTAATGAAAAAATGACCCACTTTTTCACAACTTGTAAAATGTGCATGCTCGTCGAAGTCAACATGACGAAACATTGTGCACAGTCCAATAAATTTTGCACGGCTTTAATTGTAGCAATGCCCCTTGCCAAATGTTTTCAATGCAAAATGGAAACATTCGAAGAAAAGAATTTAATCATTGAAAGTGCAAGACAAGTGTAAATATTTTCTGGCAATTCAAACTTTTGGATCAGTATCCATGAAATTAACCAAAAAATTTTATCCAACACATAGAAATTAATTCTGAACTAGCTGAAATCTTAAAGATTGCTGTGTTATTTTCTACATGTCTGTAACAGAAAACTTAATTTGACCTTGCCTGACTGTAAAATGATTCAAGATCTGTTGGCACCCATGATGAACCAATGTGTCTTGATAGGAACTGCCGTCATAGTAAAGTTCTGCTGATACAATATATCTGAAGTGTGGAACAGATCTGATTACTTTGCAGGAAATCCAGGCCGAAGATTTGAGACTGGTTTTCATTCTTAGTTTTATAATCTGCCTGGGCTTTGTGACCTTTGATGCAGTTACGAAACAGTTTCCTTTTTTCTCATCTGAGCCTCGCATGTGTGTAAGATATTAACATAAATTTGTGTTTTTCTGACTCTAATTTTACCCATTTTCTATTTTCAGCTATCAGACAGGCCATCTCAAAGTCTTTGGTTGCCTATTACCAGAAGTGTAAGTACGCTTTACTCCAGAGATACAAAATAACATCATATGGGCAAGGATTGTATACAGATTTTCCGGCACATCTGTGCTAGTGGTGGGCGGTATTAAATTAAATACTGTTAAAAGAATACAGGGTCACCAAGTTGGCGCGACTGCTGTTCATTGAAGGATTAAATCGATATTTGATGGTTTTCATTTGGGTATGGAAAACAGTTGGGTTGTTTAAAGTGCATGAAGCCCAAAGGGCTTTACGCGTACTTTAAACAATCCAACTGTTTTTCATACACAAATGAAAAACATCAAATATCAATTCAATCCTTATATTTACACACATAAATACTCTCATTAATACAGAAATTATTAGAAGAATTCGTTATGTAACGGCTTTTTCTTATGGCTGTTAGAACAGCCATGTTCATGACTAAGTGAATGACGGCACGCTTTTTCGCAATAACTTGTGGCAAAACGTGCGTGCTCTGCGACGTCACACATCAAAACATTGTGCAGCGTCCAATTAACTGTGAACGGTTCTTCAGGAGCCATGCCTTTTAAACTATTACGTCACACTGTTTACCATTAGAAATTATGATTCGTTAGGTGAATAAGACTTCATCGTAGAGAATGAAGTTAAAGTGTAAATATTGTGTGCATATAGAGGACCTTCTCGGTGCATCACTTGCCAATTTCCAATGTAATTTCATGTAATGTAGACTTCACAATGATGTGTGGTACTCGTGGTGCGCAGCAGACTAAGTAGTAGGAAAGGAATACCATATAGGCATATTCCCCAGTTAAAAATTAGATGTTAGTGTAATAAATGTTGATAAATTTATCAGATGTTGATGTTTGGTTTATTACAGATGATGCTGGTTGGTTTATGACAAATGTTGATTAATTTATAACAGATTTTGATTGGTTTATTACAGATGTTAAATATTCTAGTGGTTTATTTCAGATGTTGATGAGGCCTCCAAGAAGGAGATCAAGGACCTGTTGATCAACTATGACAAGAGCTTGCTGGTCGCTGATCCCAGACGCTGCGAGCCCAAGAAGTTTGGTGGTCCAGGCGCCAGATCCAGATACCAGAAATCTTACCGTTAATCTATGTACAGTGTACAAAAATAAAAAAAAAAGAAGAGAAAACGTGTTAGTGAATTGTTTACCTTGGGTTGCTTGCCTAATTACACTCCGCACAAATAATTAAGGGTCACTTAAAATCTATTACTGCACTTTAGACAAAATATATCCAAAGATTTTTCAAATTTTATGTTACTTTAAGCACAACTCTGAAATGGAACTTATATTTGAAAATCTATATTTTATTTAAACACTTGGTACATGAACAAATGTACTTTTGATTTTCATAATTTTCAAGTGACCCTTTATAAATGTTGTCTAGTGTAACATGGGAAAAAGTTGGAAGTTGTTGGTGAGCTACTATAAATAGTCATTCTCTGGCATCTGTCAACAGCTTGTCGCAAACATCTCTGAAACCGCTCGATTGGTTGTTTACCTTTAATTTTGCTCAAATGCCTCCGGGTAAAGGACTTACCTTGCCACTTCTATCAGCTCAAAACCTGCCAGTCTTTAATTCGCGTGGGCGAACAGTAGATTTTGATCAGCCTGCTCTTAACTACAATGTTCACTTTTAAATTTTTAAGGTTATTCCTTTAAAAAAAAGGCAAACTGCAGATCCTGAAATGTGCCGGCTGATCTTTGTCTACACTGGTTGCACATGCAATAAAATGTGTATATATGGAGGAAAGGTTATATTACTTCAGTTGGATGCAATTTAACACCAGTATTGAAATGCCATTTCAAACTTCAAAACGAGACGAAATTGGCGTTGGCATTTCATTTAATATAATTGATTTCAATACATTACACCTTCAAACCATAAGAAACACAAGTACCACCGGGGATGAATTTTTTCTACGTTTCCCTAATCTATTTTGGCTTGAGTACTGGTTTCAATCCAGAAAATGTTATATGGGCATGAGTAATACAAATGAAACTGTCTCTGTGAGCAAACCCATACCGTAAACGGCAACAGCGCCTAACCCCGCCATTAGGATGACGCAACCAATTTAGCTGACTGGGACAACCCCAAAAAAAGGTTGATCGGATAGACCTAATACATGTAATTATCTGCACGACATCAGTAACTGATTATTTTACTGATAACAGTACTGACTATATGTACAGGGAGACCTTTACGGCCACCACACTTCACAGCCCTATTGTGAATTTAAAAATATACTGCCTCTAGCTGGGAGCGAGCCTGCACCTGAACAAGTTGTGATAACTTGTTTTAAAATCATTAATGTTAAATAATTAAGTTTTAAGTTGTAAATATTCCCCAATTCTAACTAATAACTTAGAATTTTATTTCTTGTGATGCGGCATTTTTGTCAAGTTGCAGCCTTTATTCTAGAAACATTCTAAGCAGATATTTCAACAAGACTCATCACAGATAAGTGCAACAAGACTGTTACAATGATGATATACATTATAATCTTTTTGGTTAACCCTTTACTCCATATATACACGTTTTAATGTGTGCCGAAAGTGTAGATCCGGATCAGCTTGCACATCAGAGCTGTCTTTTATGGATCTGCACTGGTCACATATTATGCAGAAATAGCCTAATGAATTTAAGTGAACAGTGTAGATTCTGATCAGATGGCGCGGATGCGCTGGCTGAACAGGATCTATTCTGTTGGCCCATGCAACCAATAAAGGTGTATCTATGGAGTAATGGGTAACTAAAGCAATAAAAGCGCAATGAAATGAAGAATTGACAAATATTATAGCAAATTTATTTCTGTCATGAATGTATACAATACATTATACAATGACATAATTCAGTAACTCTGTAAATTGCACTAAAATTTCACAGCACTTAAGTTTGTGTAGACATCTACGTGAAATAGCATGGATTTATGAGAATAGTGAGAGATCAAAAAGTTAATCAAAACGTAAACCACTAATATCAACAACATGTGACACAACTGTTTCTTTAACCCTTGCCTTCATATGTCGTTGTGGGTGAACAGTGTAGATCCAGATCAGCCGGAAAATCCATGCTGTCTGATCAGGATCTGCACTGTTGGTATTTTAATTTATTCGGTTATTTCTGACCAATTAGTGAACAATGCAGATCCTGATCAGATGGAATGGATTTTCCGGTAGTCAGAATATACACTGGTTGCACATACATTAAAATGCATAAATATGGAGTAAATGGTTAGAAACGATAAGAAATTCTATAAATGTTGTACAACTTGAGGGCTTTTTTATTGCCAAAACCTAAATCAATGACAGATGTCTTAACCCTTGTGCTGATCAACAGGTACATTCATGCTGTTTGACCTGGATCTACACTATTCACTACTTGGTCAGAAATAACCTTATGAATCTAAAAGCAAATAGTGTAGATCCAGATCAAACACCGCAGATGTGCAGGCTGATCAGGATCTACCCTGTTAGCCTATGCAATATAGGCATATTGATGGTGTATAGGGTTAATTTTTATGATCATACTTATCAATTTGCAGAATGAGTATAGAATACATTTATTTCTATGAAACTGTGCACATCGAAACAACACTCCTTATATCCAACATCACTTGCTTAATCTGTAATTCAATATATACTTGTTTTATCATGTGTACAACCATGTACATCTAGGTCAGCTGGCACAATTCATGCCATCTGATTTAGATCTACTCTGGTGGCTTAAGATCATGTGGTTCTTCTCCCAGTTTATAACACTAGAACACGATGTATCAAACTAAATATTAATTTAAATGTTACATGTATTTTAAATGTTCCTTTGTGTACTTGCTATCTACTCTATGAAATAGGAAGTTTACCATTAAAGAATTTCTGTTCCAAAAACATATCTATGAAATAGAAAGTTTTCTGTTAGAATTTCTGTTACAAAACATCTATGAAATAGGAAGTTTACATTATGAATTTCTGTTGCAAATTATGTTTCTATGTCCTTGAAAATAACATGACAAACTCATTGGTGAACTTTTTCCCACTAACATAATAAATATGGTCACAATCACATAATAAGAGTATTCAATTAAGAGCCCTTGCGTCTTGGCTTTAAAAATAAACAAATGTGGTAAAGTGCAGACACAAAAACTGGAAGCTTAAAATGAACTCTCAAAGGATATACATCCAATTTACGACAAGTGTAGATCCAGATCAGCTGGCACATCAATGCAGTTGGATCAGGATCTAAATTGGTCATTCTAGAATGTTATTTTATTCATAACCAAAAAACATAAAGTAAAGATTCACAGATTTGCTGTCTGATCTAGATCTACACTGATCGCAAAATTATGCAATAACAAAATTAATGTTGTTGTGTGAACTGTACAGTACAGACAAAATAACAGGTATATTTCTATGCTGTACAGTGTAGTTGACGACTGTACATTGAAGACAAACAAACTGGTAAATGTTTATGCTGTAGTGTTGCGCTTTACAGGTTAGCTAGAATAACAATGTCCTCATTTCACTCTTATTTTGAGGATTTTACTATAAAACAGTTTTGATGTCCATTTAGATCACTTTATGAAATGTCAGTGCTTGAGAACAAATATTTTCATTGTAAAACACTAATGTTAATAAATCATACAGAATCAACAAGCCGTAAACAATGTCTAAAACAGAAACCTGCACAATGGCTTTCAAAGAAAACCATCACTTGCAAATTTATCAATTCTTACAATATCTTAACTAGAAAAGATGACAGAGAGTATATATTATGAAGCCTACATATGCATCAAGTCAATAAAACAGTTTTCAAGCAATACGTGCCACAAGCCGTTCTCTCTCTCTCTCACAAACTGTGTACAAATTCGATGTGAAGATAATTCCTCATCTTTCTCATTGCTGTGGCCAAGATTATTAAACTAAATCTGGAAACCAGTCTTAAATCTCAAGCATCTGATTGGATGAATTTCAGACTGGTCTCCAATCATAGTTTTATAATCTTGGGACCTGGTATATTTTTACCAAATATAAAACACCACTGTATAAACTGTACAACAACATAGTTACTTCAGTAGCACTTTCATATCGTCTGTTTCCGCACAATCAATATACTTTTGTCCATCAGGTGATTCTCCGTTTTTATTAGCACCCTGTAAACAAGAAACAAGTACATGCATAATTCATAATCATGGTAGAAAATGGCTTAACAAAAATTTTGCGCCAAAAAAGCCTCTCTGGAACGAGCGCAATGTCATAAGTGACATTGATGACTTCAGGGAAACATCAACAATTATTATTTCAGTATGTGTATTTGTGAAAAAAAGAAAACATGAGACATGTTGTGTTATTAACAACAGAAGAAATCTCTAATAAAGAGTTGTAAAAATAATTAGTTCCTTTTTAAATAATTCTTATCCCTGCCAGGAAAATTTGAAGAGGAAAGAAAATTGTAATTGTTAATATAAGGTGGTCGCTCAGTTTGTTTGTTTTTTTACTACAGTTCAATCTGTGGTAGAAGTAAACTGTACAAATCATTCACTGGTCTTAACAATAACTTCATATATTTAATGTTTCATCGTGTGTGTAACCAGTGCAGATCCAGATCAGCAACAATATATGGTGATCCAATAAAGGTGTATCTATGGAGGAAAGGGTTAACACAATCTTGTCCTACCTTATCAATTAATAATTTAACTGCATCTATATGACTTTCCCAAATTGCTGCTAAAAGTGGTGATATTCCATGTTTGTCGGCCATCTGAAAAAATGCAGGCATTAAGTAAAAAAATGTGTACAAACATATTATCGGAAGCTAGGACAGAAAATAATTGAAGGTGAAAGAATGTATTCTATAATAAATTATGTTTAATTTTTGTGTGCTATATTTATAAAAGAAATACCATATAGGAAACACAATGTTATATTTTAAGAGTTCATGCCCTTCAAGTTTGGGGAACATGGAACAATACATTGTAATTTCCTCTAAATTCTTAAGTACAGTAATTATGAAGCAACATTATGCCCCCTCCCCCAACAATAGTGTCTTACAGGCAAGACTGAATCAGTTTTTGATGGTTTTCATTTGGGTTTGGAAAACAGTTGGGTTGGTTAAAGTGAGTGAAGCCCAAATGTATCTACATCACCACATTTTTTTTTACCACAAATTATTGCCACAGAGATTACAGCTGTAAACTCTTGAATCGTTATTTGACGGTTTTCATTTGGGTATGGAATTCAGTTGGGTTGTTTCAAGTGTGTTAAGCCCGAACTGTGAAAACCATCAAATATTGATTCAATCCTTATATTTACACACATAAATTTATACTCTCATAAATACAGAAATTATTAGAATATTTCATTATAAAACCGCTTTTTCGAATGTGTTAGAACAGCCATGTTCACGACAAAGTGAACGACACCTTATAATGGGATGCTTTTTCACAGCAACTCGTGGCAAAATAAGCGTGCTTGGAGAGGTCACATGCCAAACCATTGTGCAAAATCCAATATATATACATCACACTGTTTATCATCAGAACCTATGATTCTTTAGGTGAATATGACTTCAACGTATTGAATGAAGTTGGAAGTGTAAATATAAAAAACTATAAATGCATTTTGATAAGCCTTTTATTACCAAACTCTACTTTTTCAAAACTTGTGAAACTGGTAAAACCCTTTCCTTGATATATACGCATTTTTAACAATGTGCGACCAGTGTAGATCCAGATCAGCCGGCACATCCGTGCCGTCTGATCAGGATCTGCACTGGTTGCATTTTGGTCAGAAATAACCTAATGAATCAAAAAGCGAACAGTTTAGATCCTGATCAGACAGCACGCATGTGCCGGCTGATCTGGATCTAAACTGTTCGCCCTAGCAATAAAGGTGTATCTATACAGGAAAGGTTTAAAGGTTTCTTACATTTATATCTGCTCCAGCATCTAATAAACACTGTATAACATCGGTCTGACCATAATCTGCTGCATAGTGAAGAGCATTTCTACCCCCTTGTAACTCTGCATTCACATCAACTCCAGGCTGGAATTTATCAAACAAATAAGTGTAAATGATATCTTAAAGCACAATATTGTGCTGTCATTGTTTTATATACTACGTTTTCTGACCTCTTAACCATTAAGTCCATTGGATATGGCTGTTATACTTGGGTGTGAACAGTGTAGTTCAGATCAGCCGGCATATCAGTGACATGTCCCATCTTATCTAGATCTGCACTATTCATTTTTTGATTCATTAGTTTATTTATAACAAAGAAGCGAACGTTGAAGATCCTGATCAGATGGTACAGATGTGCAGTCTGATTTATATCTACACTGGTCACACCAGGGTCTATTTAATCAATTAACTATTAATAGACCCTGGTCACACACATGTTAAAACCCCTATATGCATATAGGAGTAATCGGTTAATGTCCAGACTAGACAATTTATTTTTAAGTCAGGCATACTGTATTGAACTGTGCCAAATTTTAAAAGCAAGGTGAGACACATCTAAATTCTGTATATTTCTTATAAATAGCTCGGCAATATTTGGTCTGAGCGTTACTGAAACCGGGATCCCCTAAATATGCCCCCTAAATTCAGTCAACGTAAAAGTCATCAGTTGGATAAATCACTGCTGCTGACTATTTATGCATTAAAGTACTAATTCAAAATTGTGGACATTGAGAACCGAGTCCATTTTGTCTCATAAGCAGGTGCCTATGCCCGAAAACCTTTTCCCCACCCACTTAAAACTTGCAAGTGTCTGACAAGTTGATCGACATTTCTAAAAAAGTAAAAATCACCATTTATTTTAAATTGTACCTTTGCAAGCATCTGTTTAACCATATCAACCTCGCCGTTTTTGACTGCCCAAAGAAGTTTATCTGACATTTCTGTGGCTCTTTTTCACTTGGCTGGGTGTCGGTCTCTGCTTCCTGTTTTGTTGAAACAGTCAAAAGTTTCGTAAAAATATAACAAAACAGTCGTAATAATTCTTTATAATCTAGAAATTTAAAAACACATCTTGTATTATAAAACAGGAAATATTGACAAGAAATATTAAATTTATTTGTTAAGAAAGTTCGAAATGAATGTTAGCAAATATTTTGTCCGTAAATAAATTAGGTTTATGACTCTCGTTAGATATGAAGCCCGGCTAGCTCAGTCGGTAGAGCACGAGACTCTTAATCTCGGGGTCGTGGGTTCGAGCCCCACGTTGGGCGCTTCACTTTTTCGTTTTCCCGGCAAATTATTGAACTACATCTTGTATCGGACGTAAACTTTTGCAACCACTATTAAACTTTTGAAACCGCTTTAAGTAGTTTCATGATAATTTTCAACTTTCTGGCCAAAATCCCAACGAACATTTGAGGGACCCCAGTTAACCCCATCTGCATCCGCCCCTGATAAATTTACTTTTTTCTGCATTGACTCTCACTAGTAATATTTTGCCCCGCATATTTACTATGTGAATAAGTCCTCAGTTACTGTTTACTTTTCATAACTTGACCGTAGCCTACGCTCATATGGTCCATAGGCCGTGGCTTAGTTCCACAGGATTTGATGTAAACTTATGTACACGTAACATTCACCTTAATCCTAACTAAAGTGTGACGGAAAATTCTCGAGGCAATTACAATCATCGTCATCATCATCATCATCATCATCATCATCATCATCATCATCGTCGTCATCCTCAATCATGATGAGGATGATGATGATGATGATGACGACAAAGAAGAAAGTTTAGGAGGAATAATGAAACTTTGAGTAGCCAGTATAAACTATTCCATTTCACATTTCAAAAGTTTCACTTCTTCAAAATTATCAAATAAATCTAATAAAAATTCGCATAACACTCACATTTCCTAAATCATTATCCAAACTTCTTCATTTCACTTAAATTATCAAAACGTTCTCCATAATTATATATCTCACAAGATAACGCAATTCTCTACTTCTGCAACCCGTGTGAACTTGTTAACTCCGCCTGTGATAAAAAGATGTTGAGTGTTTGATTGTCCTCTGATTAGCCAATTAAGATGTTGGTTCCATAACACACTCACGTTGCAGAGGTCAACAATCGAGGTCAGGCACCTTCTGTAATACACATATACATGTTGCCATCGACATTGGAAATTCTTTTTTAACAGATTTGGTTGCGTAGTAAAATAATTATCAAAAATCTTCTTGTATTATTTTCCTCTTTTCTGCCAATGACATAGCCCTTTACACAATATATACGCGTTTTGGATCTGCACTGGACGAATCTTGGTCAGATATGACCTAATGAATCTAAAAGCGAACAGTGTAGATCCTGATCAGACGGCACATAATTATTATTATGTGGATCTACAATGTTCGACCAGGATTCAGTAAAAGTGTATCTGTGGAGTAAAAAATGGCAAAACTAAGCTAGGCTACAATAAAAAAGTATTTCATTACCGATGTAGAGGCCAGCTTTTAGTGGGGTTTTCAGAGTAGACAAAATATTACAATGCACAAATTAAAACACATTTCCACCAGATTCTAAAACTAAGAATCTTTCAATAACGGCGTGGAATCAAGCGAAACAATATACATGACAGGGTTGCGAATTAACTATAACTAGTCTAATCCGGCTACTGACGAGTGCTAAGTGGAATGGTATATTTTGAAAGTCTTTAAATTGACACGTTGAAGCTTTGCAGCCACAGGTTACCAGCGTATCGTCTGCTGTTGTACAGTGGGTGAGAAAAATCGGATATTTTTCATGAAATCGAGATATCACGGCGTTAACGTTGTTATGGAGATTCGACTTCGTTCCCACGGAGTTTTTGTTTGCAAATGTCTGTAGTGTCACAGCACTTTCATTACCACTCGGATCACGCTTTAGTGTATATCCGAAGCTTGCCGGAGATCGCCGAGTTGATACGATTGTTCCATTACTTGCACCGCGCGTCCACTTCTATACACACTTCTTAAACACACGAATTTGCAATATACTGTCCTTGCGTTTCGGTAAAAAAAATAACATTTATTGTTTTGAACAAAACTTCGTATTGTCTTACAAGTTATATAAAGTATTACTTAAAAATCTCAAACTAAATTTCTATTTCGATAAAGCTCAACCATGATTGATTTTTAAATAATAATGAACAAATGGTGTGTTGTTCTTCTTCAATAACTATTTGATTTTTCTTATTCTTTATGTATCAATCTCACTAAAGTCAAATCTAACTGACCGCGTAGCGATTTTCAGGAGAAGAATTAGATTGTCGTGTTATAAAATATTTAAAGTTCTAAAAATAAAAATACAGGTAACAAAAATGTTTAATACGTTACATTAAATGATATCGTCTTAAGACAGATATTAATCTTGTCAAGATCAATTATTTTTAATCTCCGAAATATTAAAACAGATTCAAAGAAATCTCTATACGTATTGTACTACTGGGCAATTTCTGGCCTGAAATCTCTATATAATAATTCTATGGCTATTTCTGGCCATCATTTTCCTCCATGTAAATATTTATCGAAATAGTGACTAGATCAATCGTTTAGATTTCACTGTTTCTTATTTCAAATCTGTGGGGAGGCTGTGTCATCTGGATGTGCCCATTCCTGATAGCGACGCCAGAAAATGGTCACTCGGACATTTTTTTTCGTTTTCTTGTTTTTTAAATATTTTGATAAAACAATATTAATCTTTTCTCAGTAAACTGCTTTTTATTTCACTATTTTATCTGGTCTACTTAATAAATATAGCGTTTCCCGCAAACACATTGTTCATCAGAAAATTCGAGTTTGACGTCGGTAAAAGTTAAACGTCACAGTTCCGTGCAGAAATCACCTTTCTTACCTTGAAATTCCTGTAATATACGTTTGAATAAAATTAAAGCCGAATAAGATGTTTAATATTATTATTTATAGTTATTATTATTATTTTATGTCAACAATGTAATCATATTTAAAATAAGTTAAATAACATAATAAACCCATAATTACACTAAAGAACGCAATACATTATTTTATTAAAACGACAGATACATTCAAATAATAAAAATAATATCGATTCGCACGTTTTTTTTTGTTAACATGTTATTTAGTATGGTCAATAACTATGATGACATCTATTCTACGACTTTATGCATATTTCACTTTTTTGATAAGCAAATCGTGTTATTCAGGGAGATACTTGACTAAAACTCTGTACTGGAAAGTATCAAGAAATGAAAAATATTACATGAAATAAAAAGGAGAAAAATATCAACCAGGATTCGAACAATCTCCAGCTTTCCATTGTTCTTCCAATAAAGTGGCTACCAGATATTTGGATTTCTTCTTTCGTAATAAAGACAATCCATTCTATAGGAATAATTGGAAGATGTCTTAATTAAATAATCCGGGTATGAATCGACTACCTGAGTCAATGCATCGTCAAGCGGAGATAAGTCGTAATCAATTTACACTGTTCACATGGTCATTAAATATTGCCGCTCAAAACGGGGGTTTGAGCAACCTTACTGAAAATTTCTGGAACCAACCCTGGTTCACCAATGTTATAGATAGGAAGAAAATGTGAAGACCTCGGTTTATTCGAACTTATCTCGGATTTCTGGAATACCTTTATGCACATATGAAAATAAGGTTGAAATTGATATAACAGATATTCAACGAAAATTGTTGCTTTATTCGTGATCACTAAAATTAAATTATTTATTTCTTTATTTAACTATCACATTATTTTCACGTATAATTATTCACGATACATATGTTATCGTTATCTTTATGGATGCAACGTTGGTGTGATGATACTGCTCTCTTATGCACCCCTTTAATCGTTTCGTTTGTTCTTGTTATACGGTACAGTACAGTAGAGGCTTTTATTCGTCGTATGAAACAACCAATCAGTGGCAATGAGACAAGGCGCTCCAGATTTAAACAACAACAAACTATAGAGCTGTATTATAAGAGAATATAAATGGAAAGCAAGGTATTCAAACGAAAGTAACAGTTTCTGAAATTCAGACGTTCAGGACTCACCTGAGTTAATAACCACACCGTCCGTTTTTTGAGTCGTTCGAACACGGTCCATTTCAATTGCAACAATTTTTTCCAATTCTTGAATGAGACCGAAGATCTGTTGTACGAAAAAGCCTTGTAAATTTATAGACTGTCTGCAAATTAACAGACCAGTCTACGCGAAAACTTTTTTCCCTTCACAGAACATTGCGACAGGTAACCACCAAAATTTTACCTGTCGCAACAACTTTTTGCCTGTCGCAATTTTATTGACTGTATGGTTATATAACGGTTCGCCCCACTCTCGATTCGCCCCATCACGATTCGCCTCATTTTAATAACGACTCACCCCACGTTTAATAACGATTCGCCCCACTCAAGAACGATTCGCCCCAAATAAAATAAATACCTAAATGACCGATATGATTGCAAATCATTGAATATTTAACATTATAAAGCCTAAATAGTTAATTGTGTGTATAAAAGTATAATGATATTCATGAAAAGTACATGTATGAAAATAATATTGTTCCTAAAAGTATTAAAGGAATTCCATGTGTGCTGACTGACATAAAAAAATAGCATATACACCATATTTATTTTAATGTTAATATCTTTTACAAATAAATTTTCATAACAAAACTTTATTATTCGCGAAAAACAAAGATTAGAGCTTTGTTGTTTATGTTCAATGTAAAATATTTTAATTGCCAGGTATTTTAACTGGCGGTTAATCTAGTGAGATTAAAGTAAACAAGTGTTCACTTCTTTTATTAGTTAATCACTTTCCCGGGCGACGTGACATTACAACATCGTAACTACTGCGGCATTATATGGTCGTGTGTGAAAACGTGCTGTTGTTTTACATGTGCTGTGTTTAACGTTGTTAATGGTTGTTGTTTTATATACAGTGTTTCATACATGTTAATATATGTCGTAAACATTGTATAACCTTGTTTGTTTATATGACAATAATGAAACATGTTTTGAAATAATTTCTTTTTATTTCAATTTAATACTGTCCCCTCATCTCCACTCAAATTGCATATGCCTATTATGTTTTTCGCACCTTTTTAAACATGTCGCCACCTTCTTCCGGGCAAACTGGCTAGTAAGAATAACGTGTCAATTACTGACAATAAACAGTAACACGGTCGTGTTCAAATTTGTACCCTAATGTGTAATACATTAAAAAATATTTTAGGAAAGAAAAATACGATTTTAGTTAATATAAAGTTAAATAAAAAAAATATTAAGGTCGTTGCCGCATACAAGAGCTCTAGATCGCTGTATTTAAACGTTCAACTGCAATAAAGGCAAATCATGTCTCCATTTCGCGAATAAAACACTTTTTGGTCCGAAAATCGGCTAAAAAAAGATTTAAAAAAAAAGAGAAAATCAAAAAATAAGATAAAACGCCCTAAAACTTTGTTTTGCCCTCTCTTCTAACACAAAAACTATAAAATGGGTTTTAAAAAAAGTGCGTCAATTCTGTGGACTTTTTGGCAATTGATAATGCATATTTCCTTTTTTTATACGAGTGATGCCGGTCTAAAATATATATATTTAAGATCACTTAATATGTTTTTAACGGGTTTTTATGTTGTTCACTCGACCTAATGTATCTCCATACTTATAATAATGATAACAATTAACTTGGGTGAATGGTTATTGAGTGGGGCGAGTCGTTATTAAATGTGAGGCGAGTCGTTATTAAAATGGGGCGAATCGTGATGGGGCGAATCGAGAGTGGGGCGAACCGTTATATTACCGACTGTATGTAGGCAAAATAAGTGATTTTGAAAATCTTATAAATATCCATATGTTATATATCATTTTAAAGGGAATTTTGAAAGAGAAACAATGGTGTAATCCATCTGATTGTATCAACATTTCAACTCAAGTTACAACACTTTGAGTAACATGACCGTGCCAAAGTTGTCTGTCAGATAGTTAACATTTTATTTATATATCATATTTCTTTAAACCTGTGTATGAATCATTCAGTTATGGCCCTGTGGCAGTTTCAGATTGTAAGGGCTGGACTATCCTCAGGTTTTACTTCATTATGATGCTATAAACTAACTACAAACCGCTTATTGCTTCAAGTTTATAGATGTCTGATAACAACAACAATGCTTTTTAAGGAGGCTGTGTTTTCCCAAAATGTTGCATGTTTAATGCTGTTATTTATAATTGAGTATCATACAATTTGGAAACTATTTTTGGCCCCGACTACAGCCTAAATGCCTAAACACAGAACAGAACTTCAGTTCCGAACACCCGACCCGTCATTCATTAAGTCATTTCGCCCGCTCTTTCATTGAGGACAAAACATGTTTAACGTAATCAGTTTGTATAAATATGAGGAAGAAAGAAAAAATAACAAAAGAAATCCATGTCATACTTTACACTGTACAACTTTTCCAATAACAGTAATTAAAACAATTAGAATTAGTCATGAAATGCGATTGAGAATAAAAATTTCTAACGAAATTGACGCTATTTTGGATAAACCGGAAGTGTAATCGAATTAATTCCCATGTTGACATGAAGCGTGCTCAAGCTAAGGCCTTCAGAGGGGGTAATTTTAAGTAGAAATCGGCAGCTTGCGGCAATATACGGGGGCGAAGTTATTATTTATTCTTGTAGAATAAAGGTTAAATATTAGTTTGGTACTATCCCATCTCATCTCCAATAATGTCATAAAAAGATATGACAGTTTGAAATTTACTATTTTTTCATAGGAAGTATTTTCCGAGTGAATGTTTTAAGAAACAGGAAAACAAATACATTTCCCGCTTGGGACCTCTTTCATTTTGGGAAAACATGTTACGTCATCAAATTTTATGCATATTAAGCACCTAAAAACAACTTTTTTTTCGGTCATGTGACCTTGTAATTTTGTCAAAATGGTGGACAACAAACCATCATAGATTTGAGCGAGAGCATTTTTTAAACTGTCGGATCGGCTTTATTATACACTTTAATGGTTAGAACATTATTGTATAGAAGAAATTAAACATTTTATGGTATTTTTAGTTAGTACAATAAAGTTTTTTCTTGCAAAAAGACGTATTTTAGACGCTTAAAACTAAGTCTATTTACAACGGTGACAGATCGGACACCGGTAAAGTACGGTTTACGTGTGGTGCCTACTGTATGACAACGACTTAAAAAATGTATTTAAATTACAGTTATTAGAAGTATATTTATTTACTATATCTAGCTTTAACTAATAGATATTTTAACATATTATTTTTATTAATTTTAGATTTTCTAAATAATCACAATAAGAACCAAGTCCCTTGCTCAATGCCAATGTTGTTAATGTAAGGATATTGTAGACTGGTTTATGGCCATGTTTGTAAAAATGTGTGAAGGATTTACTTACAATAAATTTCATGCACTTCTTATAGGCTCAAATCGTATCAAAAGACAAAATAATTTTATCGGTTCTTCAAACGTAGACCGCCATTATTGTTTACTATGGTGAATTGAATTATGGGATAATTAGCAACCTTGACCCGAAAGCTTTTTTAATCTTGCCGGAGTAGTCAAAAACAACATACTGGGGTTTACATATAGTGACTCACAGATAAAACACGCAGAACAATCAAGATATTTCAGTTAAAAATAGCACTGGAAATGAAACTGAAAGTAAATTTTCCAAAAATGAAACGGTGCTGACTGTAATTTTGCATCTGACATTGTGTCCGACAATAATAGAAGTTTTCGTCGGTCAACCTGCAAAATTACCGGACATGACCGGCTGACCGATGGACATTCGAAGTGACTGACAGACCGTCATATAATTAATGTGTCTGTAATTTTATAGACGTGGGTTGATACAAAAAAACACTTTAGAAATGAAGTACCTCCCTGATGACACAGGTGCTTTGGAGAGTAGCAAGAAATTTACACCCCATGACACATTTACAGCAAGACACGTTATGGGACATTTAAACCCAAGACATATAAACCATGGTTGGCAAAATGTCGGCAAATATGAGTTTTTTCAATGCCTTTGATATTTACCTGTAAATGCTGGCAAATAATGGTCAATATTATTATTATCGTCCAAATTATTTTTCACTATACCTAACTTGTCAAATTTTATAACAGAAATTGTACTTTGATGAACATAGAGCAATCTCATGCCAAAATCTGTCTTCAGTGATAATGTCAATGAACTCAAATTTTTGCTAATTTTAGAAAGGAAGTTATATGGGGGTTGTTTAAAAAGGTGTCTTTTGATAGCAAACATCGATCTCAATTGTTGAAAATAATTTAATTTATCAGGTGTCGTTGCTTATTACGCCTTTCATGGTAAATTAGCATTATAATCTAATTTAGTATATATAATATTGAAGACACCCATGATACGCCCCGTATTAAAATTTATACTAATCAATATGTCGTTATGCTCCCCGACCTAGTTAGATTTAAGTTAAAAATATCTATTACTATTCAATTTCATGAAGTAGAACCCATCTTTTAATTAATTTTGTTTTCCCAAAATGAACAATCGTCACGCATAAATTTCCCAATTGGAAAGGCCAGGGCCTCTTCCCAAATTTCTGATGAAAAGCCCTGCTAATTATGTAAAATGTCTTGTGATAAGTTGTCTCTTTAAATAACTTAGCTCCAATTCCTTTACAAACCTGTAAATCTGTGTTTGTGTCTGCTGCAATGTTCACCGATACCTGGTGATTAGGTAAAAACACTTTGATCAATTTATCCCAATTATTTAATATTTGACTGAGGTGATATTTATATATGCACTGGTAACTGGTACATAATGACCTTGAACTTTATGACGTACACATTGTTGATCTTGAGTAAAATACAAGGAAATAAAGTTGTATTTCAGCAATTTCCTCTGTAAAGCATTGTTTTAAATGTCAACGTAAAGATTGAGACCAGGTAAGAAGGGAAATCAGTTTGCTTTATTTCATTCTCTTGATTAGAAAATAAGACAACCGATAACTAGGTCAGGGAGCATATATTACAAAAAATTTGAATGCATTACTCATGGGTTCCTCAAAATGCTGAATTAATGTTTTAGGTGATTCTCCCAATTAATAGCCAAAATACCTGTAATATAAGGTAAAATTGACGATCGAAAATCATACCCATGGGTGAAAATGACACTCTTCAATCATTTTAAGAGTCAAAAGGTTATTTTCCAGGTCAAATGGACCTGAGATAAGTAAACGGACCCTAATTACTTAACGTTTTACTCCATATATAAATATATACACATTTTATGGCACTGTTCGCTTTTTGGACATATATAAACTTATCAATCAAAAAACGTACAGTGCAGATGCTGATCAGACTGCACGGATTATAAAGTCGCTGATCTGGATCTACAATGTTAGCCCACACCATAATTGTGTATATATGGAAGAAGTGGTTATTCCTATGAAATACCTAATGAGCAATTTTGTCTGCTAAATTTGATGTTAGTCTGAGAAATGATAGCCCATTAATAATTGTTATATTTTCAGTTGAAGAATCCAGCAGTGTTAGGGGCTGCTGGTGGTAGTAAGATCCCCATGTCAGCCAGTAAGTTGAAACCTCCGTCAAGCTTTACGGCACCAGCGAAACAGAAACGTTCCCACAGCCCAGAAGAGGTAGGTCTTAGGCAAAACTTTGATTATATCTTATATATTATAAAAATGCATATTTATGGAGGAAAGAGTAAAGAGCATACAAAATAGTTGTAAAAACAATTTACGCAGCAATGTCAATTAAGGATGTCCCTTGGAAATGGTGTTGGCAACTTGGCACTATAGTTGCCTGGAAGAATACTCAGTCACACATGTTAACTGTAGCGCAAGTAAGATATGAGATCGTAATTTCACATCTATAACATAGTCATAGATTTGATTGATCGAGTTTGATAGATTCACTGAGCAAAATACCAGGGCTTTTTTTTTCCTTCTTTAGTAGGGGCCGTTTATGGGCACTTTCCCCTTGGAAAATTTCTTTAAAATCTTGCAGTTTTCCCCAAAAAGTAACTACATCAGGTTTTTGCATTCCCCTTCAGAGAAAAATCATGTTTTTTGCCCCAAAATTATAGGGTGTGGACCCCTTCCCCTAGTAGTGAAAAAAAGCCCTGAATGCATACCCCATAAAATGACCAGATTCCGCCATATTCATGAAAATGGGGTACAATGAGATTCAGTTTAGATTTTAACCCATTTTCTCCATGGAATATGCCTGTTATCCTACTGGCAAACAGTGTACAGGACTGGAGGTTATAAAACTGAGCATGGAAACCAGTCTCAAATCTCAAGCATCTGATTGGCTGAAATGGCGACTGGTCGCCATTTCAGCCAATCAGATGCTTGAGATTTGAGACTGGTTTCCATGCTCAGTTTTATAACCTTGGGCACTGATCTTGATCTTCATAGTTTGCTTTTGATTCATTTACTTGATTTAGTTATTATAATTTCTATCATACAGGAACTGTGTAGATCCAGATCAGATGGCAGGGATTTATGGGTTGATCTGGATCAACACAGATCACACATGATAAAACACCTCAATTGGGGCGCGTCACGGGAAAAGGTACATTCGGACAGTTGACGTCAATTATTGAAATGACGTCGTAAATTTGAGCAGACGACATTCATTATTATTCATTTCGCGTTAAAAATATCATTTTATTGTCAAAATGTGTAGGAAAAGCACTTGTTAGTTCTGAGAAATTTATAGATAGTTGTAAGTTCTTTCTAAATATAGTAACAACTAAAATGTCACAAAATATGACCGAAGGTACCTTTTCCCGTGGCGTGCCCCAATTAAGAACACCTTTGAGAAAAGACAAACTTGGTCTTAATAGTGAGGTGGCTTTAACTTCAGGGTAGAATAGGGGTGTCACGATACGCCTGAAGTATAACACGATATACTGCAATACGCTAACACTGTATTGCCATACGTACCACGATATATTGCTTTAAATATGAACAAAAACTTAAAAGTATTAATTCTGACTTCAAACCTTTTAATTAAACTTAATTGTTCCATTATGTAACACATATTGAACACATAACATGAACAAAGTGTTGTAGTTAAAATATCAATTATGTTTTTGACTAGTAATATATTATATAATATTATGTGTAACTTAAATGAGATTGACAATGCCCTGACTAGACAGGGCTTTTTTTTCACTGCCAGGGAATGGGGCCCATGCCCTATAATTTTGGGGAAAAGCGTGATTTTTTCTCTGAAGGGGAATGAAAAAACCTGATGAAAAGATACTTTTGGGGAAAAAACTGCATGATTTTAAAGAAATTTTCAGAGGGGAAGACGCCCATAAATGGCCCCCACTATAGAAGGAAAAAAAGCCCTGCTAGAATGTTTTGAATGATGTCCAAATGTCTTTCAATACTTCAATCATGTTAGAACACATTTCAACTCATGCGCCCTCAACAAGAGTTTTAGCTAGTTTTATAAATAAGTTCTATATCTCTAGAGTCGGATGACAGATAAGCTCTTTAAGCTGTCACAGTATCTCCAGCCGTACCTGAGTACGATGATTTCATATCACAATACAATATTGTTCGACAGCGTACTGCAATATATACCAATATATATCGTGACACCCCTAGGGTAGAAAAAGTTCAAAACTGTCTTTATGAGGGGTTTAACTGTTTATGGACAGGAGTGAAGAATAAAAGAGAAATGTTTAGAGAAAATGATAAAAAATTATATACAGTGCTATTGTTTCTTTTAATTTTTATAGACTCCTTCAGCAAAGAGAGCAAGGACATCGGCTGGTTCGGAGAACAGTGTGTCTATTGCGAACACTTCCATTGTGCCCCCTTCAACTAGGACCTCTAGGCTAAAGTCAGCACCCAGCTCTAATGGCAGAACTGGGTCAAAGACGTTAGGCAACAGTACAAGTGGGAGCAACTTGAGGGTGGCCTCGGCTAACCAGAAGACAAGAGCTGTAAAGACCGCTACTGTTAAGCCGTCAATTGTGAAGTCTGCAACCAACACAGGTGAGTATAGTGCTTTATTACACCTCACGCGATTAGTTTACTATATAGCGTATTGTGACGTCACAGGGAGATAATCGCTACTGTCACATATGCGACAGCATCATGTCACCCTCGCGTGGATCTAAAAATAAATATCTTGGAAATCCGATTACAAATTAACTTCTACGCATGCGTAATTGACCAAGGGAGATAAGCAATTAATTTGGTCATAGTCAAGATCTCTAAAAAAACAAATGTTCGGTGTAATAAAATAAATATCACATCCCATTGGGGGAAACAGTACGAAATGTTAACCCTTGAGAAGGTAATGTCAACCTCGGCTAACGCCTCGGTTGACATTACTTCTCTCGGGTTAACATTTCGTACTGTTTCCCCCAATGGGATGTGATATTTATATAAGTTTGATGACTTTTGCAGTCAAACAGTATTGCCCATTTACAGAGTAGAAAATACTGTGCTATCGTTTAACCTTTTCCTCCATATATACGCATTTTTACGCATGTGTGACCAGTGTAGATCCAGATCAGCCGGCACATCTGTGGTGTGTGATCAGGATCTGCACTGGTCATATTTTGGTCAGAAATACTGTATAAGTACTAATATTGGCGGGGGTTAATTTTGGCGATATTGGCGGTCAGGGTCAGTTGCGCCAATATAAAACACCGCCAATAAAAATCCTGTCAATTTAAAACACCGCCAATATAATATATGGAAGGCATATAACTATGATACAATATTACATAGTTTGTTGCAGCTTCCTCCCATGATGAAGAAAGATTGTTGCATGTTTCTAAATTATGTATATTCTTTGAAACATGAATAATACTTAAAGAACACGAAACAAGAGTACTTGAATTTGAAATTTATTTTCTTTAGAAATAGCAAGAAGGATTGTTATTTTGCGCTTGTCGTCCATTCCTTTCAGCGGCACTTGTTTTGAACTTGAAAACTTATAATGCGTCAACAAAAGGAATATAATTGTAATATCAAACAAAGCAATCAAGTACTGTATTAGGTAGCTGCGATAATGTTTTCACACTTAAAATTTAACAATAGAATAACTGCGAAGTTTACATTTCTCTTCCATTGTCCAATATCCGCCATTTTAAATCAAGGGTTTTATTTTGGCGGTCTGGCTTGTTAGCGCCAATATATAACCCCGCCAATATAAAACACTTTAAAGTACGCCAAAATTTGACCCCACCAATATTAAGGGCTATACAGTAACCTAAGGAATTAAAAAGCGAACAGTTTAGATCCTGATCAGATGGCATGGTTGTGCCAGCTGATCTGGGTCTAAACCGTTCGCCCATGCGATAAAGTTGAATCTATGGAGGAAACAGGTTAATTTCATGGGTGCTATAATTAAATTTCATTGGGACAAATTTTTGTGTAAAAGTGGCAAATGATATATTCAAATCTATGCTTTTTATTCTCGCAGTAAACTTTTTCTGCTGAGACATGTTATGAGAGTGAGAGCCCTGGGCTGAAGGTTATAAAACTGAGTTTGGAAACCAGTCTCAAATCTCAAGCATCTGATTGGCTGAAATGGCAACTGGTATAACCTTGGACATAGAATTAGCAGTTCAATTTTTATCTGACATTAAAATTTGGTCTCATAAGAAATCATGTCTGACTGGTCCAAATTTTACTGGACAGGTCCTTTGGTCAGGCAACTTTTTGGGAAGCCTGTAATGGTATCTTTTCTCAAGGGACAGGAAGCTCAGATTTATAGTGATTTAGGCTCATGGGGCTTCTTGTAGCAAAAACAACAACATGTAAAAAAATACCGATCCTATGTGGTAAAACTGCCTTATAATTTGAAAAACCTTGAGGATCATTATAAATAGTTTTTGTGTTAATTGTAGAGAACATTTTCTTTGTGAAGAAAACAATATGTAATAGTATGTTCACATGCAATACTTAGTACTTTCTAGTTAATAGTTGATAACTTAGTTAAAAGTTGATAACTAGAATTTATCAGTTAATCCTTTCCTCCATATTTACGCATTTTACGCATGTGAGACCTGTGTAAATCAAGATCAGCCGCCACATTTGTCAGAAAAAACCTAACATATCAAAAAGCGAACTGCCCAGATCCTGACGAGATGGCATGGATTTGCCAGCTGATCTGGATATACACTGTTCGCCAACGCAACATAGGTTTGTCTGTGGAGGAAAGGGTTAAATTAATCTGTTAAAATTTAAATAATCTGTTACGGATGTCATGCAGTGATGATTACATTTATCAGGGTTTTCTGATCAATCTTTTTTTGGGATGTCTCGGCTAGCTCAGTCGGTAGCGTTGTCAGAATTGCATGGCTAGGCACTGTCACTGTATGGTACCAGGGCTTTTTTCACTTCCAGGGGAAGGTGCCACGGTGATAATTTTTTACGGAAAATAGCGTCACTTTTTTCTCTTAAGGGGAATGAAAAAAACTGATGTAAATGGCCCCTGCCATAGAAGGAAAAAAGCCATGTGCCCAAGATCATAAAACTAAATCTGGAGATCAGTCTCAAATCTCAAGCATCTGATTGGCTGAAATGGCGACCAGTCGCCATTTCAGCCAATCAGATGCTTGAGATTTGAGACTGATCTCAAAACTTAGTTTTATGATCTTGGGCCATGGTACAGGTTCTATCCCCAGTAGAGGCAATATTACTTATTAGGCCATTCCAGTTTCGATTTTACCGAAATTTTAAATGGCTTTGTTACTGGTGTTGGTTTTCATGTTACCAAAGCAATGATATGGTAGTGCCTAAGAAAGATTCATGGATATTCTAATGAAAAGCGAATTCCTTTCAAAGATTGGCTATTTTCCAGCACAGTAGAATTCGGTTATTTGAATAGTCCGTTTGTCAGAACCCTTGATGCAATTAACTGGAGTATTATAATATATAGAGCTTACAAATTCTATCCAGTTTTTGATTTCGTTCGTATCTCCGCCATTTTTCGTCGGTGCGTCATGAGAAATACGCACTTGTGAAATTCGCTTACACCGTAACTTCAGCGTAACATTAATAACTGCATGTAGTAATTTGAAGTAATTTGTTTCTGTCTGTGTCGGACAGCTTTTCACATCTCAGACTTCCCGAAAGTTGTAAAAAAGTGTCAGACATGTGGTCAGACAAGATTTGAAAATCTGTCTGACCGAAACAAATTCTGTCTGACTGAAACATTTAACACATTAAATAAGCAAAACAGAGTATTAAGGTTTTTGTTTTTTTTCAGTGGTACGAATTGTCATAATGACAAATACGTAAAATATTTCATTCGGATATCCTCACTCATTTCCCTCGGAACAGTCTCGAATCAAAACAGCGAGTAAAATTGTAATTTAGTTAGTAAAATTGGAATATGCAGATCAAATTTTTGCCGGACACTCGGTCCTACAACATTGGAAATCACATCAGACCAGTCCAAATTTTACCGGACAGGTCCGACGGTCCGGCGACTTTCAGGAAGTCTGACATCTTGTCAGAACAAATGTCTGACACGTTTTATTCAACTTTGGGGAAGTCTGCAATTTACAGATAATTTTTAAATATTTGTTCCTCGTTTAATTAAATTAAACAAAACCTATTGATATTTGTTAAACATAACAAAATTAACAAATTTATATAATTTATTAACCCTTTCCTACACCTTTATTGTGTGGGCAAAAAGTTTAGATCCAGATCAGCCGGCACATCCATGCCATCTGATTAGGATCTAAACTTTTTGCTTTTTTAATCATTAGGATATTTTTGACCAAAATGAGACCAGTGCAGATCCTGATCAGACGGCACGGATGTGCTGGCTGATCTGGATCTACACTGGTTACACATGCGTAAAAATGCATATATACGGAGGAAAGGGTTTAATACAGATACAGATATACATTGTATTTGTTAAATATTTGTTCATCAATTTATTTAATTAAACACATTTTACAGATATTTAAATCTTTAGACTTTAGTCCTGTTTGGGATAAAGAAAAAAGTGACCAAGACATTCACCTTTTTTAAAATCATAACATAATTACAGCCTAAAAGTTGGACATAAATCTTTTATTCAATTAAATTCATAAGTAATAATTGAATAAAACATTTTTCCCCTGTTTTTGTCATTTTTAATACCATTATCACTTTTATAATTATCTTTATTACATGTTTACTTTTATTCAGTAACATATTAAAGGAACAATTTTCAGTGTTATTGCGGGTTACGAAGGATTCAATTGTGAAAAAGCTGGGCCATTATCCATAAAGGCCCTGAAATTGTTATGGTTGACATGCAACTTGTATCCTTCAAAACTAAAAATAGTGATGAAATGTGTTTATATGGAGTAAAGGATTGTTAATTTTTTATAGCATTTTTTATACTATAATAAATAAAACAAAGAGGTTCATTAATAAAATACTGAAAATATAGAACTCAATGGGCAAGACAAGTTGGCCTCACTCCTTAAAACTTTCATTTTAATGATATTGTTACATATATTAATTATTTTAAAAAAAATTTTGAAAATATAAAATACAAAGGGCAAGACAAGTTAGCCTCACTCCTTAACCCTTTCCTGTACAGATACAAATTTATAGCTAGGGCAAACAGTTTAGATCCAGATCAGCCGGCACATCCGTGCCGTCTGATCAGGATCTAAACTGTTTGCTTTTTGATTCATTAGGTTATTTCTGACCAAAATACGACCAGTGCAGATCCTGATCAGATGGCACGGATGTGCCAGCTGATCTGGATCTACACTGGTCGCACATGCGTAAAAATGCGTATATATCCAGGAAAGGGTTAAAGTCCTTTAAACTTTCATTTTCATAACATTGACACATAATATACTACTGCAAGTTTGATGAGGATCACAACCCTTTCCTGGATATATACACATTTTTACGCATGTGCGACCAGTGTAGATCCAGATCAGCCGGCACATCCGTGCCGTCGGATCAGGATCTGCACTGGTCGCATTGGTCAGAAATAACCTAATGAATCAAAAAGCAAACAGTTTAGATCCTGATCAGACGGCACGGATGTGCTGGCTGATCTGGATCTAAACTGTTTGCCCTAGCAATAAAGGTGTTTCTGTACAGGAAAGGGTTAAAAGATTGTGTTTTGCCTAAGATAAGGTTGAAACGATAAAATATTTGCTTTGATTCTGAAAAGTTGTTCATTTGACATCAGCCAAAGAAGGAATGAGCCGACAAAGTGATGAAGCCGAACAGCGGTTGAAACTTGTTGGGGGCAATAATTCAGAATAAAACGGAAAACAGTCCATATCAAATTACAAGTAGTTACAATACATTATATTACTTATAAATATATTAAACTTTTTACTTGTCTTAAACAAATAACCATTTCATTCATTCTCCTTGAATCATAGTTTCCTTTCTTTTAATCTTTTTTATCTCAAAACAATTTCATGAAATTTCATGAAAAAACAGTCAGGCTTCACTTATTAAGAAAACATGAAGTTGGACAGTTTAACAGTGTATTGATTTTAATAGATAACAATGATACGGTCATGTAACTTGCTTTCCCTTATCACAAACTGTCATTTGTAATTTGATACGAGGTTAAATTGTTATTAATTTGCTCTTTTGTTTTTCTAAAACCTTTTTTGTTTCCAAATATGAGTCATTGTTCATAACAAACAGACTTGCACTTGCATGTTTAAAATAGAAAAGTTTGTTGATTCTTGCTTTAATGTATGTAAATTACTTATTATCAGTACTTTGTGTGAACTAAAGTAGTCCAAAAAATCAATCTAAATGTGCTGGATTCTAAAAGTGATTTAATTTGCTTAACTTTTTACTCCATATAATATGCATTTTAAAATTTAATATGTGTGTGATCAGTGTAGATCCAGATCAGACAGCACACATAAGCTGGATGATCTGGATCTGCTCTGTTAGCCAAAGCAACAGAGGTGTATCTATGGAATATAGAGTTAATTTGAAGAAAAAATTATGATAAACATAACAGGATTACAGATCTGCTTTTATTAATCATTTAAATAAACCAAAACAGTGAATTTTTTTGAATATTACAAAGTGAATTTTGTGTTAATAACTATAATCGCAGAGAACAAACTCTTTTGAACTTAGTTAAACCCTTACTCCATATTTACAGAATTTTACAAATGTGGTACCAGTGTAGATCCAGATCAGCTGGCACATTCATGCCATCTGATCAGGATCTGCACTGGTTGCCCATGCTATAAAGGCATGCAAATGAGGTAAAGGGTTAACCTAACATATAAAAAAGGGAAATTTTTGTGGATGCTTCCATTTAATATTTAGACATAGACATATGGTAGTGTACTGAAAGAAATGCTTATTTAGACAAAGAGACTGTAAGCACATGTTTTGAAAATACCGATGACATGTCTAGGATTCCTGTGTTTATTGAAAGAAGTGGTCGTAAAGAATGGAATCACAATGCAGAGTCGTGTATCTTTATTGCCTGTGATTCCCTGGACTCGACAATTGATAACAGGAGTACCTCAAAGTGTTCTATTGACACCTTTGCTGTTGATGAAAGTATACAAAGTGAAATTGGTCAAAGTGAAGAGACAGTATTTGAAAACTCAATTGGTGCAAATGGAATTAATTTTCCGGAACATGTTGATGAAAGTAGGCTGATTGACAAGGTTTATTTTAACGATACGCTTGAAGAAGATGTGCATGCCAAGACTCTATTCACTCGAAGCCATGATGTTGCCGATACTCACGAGGGTGTTTTGGTTAAGCCATGTACTTGTGTGTATGACTATGAGACAGATGGTGCAGGAGTTCAGAATCTTGGGCAACATGGACATAACCCAGAACAGAACGGGACTGCTATGTCCCTAACTGTTGTGACCTGCAGCAAAGGTGTAGTTAAGCAAGTATGTAAATGTTCTAGCAGTACAGGTTCTGAAAGAAAGAATCTGTTAAATTATTTTGATAATATGACTGCAAAGGCAGGCGTTGAAAATACAAAAACTGGTCAAAATGACAGAAGAACTGGACACAGTTTTATTCCAAGACCGACACGGTTAATTGTAGGGAAGGTGACAATTACTCCAGCACCGCAGAAGAAGTTAAAAAGTAAGTCCCAGAAAAAACCCATGCAGGAAGATGCATTTACAAACAAGCATATTTCTGGATCTATGTCTGTTGAGCAAAACAAAAGCCAGAACAGGTCCACAGGTAAAGAAGAGTTGGGTCATCGGGTTGAAACTGTTGAACTGGAAGAAAATGAAAAATTAGTGAGAGAATTAGGTACGCAAAACAAAAATGCTTCTGGTGTTAAGACAGATTTGGTTGATGGAACATGTACGGAATCTACTGTGTACCGATCTCAGCATGAACTCGAAGATTCCGAGCCGGAGTATGCACAGCATGCGATGGATTCACAAAAATTTGCATTACAGACCAACATGTGTTCGGATGAGCCAGCATTTAAACACAAGTGTTCACAAGAAACAACAGAATTTGAAGATTTAAAAATGGAAATGAAAAATAAAATAAACAGTTCAGCTCAGGTAGTAAAAGATTCCGGTGTTAATTCTATTACTGATATGAAAGAAACAGGAACCATAAAATTTGTTAAAGCTGGGACTCCAAGAGCAAGTGGTATTCCAAAACTTCAGTATGACAGATATAAGATTGGTGATATAAATAATGTGGAATTAAAACCAAGATTTTCATCCAGTCCTAAGCGTAGCTCAGTTTCTACCATAAATTCTGGACAGATGACAACAGGTTCTAGACAAAATGCATACATGCATTCTGTGCAGTCATCCGGACAAAAGTCACAGAGATTGGATAAAGGTTGTATAGTTTCTGTCCAAAAATCTCCAAAGAAGATTCAAAATGGATCAGAACTGCCAAAAGCAGTCGGGAACTCTGAGGCTGATAGGCAAATGTATAGTATTAGTGGAAATGGGAATATTAAAGTTTATGAAACAAAATCATCTAGGCTCCGCAAAAAAGTGATTTCTAACGCGTTCGTCGAGGGTCAGAACAACGAAAACACTTCGGCTGTACCGCAGCTGTCGGCTCAAGTAACTACAGATTTGGTTCCCTGTTCTAGTAGAGATTATAAAGCTGGTTCAGTATGTAAAAGAAACTTGCCAAGGGCACCAACCGAGGTGAGAACTGTCAGGTATGGACAGAGATGTGTGGTCAGCGCGGAGAAGAGGAAAGCTGTTGGTGATAAAGTCACACATGATCTTGAAGAAAGCAAGATCCAGTATGGGCAGAGTAATGTGGTTTCGGGGCAGGAGAGCAAACCACTTGGAAAACATAATCTCAATGAAAGTAAATACCAGTGTGGACATAGAAATGTGGTCAATGCCAAAGACGATGAATGTGTTAACAAAATGGACCCAACAGACGGTGAATCTTGCACACAGCACCAGTTGAAGTTTGCGGTTTTATTTTTAGCACCTATAATGCAATTGTGTTTTAGATTTATTTGATTTCTTGTCAAACTCGGTATTTCAACTTCTGTTAACCATTTACCTGCTGAATCAATGCTATGGACATTATTATACAATTATTGCATTTCATTGAGGTCGATAAATCACCATATTGACCAAAACTGAAATGCAACAATTGCTTTATTATTAAATCTTAATTTTAAAATTATTCTAATTTCCAAACTTGTCACATACCTTTGTGCCAGATACAGTATGTTTTGTCCGTTTCGTTGCTGCAACTGGCGACATTACTTTACCATGAAGCATTGCCTGATATAATTACACATTGCAACACCACCCAGATATCATAAATCAAGCCAGTTATGTCTTCCACCAGTGCTTTTAGCAGCAGTTTTACTTTTCTGACTCCAACAGTCGACGCCATTTGTTTACAACGGTTGTATTTATTGTGACGTAACAGCGCTGTGACGTATTTCGTACCTAAGCCGATTCGCGCGTGAAATTTTTCACCCAGGTCAATATTTGATTTAGACTCCGCCTACGAGTCAATATCGAAATTTATCGCATATCATGTGATCACGTTTAATCCAATGAGAAACGTCGAACCAATATGATTTAATAATAACACTTTTTATCTGTCATACCGTTTTCTCACTTTAACCCTTTACTGCATGGGATATGGCAGTTACCCATAGGTGAGGAGTGTAGATTCAGATCAACCATCACATCCAAACCCCTCTTATCAGGATCTATACTGTTTTTTTTTTAAATTTATTAGATTTATTTCTGACCAAGAAGTGAACAGTGTAGATCCTGATAAGACAGCACAGATTTGACAGCTAATCTGGATCTACACTGTTTGCCCATAAAAAGTGTATATATTGAGTAAAGGGTTAAATATTTCCTCCATAAATACGCATTTTTACGCATGTGCTACCAGTGTTGATCCAGATCAACTGGCACATCCATGCCATCTGATCAGGATCTGCACTGGTCGCATTTTGATAAGAAATAAAAGAGCGAACAGTTTAGATCCTGATCAGACAGCTGATCTGGATCTAAACTGTTCGCCTACGCAATAAAGGTGTATATATTGAGTAAAGGGTTAACTGGATCAGTCAATGTAGACCATCACCAGACTGGATAGATTCATGCATATTGATCTGTGTCTACACTTTTTCCCATATGATGTGCTTGGCATTTAATCCTTTCCTTGATATATACGCATTTTTACGTGTGTGTGACAAGTGTAGATCCAGATCAGCCAGCACATCTATGCTGTCTGATCTGGATCTGCACTGGTCGCATTTTGGTCAGAAATAACCTAATGAATCAAAAAGTGAACAGTTTAGATCCAGACAGCACAAATTTGCCAGCTGATCTGGATCTAAACTGTTCGCCCTAGCAATAAAGGCTTATCTATGGAGGAAAGGGTTTAGTGAAGTGAATTTGTAAACATGCAGGAAAATGACCCAAACCCCTTGAATGGGAAAATTCTGCATTGTTTTCACTAGAAATTGGGAATTTTTTTGCATCATTGGGAAATGAAAAGTTCTCGACATATTCAATATTATCAATAATTTATGAATTAAAGAAACAACTGATGCCTGATTTAATTTACAAGCTATAATATTTTATTAATGAAGTGGGGTCAAAAGTGGAAAAATCCCAATTTGCTTGCATCAAAATACAGGAATCTGCTTCTATTGAAATTCCTGCATGCAACTGGGGATTCCTAGTATAATTTATTTAATACCATTTTAATAGATTAGTAGTTTAGTTACATTTCATACTAAAACTTAACTGTCTATATGCAAAATTTATATGTAAATTCAGAATCGTGATGGCAATCACATGCTGTTTTGTAAACATTGACAACTTAAACCGTCATTTTGTTACTGTGCCGTGATAAAACCTGTCCTCTATTCCGAAGTGCGACAATTTTTTTTACAGACCTAAAAATGGTAGGGTAGGACATATTTTAAGGTAGGGTCTTGTGACCCGAACAAAACAATTTTTTAGGTCTAATAATGTCAGTTGAAAGTTACAAGGATTCTCAGATGTAATTAACATGTCTACAAGATGGTCAAATATCTGTCATTATCAGTGAAGTATTATATTAAATAATATGTTAACTACAAGAAATAAGTACAATTTAACAAATAACTGCAATTTATAGGTTTGTGCACAAATTTATCTGTAAACCTTTAGTTCTAATAGGTTTTTATTACATGTGTGAACAGAGCTAGCACAACCTTTCTGTTCGATAAGGATCTTTATTTTATGCTTCCTGGTGAATTATAGAGTTTTCCCGCTGAAATAAAAGAGGTATTTTACTGTTTTCAAACAGTGGAATATCATTTTTATTTTTTCACTGATTTTTCACGTTGGTACCCAAACGCACATATCATTCCGAATGAGTACGTTTTGAAAACGGGCTCAAATTTTGTTATATGACGTCACGTCATAAACAAAGGTTTTTGGCGCCATTTCATGTAATTTTTCCGTCAAATTCACACAAATTATGCATTAAAAGCATAAAATAAAAAGAAAATTTGTTTTTACCAGTGAAAGATAGAAATATATCGCCACTCGTGAAAATAAGAATTCCTGAGCTCACTCCGTGAAATATATTTCTATCTTGCACTGTTAAAAACATATATCCTCTATATACTGTTTGTTTCTTGGTTAGAAATACCCAATGAGTCCAACAGCGCACAAAGATGTGCTACACCGTTTGCATTGTGTTAAAATACATACACAATTCTTCACCTTTTTGCAATTAGGGTGTAAGTTCCATTAAAATATGAAGGAGATATACTGTTATTGCACTAAGGCGTAAAGTGCCAATAGTGCCAATAGTCAGTCCTTAGACTTTCAGTATCAATGATATGCCTTAATAGAAAAATACTATCACACAAATTTATGGCTGCTCAAATGAAACATTTGCCACTTTTGCACAAAAATAAGTCCTAGTGAAATTAAATGATACAGTGGTGTGGGGCAAGTCTGCGCACCTATCATAAAAGCTTAACTGTGGTGTATAACACGTTCAGTAGCTAAAGACGAGTTCCTGCCGGAAAGAAACTGTAACCATTCAGGAAATGGTTTGTTATCATTTATGTGCACGAATTTGCTTATGAGGCTGTAAAATGATGTCATACTGAAGCCACACCCATGTTTACATAATGTTGAAAACGTTGCCCAACTCTGCGCATGCCTATGTTGACTGTCAATTTTCTGTTATATTAAAAAGTACCGCTCTCTCAAGCTATAAAACTTTTGAAAAGAATATTAATTGAAAGGGCAAAATAAATAGCAACCATTTTTTGGGTCACATTTGTCAAAATTAAGAAGTTTTGGAATGAGGGGGGTATTAATAGCAAATTTATTTGATGATTTTGATACTTCATAATAGCTATTTAGTATAGTTTACTTACAAGACATGTTCTAGCAAGATGTACCCATTAGAATTTTCAAAAAGTTGTTGTACTTCACTAAAATCACAGTTTGCAGCCAGTTCTTTTGACATCAGTGTTTTTGAAAATATATGCCAATCAGGTGCGCAGAGTTGGGCAATCCACAGACTTACCCCACACGACTGTACATCAATAGTTAAAATTAAAGTGCATTATGAACTTAGTCTTATTACCCTCTAGCTTAAATAATCTCGAATTATGTTTTACAATGTACTGGGTAGAAATATTGGTAGAAAAATAGACAATTTTGAAAAAGGCGATAACTGAAGTGAACCTGGGGAAAATTACTGAATATTTTATAGCCAATTTACAGGGCTTTATTTCACTAATTTGTTAATATGACCCGTACCCCTGGAATTGGGAAATTTCACATTTTTTTTTGCCAGACATTGGGAATTTTTTTTTGCATCATTGGGTAATGAAAAGATTTACACATATTCAATATTATTTATAATTTCTGGATTAAAGAAACAAATGATGCCCGATTTACCTTACAAACTAAAATATTTTATTAATGAATTGTCACTGGTAACATTTTTTTCAGAAAATTTTGTATTGATTCATTTAGGAATTTTTCTACTCTAATTGGGGAAAAATTGCCAAATGTTTAGCCATTGGGAACATGACCACATACCGTCATTGTCTGAATATAAGCCACACTTTTTTCCCAGAATTTGGCGGTAAAAAGTTGGAGGTGCAGCTAATACACAGGTTTGGCTGGTTATAAATACATTATAAGCTATTTTGATCTGTTCCATCAGGTTTGGGGCGGTGCGGCTTATACATAAGTGCGGCTTATATTCGAACAATGACGGTATTGGCTATAAAATGAACCTAGATTAATGTAAAACAAAATATACTGAAAGACATTAAAAACGCATCACCCTTTTTTTCAGGTATTTTCCTTAAACCACCCTATTATATAATATTTAAACCAACGATCTGGACGCTACCTTTGACGAACCCTTCCAAAGAATATCAAAATCACTTTTTTTGTCATTACCAATAAAATATTGAGAGGTACTTGAAATTTATTCTGATGCATTACAGTGTACACATTAAGATATATATTTCAGTGATGCTAATGTTTACATTCAGCTGCAAGAAAGCATTTACAATAAGACTGAAGCTTAATCTCACAGAGACTTACGAAAGTTTGGCTTTAAATCCTCTGTGCTCTATGTTGCCTTAATTATTTCCTTTGCAACAGAAACTGCCATTTATAATAATGTTTCCTTTCAATATTATTAACAAATCAACACATAATAGTTTTCTATAAAGAATCTACAAAAGTTAAAAAGTTTCCCTCCTTTTTCAAAGATAGAACAATAGCCTGGTATTGCTAGTTCAAAGGTTACAACAGGATCGCAAATTAATTTTGTGACATTATCTTTTTATGTTGTGATAATATGAACATTCCTGGCTAAAGTTATGAATGAAATATTTAGTGTTGGACTGCTTGTCTTTTACAACAAATAGGAAAATAAGAATTTAAATTAAAGAACACAAAAACAAAAAAGAGAGGAATTAGTCCAAGATATAAAGAAATTCAAAGGAACCCTGTAAAGAAAAATAGAAGTTCATAATCATAAAGGGAGTCTTCATTCTATCGTCAGCTGTAATGCAGTGACTCACTCTCTACAGGCTATTTTTACTACAGTTAATTATAACTGGCAGAAAGCTTGTATCTAAAGCCACACCCCAAAAAACTCGCTGCCGAGGCAGCAAACTCGGCAGCGAATGTTGCCCCTTTAAGTCTGTCAGTATATAATGGATGAACTTGTTTATGTTCTTTGCAGGGGCAGTGACAGCATCAGGAAGATTAAGTGGTGGAAAACAGTCAGCGTCTGCCTCAGCTAACTCCTCTATAGCCAGTAATTGTGAGTACATAGATGTTTTATTGATGGAAAACAGTCTGCCTCTTCCTCGGCTAACTCCTCTATAGCCAGTAATTCTAACCCTAACCCTCAGTAATTGTGAGTACATAGATGTTTTATTGATGGAAAACAGTCTGCGTCTGCCTCAGCTAACTCCTCTATAGCCAGTAATTGTGAGTACATAGATGTTTTATTGATGGAAAACAGTCTGCCTCAGCCTCGGCTAACTCCTCTATAGCCAGTAAGTGTGGGTACACAGATGTTTTATTGATGGAAAACAGTCTGCCTCTGCCTCGGCTAACTCCTCTATAACCAGTAACTGTAAGTACATAGATATTTTATTGATGGAAAACAGTCTGCCTCTGCCTCGGCTAACTCCTGTATAGCCAGTAACTGTGAGTACATAGATGTTTTATTGATGGAAAGCAGTCTGCTTCTTCCTCGGCTAACTCCTCTATAGCCAGTAACTGTGAGTACATAGATATTTTATTGATGGAAAACAGTCTGCTTCTGCCTCGGCTAACTCCTCTATAGCCAGTAAGTGTGAGTACAAAGATGTTTTATTGATGGAAAGCAGTCTGCTTCTTCCTCGGCTAACTCCTCTATAGCCAGTAACTGTGAGTACATAGATATTTTATTGATGGAAAACAGTCTGCCTCTGCCTCGGCTAACTCCTCTATAGCCAGTAACTGTGAGTACATAGATATTTTATTGATGGAAAACAGTCTGCTTCTTCCTCGGCTAACTCCTCTATAGCCAGTAACTGTGAGTACATAGATATTTTATTGATGGAAAACAGTCTGCTTCTGCCTCGGCTAACTCCTCTATAGCCAGTAATTGTGAGTACACAGATGTTTTATTGATAGCCACTAGATTGCTGTAGGTTTACAAGTAGCCATTTAATCCTTTAATCCATAGATACTACTTTCCACAACGGCGAACAGTGCTGATCCAGATCAATCAACCCACACATCCATTCTACCTGATCAGGGCCTACACTGTTTGCTTCTTGTTCAGAAGTAACTAACCAGATAAATCTAAAAGCGAACAGTGTTTTTTCTTATCAGACAGCAGTAACATAACAGAAAAGCCGGCCGATCTGGATGTACAATGTTCGCCCATGGATAACAGCCATATACCATGGAGTAAAGGGATATGCAATGACGTACATTATGTGCTTAAGGAAGATAACATTGTTCAATGTAATGTCGCCACTAATTGAGCAGATATTATTTTATTAGACATTTCGCTTAAATAAAAATATAATTTAGTTAAGATTTGAAAAAAGAGTCAAACAATTTCTTTAAAGAAAATATCTTTAAAAAGATTGATACTATTTCAAGGGTTGCACGCAGGAATGTCTTAACTCCTTTATTTCAATGTAGGTTAACAGCTTGGTGCAATCATCAAATTGTATCTGGGCTGTTTCAAAAAAAATGGCTGGAAAAGTGAAAAAATAGTGCAAAAATTAAAGTTCATAAAAATTCCAAACTTGTTATTCTGTATTTTTTGTTTATTGAAACTGAGTATAGAACTGAAAAGATTTTTAAATCGGTCAACTGGTTGCTGAGATATTGTCATTTGAAAAATGGCAAGTGAAGTGAAAAAAATGTAAAGAATTTAAGTTCATAAAAAGTCCAAACTGGTTGGTCCATATGTTTGTACGGTCTTTACAGTGAGCAAAATCAATCAAGTTATACTCATATGTGGCAGAATAAAAATTCTATGGAGCTTTATTGACCAATATTAAATAAATCAAAGAATTTTAATTTATGTGCTTAAATTACAAGTATTACTGTTTCTTATTATTTAAATGTGTATTTCTGTTAAAATACATGTTGAAGCATCAAATAAAAGTGCTTTAGAACTTGTGGTATCGCATAAAGATAAAAAATTCATATTGTTAAAAAAGTGTGTCACACTCCTGACAACCACGTAAGTGCAGTGTACTAAAAAATGTTTCACTAAGGCCATTCCTTTTTGTCACAATTTAACAAAACATGACATAGACTTCTAGGAAAAAATATGCTCTTGTTTTCATGTAAAGGATATGTTGACAGAATATTGCAATATGTGCATAATGTCACACTCCTGACAAATTTAGCTGACATTTTCTAAAGGGAGCTGCAGACAAATATAATTTCAGTAGAGGTGATAAAATTATAATTATTGCATCTAGAAACATAAAACTTAATGATACACAAAACATTTCTTATGTACTATTAATCTTTACAGTTCTATAAATTTATAAATCAAAGATGTATTCATTTTCTTGAGGTATTTTCTAATCTACCACGTTTGACTTAATAGCATAAATTTTGTTTATTTTAAGTATAATATGCTTAATTTTATCATTATTTGATGCCTAATAAATGCACATTTTACTAAAACAATACTAAAACTTGTCTTTACTCAAGCTTTTTGTAAAATAATGGTCTGAACAAATGTGATTTTGAAAAGTGTCACACTTTTTTGTCACACTCCTGACATTTTTTGCCCATTATTTTAGAATATTTTTTTAACGGATGGTGCTATTTTGATGAAACTTCACAGATCTTTAAAGGGCATGATGAGACACCTTTGCAAAGTAGGAATATGGAAGTAACTGTTTGTTGCACATTTTTATAACAGGAAAACCCAAACCAGCCTTTTTTTTTGAAACAGCCCATCTTTCCAAATAGGCAGAAATAGAAAATTTTAAAATATCACCAAAGACATATATTATTCTAGAGACATGACTCATTTGTTTTTTCATGAGCAGCATCAACTGGTAGTGGTGGTGGTGGTAAGAGTAAACGGCCAGCATGGGATCTGAAGGGTCGTCTTCAGGATATGGAAGAACAGTGGAGGCAAAAAGAAAACGAAAAGAGCGAGTTCCTCTTACAGGTAATGATTTTACCTTACCTATTATGTTTTTGTTTTTTATGTTATTTATTTAAGTATTATATTTGTTTATTTTTCATTTATTTATTGATTATTATTTATTATCTAATTATTTTGTTAATTTTTTTATTTTATTTTATATATTTAAATTTATTTATTTTATTTATGCACTATTTATTTATTCATTTATTTTAAAAATTATTTATTTTATTTATGTATTATTTATTGTTTTATATGCCCCCATAAAGTGGGAGGCATATAGAGTTGCACTCGTCTGTCCGTCCATACGTAAGCATGTCCCCAAATCTTGTGGCATCAACTCTTCCAAAACTATAAGGCAGATTTCTTTCAAACTTGCACAGATGATCAAGCATGATGTGTTGATGATCGTTAGGAAAGGATTTTTTCCTGTGGCCATTTTTACCAGAGTTACGGCCCTTTGTTATAACAAATTTTGTTGCAGCAGTAGGGGCATCAGTGTCATAGGACACATTCTAGTTTAAGTAAGTAAAACGAACATTGTCTGTTTTGTCAATCTGTTTTGTCCAGACACTAATGTGACCTGTATAAATTTGAGGTCAGTATGTGTGAAAGGTCAAGGTCACAATCACCTACAGTTGTCTGTATTACTTGCTATAAGGTGGGCATACATCTTTCACCGTCATCTCTTGTTAACTTTCAGATGCAGCAGTGTAATGAACGTATCGCTCTGTTAGAGAACCATAACTCTCAGTTGACAGGAACAGTGGCGCAGAAGGAACAGAATTTAACACACACATCACAGGAAATACACAAACTTCAGGATAAATTACGGTACGTTATACTAAATAAAATTGTCGGCAATTAATTCTCTAGAAAGCATTATACCTAGTGCCAAAGAGAAGAAAGATAAGAGACCAGTCTCAAAACTAAGTTTTGATCTGTTCATCTGGAAACTGGTCTCAATTTCAATAAACCTGTTACCTTATCTTCAAGACTGGTCTCAATTTTACCAATCAGTTTCCTCAGATTCAAGACCACTTGTTTTCTACCAATCAGGTACCTCAGATTCAATACTGGTCTCAATTTTTTCTGATCTCGGGCCCAGGACTGTCCTCATCTTTGAGAGTAGGATAATCAAGTCTAGGCTAACCAACTTGCCTAACACCTGGTTCTTCAAGTTAGCTGACAGTTGCTTCAAACAAATCAAAATAACTGTGAAATCATCCATTTTCATGGGGCACTTCTTTTCATGGTTTTCATGGACAGATCAGTCCAAAACTTTAAAGACTCAACAAATATAAAACAATCATGAAAATGTAAAAAACCTAAGAATTTAGTAAAATGCCATAAAAAACATGGAATATTTATGCAAATATAAATGCATTAACGTTCACAGTATAATAACTTGTTATATGGGATGGCTGATCTGGATCTACACTGGTCGCACATGTGCAAAAAGGCGTAATAGGAGTAAAGTGTTAAATAAAATGATATACATGCAACAGTATCCAAGATATAGAGGATATTCGTTTTACCAGTGTAAGATAGAAATATATTTCAAACAGTGAGCTCCAGAATTCGTATTTTGCACGAGTGGCGAAGCCAAGATGAGATTACATAATTCCGGAGTTAACGAGTAAAAAATATTTTTATCTTTCACTGGTAAAAACAGATTTTATTTTTATTTTATGCTTTTAGTGCACTATTTATGTGAATTTAACAGAAAAATTCCATGAAATGGTGCAAAAAAAGTATTTTTATGACGTGACATCATGACATCATATATTATCCAAACTTGAGCCCATTTTGTAAACGTTCTCATTCAGAACGTTATGTATGTTTGGGAAAGAACGTGAAAAAACGTTGAAAATAAAAATGATATTCCACTGTTTAAAAACATTGAAATACCACTTTTATTTCTAGGGATGGCATAGTTTGCATTTGAACGTTCGAATCATCAGCAATCACATAAATCATGAAACAACCTGTTATTATCGGTAGACCCTCATAGTATCCCCGAAAGTACGAAATTGTCATTTAAATTGATTTTGCCGATAATATCTGAGTATTCCAAAATCTTTATATGAGTTTATTTATCGGAGAATGAGACTATCTACATGTTTAAAAATTCTATTATTCGCTGGAAAACATAAAATAAATTTGATTTTTTTTTTTTTGCTTGTTTCTCACAGTACTACAGAAGATGAACTGTATGAAGTGCGTAGACAATTTGAGCGTGACACAGAGAACTTTGAATTTACTAAGGCCTCTCTGCGGCGGCAAAAAGAAGCTCTGGAAGGGGAGATAACCTCGTTACAGGCTGAAGTCACAGGCTTGAAGTCTTCAGTGGCACAACTGACATCCTCACAAGCAGGTCTGAAGTCGGAACTGGAATGCACAAAGGTAATGTCTAAGAAGATAATAACCCAGACCAATCCGGAATTTGGATTTTATATTTCAGAAATATTGTTTAGAGTGACAAGAAGTCAGAAATTGAATTTTTGAAAAAGAGTCAAACCTGTGTTAAGCAGCCACCCACGGAAGTGACAAAATGTTGCTGATTATCACAGGTAGCTGTTTAAGGCAGGTAAAATTTTTATAAGAAAAAAATGTCAGTTTGGGACATAATCAATCGGGCTGTTAAAGACTGCTGCATGCAGGTGGCTGCTAAAGCAGGTTCAACCTGTATATGAAATTCCCATATGGTTGCAACAATCGATCAAGATAGGTCGAAGTACAATTCTGACGAGCATGTTTGAATGTTACTGTTGAGATCTATGCTGTGTCTGCACAAATGGTAAGCAAAGTCTAATAACTTTGTTTCTCATTCATAATGTGGTATCATTTTATATCGCACAGGTATAGTTTTGCATATTTTGCGCTAAGATAACCCAATTGAATTTTTACTGTCTTAACAATGCTTCTTAAAAGAGAGTCATACAGTTGCGCAAATTTATGTCCAATTTAAATCTCGTTTTCCATTTTGTGCAAATATGCATCGGTTTAATGATTTTCAATGAATATTTTCAGCTTGCGCTAGAACAGGCAAACAAAACGACAATGGATCGAGATAAGCGGATCCGAGAACTCGAGGAGAAGCTTGAACGAGAGGTGGCAATGGTGGCTGACCTGAATAGCAAATGCCGGGAGCATGAAACTACACGACGTGTTCTGCATAACACAATACAAGAATTGAAAGTGAGCGCATAGAAAAAGTGTATTGTTGCTTCTTTTCCATGGAAAGAATCATGTTGCTACGGAGATTGATATTTTCTAGATAATATCCTTTAACCCTTTCCTCCATAAATACGCATTTTTACGCATGTGCGACAAGTGTAGATCCAGATCAGCCAGCACATCTCTGCCGTCTGATCAAGATCTGCACTCGTTGCATTTTGGTCAGAAATAACCTAACAAATCAAAGAACAAAGTGCAGATTCTGATCTGGATCTACACTGTTCGTACATGCAATAAAATTGTGTCTATGGAGGAAAGGGTTAATCCTTTTCTACTTAGATACACATTTTATTACATGGTGGACCAGTGTAGATCCTGATTAGGCTGCATATCCGCTGCTGATCTGAATCTGCACTGTTTGCTTGTAGATAAGAAATGAACTTACGAATGTAAAAGCACAGATATGCTGGCTGATCTGGGTCTGCACTGTTGGATAACAGCCATACCTTATGGGGTAAAGGGATTACAGTTGGGCTCCGCTATATCGCGGTCCGTGGGGTCCATCCCCTCAAATCGAGTTATTATCGGATCCGCTATATTTGCAGTACAAAGAACTTATGCTATTCTTAGGTCCGTACATGTATTACTCATAACAATTTATCGGTTATTGAAAATAAATCCTTTGTTTGCATGTTGTTTTGTTATTATCTAACAGGTGCTATAAAATTATTACTTTGTGAATTTAACTCACAAAAGTTTATACTGCTGGCATTCATCTAATGCGGAACTCGTGTATTTGTTTGACCTGTACGCTGTTTTGAATGAAAACAATACGCTTGCAGTTTTAATCTTTATTGTTTTAATCTTCAATCATCATTTCTAAAATAATATTGTAAAACATGTCAAATGTAGGCATGAGCTTCTCAAATTAGAAGCCAATTAACAACATCAAACACCTTTGTCATGCTATCTGCAGTAGGTGGGAAAAACAACCATTCAGTAACCATTTCACGTACGTGATTAGGTGCCCCAGTGTTTGTACAACAATTTATTACTTAACAATTTTATGACAGTTTGATATTTAAATAAACGTAGGAAACAATCAACAGTTCATAAAGAAACATTTTACAATTGTTTCAACGATTCTCGGTACGTTAATGATTTTCGTGGTGGCCCAGGCATTTTGAAACAAATGGCGACGTCGATAGTCGGCAAGGTTCACCGAATGCGTATTTTGGTTGAAGTGATCACGTGGCAATCGCAAAAACCACGGCAGCTTTATTCGGGAAATACAAAAATAGCTAACCTATGCGCGTCACATAGGATAGGAAACACCATTTACATCTCTTTTTTTATAAAATATTGGTTTGAAATATTTCGGGTGTAAATCAATATTTGAGCTTCAAATAATGATATTCAACTGATTAAAAACCCTTTTCGCAAATCTGTTCCAGTCATCAATCCTGCACATCTCCCTTTAAAGCAGTGTAAAGTCAGTTCACTCCTAAGCTTTGAGATTGAAGCTGAGTTTTGAGCATGAAGTTCAATCTTAAGTTTTATAACCATGAATCCTACTGGCAGGTTTGGAAAATAAAATACTTTTCTGGTGATTAAATATCAAAATTGTAAAACTTTTTGCAAATAAATATATGTTTAAATTGACTTGTTTGTGGCAGGACTGTCGAATTATCAATAACATACTATAAATTAGACTAATAATGTTGTTAATTGAAGGGCAATATTAGAGTGTTCTGCAGAGTACGGCCCCTGATAGGAGAGGAGCTGTTTGGAAATGATGGCCAGATTCCACACATGGCGTTCCCAGATGAAGAAGGTCGAGTTTTAGAGTTAGACAAGTTGGCGGAAGTTAGCTTAAGTGAGGTGAGTTACCTTTTTTAACCCTTTCCTCCATAGATACAGCTTTATTTCATGGGGGAACAGTTTAGATCCAGATCAGCCGGCAAATCTGTGCCATCTGATCAGGATCTAAACTGTTGGCATTTTGATTCGTTGGGTTATTTCTGACCAAATTGCGAACAGTGCCGGCTGATCTGGATCTACACTGGTCGCACATGAGTAAAAATGTGTATTAATGGAGGAAAGGGTTAAGGAGGATTGCGATAGTTTCCATTTCAGGATGATATGGGGCGGGTCACAGGAAAAGGTTCCTTCCGACAGTTGACGTCAATCTTTGAAATGACGTCATAAATTCGAGCAGATGACATTATTTATTGTGCATTTCGTGGTAAAAATACCATTTTATTGTCATAATGTGTAACAAAATCTCATTTTAGTTGTAAGAAATTGATTTATAGTTGTAAGTTCTTTCTAAATTTAGTAATAACTTAAATATCACTAAAAATGACGGAAGATACCTTTTCCCGTGACATGCCCCATATAATTTTATGTGTTGACCACTTGCATGATATGATTGAAAATTTCTAGGTTTAACCCTTTCCTTGATATATACGCATTTTTACGCATGTGCGACCAGTGTAGATCCGTGCCGTCTGATCAGGATCTGCACTGGTCGCATTTTGGACAGAAATAACCCAATGAATCAAAAAGCGAACAGTTTAGATCCTGATCAGACGGCACGGATGTGCCGGCTGATCTGGATCTAAACTGTTTGCCCACACAATAAAGGTGTATCTGTACAGGAAGGGGTTAAACTGACCCTTTACTTGGTGGGATATTGCTTGTATTGCATGTTCAACCATTGTAGATCCAGATTAGCCTGAACATGTTTGAAGAGTGATCTGGATCTACTTTGTTCACCCATGGGATAACAGCCATATTCTATAGAATTAAGGGTTTAAAATCATTTGACAGAGCACTATTGGAGGACAAAGAAAGGGGAATGGAGGGTACAAGTTCACATTCGACAAGGTGTTTGGACCAAGCAGCCAGCAGAAAGATGTGTTTGATGAAATCTCCCAGCTTGTACAGGTAGGAGTTACGCTTTATTTGAACCACACCTTGAGGTATCAGCTGCAAGGTGAGGAAATCAACTTTTTGGCTGTTATTTTATAGACATTACAGTGAAATCTCGCTATTAAGCCCAAGTATAAGACTAGAAAAACACGGTCTTAATAGTGGTGAGGACTTTATTTTAAATTTAAAAAATAGTGCAAAAAAACTGTTAAATGAGACTTTTGAATAGTTGTCTTATAATCTAGGTGGTCTTTCTCCATATATACGCATTTTATGCATGTGCGACCAGTGTATATCCAGATCAGTCGGCACATCTGTGCCGTCTGATCAGGATCTGCACTGGTTGCATTTTGGTCAGAAGTAACTTTTTGAATAATACAGTTTAGATCCAGATCTGGATCTAAACTGTTTGCTCGCACAATATAGGTGTGTATATGAAGGAAAGGGTTAATACTGGGGTGGTTTTTATTTGGGGTTTAGGGTATGTTATGAAGATACACAGACAAAATTGTTATTGTATAATTATAATTGTAAATGAAATATAAAACTAAAAAATAGAAATTTTTAAATTTTGATATTTTTAGCTCGACTATTCGAAGAATAGGGGAGCTATCCTACTCGCCCCGGTGTCGGCGTCAGCGTCCGTTAAACAAAAAATGCACTTTGGTCCATTACTTGAAAACTACTTATGATATCAACTCGAAACTTGGAATATATATTCACCATCAAATTCTACATCATTACCAACAAGACCCATAACTCTGCTTCCAATATTTTTCAAGTTATGCCCCTTTTTCACTTAAATTTTGCGTTAAGGAAAATATGCACTTTGGTCCATAACTTATAAACTACTTGAGATATCAACTTGAAACTTGGAATATATATTCACCATCAAATTCTACATCATTACCAACAAGACCCACAACTCTGCTGTCAATATATTTCAAGTTATGCCCCTTTTTTCTTATATTTTGTGTCAAGCAAAATATGCATTTTGCCTCTAACTTTAAAACTACGGTAATTGAGATATTGCCTTGAAACTTGAAATATATTTTCACCATCAAAATCTACATCATAACCAACAAGACCCATAACCCTTCTTCCAATATTTTTCAAATTATGCCCCTTTTTCGCTTACATTTTGTGTTAAGCAAAATATACAGTCGGCCCTTAACTTCATTATGAATGGAGGGATTTCAAAATAACTTGGCACAAATGTTCACCATGACAAGGCGGTGTGTCGCGTACAATACCCATGCCTGTAGGTCCAAAGTCAAGGTCACTGTTACTAAAAATAGAATTTTCTTGCAAAATCGTGTCCGCTCTGTAACTTTGTTATTTCTTATTGGGTTTTTAAATAACTTGGTATAATTGTTCACCATATCAAGACGGTGTGCCATGTACATGCCCAAGCCTGTATGTCAATGGTCAAGGTCACTGTTGCTAAAAATAGAATTTTCTTGTCTAGGCTGTTACTTTGTTATGAATGGAGGGATTTCAAAATATCTTGGCACAAATGTTCACCATGACAAGGCGGTGTGTCCGCACAATACCCATGCCTGTAGATCCAAGGTCACTGTTACTAAAAATAGAATTTTCTTGTCCAGGCTGTAACTTTGTTATGAATGGAAGGATTTCAAAATAATTTGACACAAATGTTCACCATGACAGGGCGGTGTGTCACGTACCATGCCCATGCCTGTAGGTCAAAGGTCAAGGTCACTGTTACTAAAAATAGAATTATCTTGTCCTGGCTGTTACTTTGTTATAAATGGAGGGATTTTAAAATAACTTTGCACAAATGTTCATGAAAAGGCAGTGTGTCCGCACAATACCCAAGCCTGAAGGTCCAAGGTCAAGGTCACTGTTACCAAAAATAGAATTTTCTTGTCCAGGCTGTAACTTCATTATAAATGGAGGGATTTCAAAAAAACTTGACACAAATGTTCACCATGAAAGGGCAGTGTATCGCGTATTATTCCCATCATTGCACTTGAGTGTCTGAAAATGATGCATAGGGGGGCATCCGTGTCCTATGGACACATTTCTAGTTTCACTTATATTTTCACTTAAGTGCACTTCATCGATAACTTTGCAAATACTTAAGGTATCAACTTCAAACTACCATTATATTTTCATTTCAGTTCTTTTTCTGTAACATTACTGAAGTGATTGATATTTGACCAAAAGTAAATGTCTCTAATAAAAAATTACTAACAAGTTTTCTAACAAATTCAGAAATATTTCATAGTTATTCCCCTATTCAGTTTAATATTTATGGTACATTTAGGAATTATTTCTGTTATTTGAAAAGAATTTCTCCCGTACCATTCACTTGTAAATATTTTTCCTAATTGCACATGAATGTATGGCCATAGTTATTATTGTTTTAATCTTCAAATTGCATTTGTTTCAAATGATTCGAATAGTCGAGCATGCTGTCTCCTCTGACAGCTCTTGTTTGTGACTTTCTTGCTAGCTGACATCACATTTGAAAATATCTTTGTTTACCTCAGGTCACCAATCTTTCACAAATAAAAAGCCACTACACTTAACAAAAGTTCTAATTGGTCACTTTTTGTCCGTATTTTTTTATTAGAAAGACATTGAATTCACTCTTTATTTTAAAAAGGTCAAGCAAACAGAAATTTGCTCTCAATTCCTTGTTTTGTTTTAATAGGACCCCTCATTAGTAGGAAAAACAGAAAACATGATTAATCAATAGCACTTTTGTTTAAATAAAACCCTTTCAAAGTATCCAATTTTAAAATTACCTCCCTTTCAATTAAAGACTGTTCTAATTTTAACTCTGTGGTGTAAGTAAATGGTATTAGATTCATTTAAGAAAACAGCCAACAAAGATTTTAATAGACATTAGATAATTGATTTCAAGACAAAACAGTTCTTTCCACAACCTCTTTGGATGTAGGGAAGAAACGAAACAAGCATACACTGTAAACAAATGCAATTAATGACCAATTAGAACTTTGGTTGAGTGTACACTCACCCCCTTCCCCATTCTGGTATTACTGAACAGTTCAAAATAGTTTTGTTTTACCTCAGGCTACCAATGTGGATTTTGTTTTCACAAATAAAAAGCTACTACACTCCCCCCAGATTCCGGTATTACTGAAAGGAGCACTTAAGTATCCATTCTTCAACATTTAATCAACCCACTCTTTCTAAATTGTTAAAGCTGCCTATTCACAGTTAGTACAGTGGAGCTCCGCTATATCGCGAAATCCAATATAACGCGGACGATCCGTGGACCCCGTTTTTTCCCCCCATGAAATGATACCCATATGTTGTCTAAGTCTTCTGACGGAAAAAAAATTATTATTCTGGCTGAACGAATATTTAGAGACGAGAAGTTTTATTTAAAGAAAGATTGTCCAAACATTTAGATACATGTACATTAATTAACACGTCCGTAAACGTAATCCGAGAATAAGTCAACACCTGTCAGACATTTCTTCCTTTGAAATTTATGCTTACCTTTGTCAAGCAATTAACTCCGTAGTTGTTAAATAAACATCCTATTGTTGTATAATCAACAAAAAATGTGATGGCTTTCGCAAGTAGGGGTGCAATAGATTAGTTGCAAACTGCCAATTCGGCGCAAGGACGGTAATGCAGACACAAACACAACCTGATCAGAAATTAGCAATTAATATACTAGATATGATGTCATCAAACAATCAGCTGATTTAGAAATAAAATCATCCTAGTTTGTTGACAGGTTGAAATTCTTTTGTACAATAGCGTCGATCAATTTTTGAGAGTGCGCACCGTTTCAAGTTGACGTCGGCGTCTTTGATGTTAAATATACATGCATCGCTGACATTTTAGATCAAAACGGACAATAAACAGGTGATGAACAGGTGTTCATAGCAGTTCTAAATTTGATGATTATAGTCAATGTACATGTATCATTTCTCGGATATTTTATGGGCAAGTATTAGCACGATTAAAAATGTACATCATTCACTTTATTTCTTACTTGTAATAAAAATAATGAACATCAGACTTAAACATCGTAAATTAAAATGCACGGTCAGAAATTTATGTCGTTCATATTAGTCTGTGTTATTTAATGCGATGATGCTCTGCGTATTACATGTTGTTTTCGGTTTCATATTTTTAAGAGGCTGAAAAAATTTATTTCGGCAAAATAATTTTGGTGTCCGAAGACTTAGACAAAATACCGATAAAACTTAATGATAAATAACTGTTTACATGTATTATAATGCATATCCAGGGTAATGTTACATCCGCCATATAAGGACTTATGATTAGCGTAAGTTCCTTTGTCCCTCTTATATCACGGATCCGATAATAACACGGTTTGAGGGTCTAGACCCCACTGACCGCGTTATATTGGATCTCCCCTGCAGTGGAATACTTCAATGTCTCAGAACAAGAGAGCATTTGTTGTGTGTGAATTTTATTGTGTAAGTAATGTTTTAACAACTTGGACTGTTAGTAATGTTTTAACAACTTGGACTTCAAATATATTCACTTGTTTATTGAAACTGATCGCTTTGTCTGTCAGTCCGTGGGTCAGTCCATCAGGAATACTTTATATTGGCTATAACCTTGCCATTTCTTAATATTTCTTCATCAAACTTCCAAATTATATTGCTTATGACAACACGGTGATGATGATACCAAATTCTTTAGGTCAAAGACTTATTTTGATAGAGTTATGCCCTTTTCATACATGTATTTTTTATTCTGACAAAGTTCTAGATGGCTTTCCAAGTGTTCAACTGAACACCCATCAAGTGATATATTTGAAAACAGTTTATATTTTCGTCCTTAAATTGGAAATAGGCAGCTTTGACTTTGTCCGACATTGTCTTGTTATATTTCAGTCGGACAAAACATGCAATTTTTCAGTTATTCATTTTTTAGCTCACCAGAGCCAAAGGCTCTGAGTAAGCTATTGTGATAAAAAAAGGACCCGATGTCTGGCGTCCGTCAACTTTTTTGTTTGTTATCGTGATAGAGGCCACAATTTGTAACCGATTGTCATCAAACTTGGTCACAATGTTTCTCTTATTCCAAGTTATACAGAAATATCCAGGAGATCTCTATGGCTATGCTGATGACCATAAGATTGCATTCAAAATCCAGGCGGGAAATGTGCAAAATGAGGTAACTGTCCTTCAACAACTTGAAGGGTGTCTCAAAGAGATCATTTCATGGATGGCAAATTATAAATTGAAAATGAATCAATCTAAAACTGAAGTAATAGTATACGGAACTCGGCAACAACTAGCTAAACTGAACATCCAAACTGTAAATATTGCTGAATGTAGTATTAAATGCGTTGATCATGTTAGAGACCTAGGCGTGATAATGACCAACACCTTAAATTTTGATCCGCATATCCAGAAAAAATGTCAAACTGCTCATATACAGCTGCGAAACCTGAAGGTCATACGAAAACATCTCACACAACAATCTACTGAGACCTTGATACATGGACTAGTCCATTCACACATTGACTTTTGTAATGGTTTATTGGTTGATATCCTGGATTATCAAATCAACAAACTACAGCCAATCCAAAATTATGCGGCAAGAGTTACCTTGGATGTCTCATACGATAAGCCCAGTAGTGAACTTTTAAAACAGTTACATTGGTTACCTGTAAAAGCCAGAATTATGTTTAAAATCCTGGTGACTGTCTTCGGTGTAATCAATGGCACGGCCCCAGCATATTTGAGAGAGATGTTTACTCCCCTGCAAGGGAGGTACCAGTTACGCTCCAAAAGTGAACTGTGTTTTACTGTGCCCAGACGTCGAACAAAACTGGCAGATAGGTCACTGGCAGTGGTCGGTCCAAAGTGGTGGAATACCCTTCCCAGCAGTTTAAAAAATATTTAGTCAGAAGCCAGCTTTAAATCAAAACTAAAATCACATCTTTTTAGACAGTTTCATGGGATTTAAATTTTTGATTCATGTGTAATATCAGACTGTGTCTAAGTCTATGTTCCATGGTCTGGACTGTACTGTCCTGAATAGTACATTCAATTTGATTGGATGTATTTGTTTTGATATCCATATTTGCTATATGTGTTTGTAAAGCGCAATAGAATATTTTAATTTTTGCGCTCTAGAAATGTCATGTATTTGTATTATATTTGTATTTGTATCTTGGTGGTGTGTCGATCCCTTACAAAACTGGGTCATCTTGGGTGAAAAACTATGTCACTAGGTCAGATTAAAGCAAAAATTTTGTTAACGCAATAGAGGTCACCTTTTTTATCCGATTGTCATCAAATTTGGTATGAATATTGATATTGATGATCTCTACTCAAATTATTGAAATCATGTTCTTGAATTGCCCAGGGGCCCCTGGGATTTTTAATTTTTTTCTTTTAAATTCTGTTTTTAACCTTTGTTTCTACAGTTATCAACCAGATTTTGACACACACTTTATACCATCTTAAAATTCAATCTTTCCTGAACAATTCATTCACTGGTTGTTCAGTGATAAAATTTGAAACAAAAGTTTTAGCAGAGTGAAAATTTTGAGTGTCAAAATTCCAATATTTCTACCAGTCTTTAGCTATATTTAAATGCATATTATTGGAGTTGATCCAGGTCTATCAGAGTTCATAGAGTTCACTGTTTGCATCACATTGAGAAAACCACAGTCGCATTTTGTTATCTTTTGCAGTAAAGCTTTGGAGAATTATAAAGGGTAAATTTTCTACAAATACTGACCAAATAAACATTCTTACCTTATAGCACTTTGAAAATCTGGCTTTTTGTGTCGCCTGGCTAGGTGACATATAGCGATTACTTTGTCCGCGGCGGTGTCCCCAGTGTCGGCGGTGTCCGCATTTCCATGTGCAGCGCATAACTTTGTCATGATAGGTCAAAATTACTCCAAATTTGATATTCATGTTTCTGGCAATGACTCGAAATGCAGTGCACAAGAACCATAATCTACATTGTTCTGTTTTTGAATTATTCCCCTTTGATTTTTATAGAGCATTTCTTGTCCAGAGCGTAACTTTGTCACCATAGGTTCAAATGACTCCAAACTCAGGGGTCAAAGTTTTCCGGCTTATGCCTGAATTCCGGTTTTTCGGGAGCGGCTTGGGTCGTTCTTTCAAATCGTGTATTGATGGGCGGGGGGGGGGGGGGGGGGTTGTAGACGAGTCATACAACGATATCGACCCGAATCACGTTTATCTTAGCAATTACGCGTTTACCTAACATCAAATTTGATTGGCTGAAACTGGGTCATAATAGGCTAACTTAGGCTGAAATCATCAAATCAAATTCGTCGTAACATAATATCAGTGTAATATCAGGCAAAATGGCGCCCTCCATGGAGAGTGTGAGAAAATGAAAATGAAGTTCTTAAAATTGGATTGTGATACCAAATCGCTAGAAATAGATGTAAAAAATAAATGGAATTCGGAATGGCTCTCAGAATGCGACAAAAACGGTGACAGGTTGGAAATCTGGCTTAGAAAGCCTGATATTCCGGGCGCTGCATATTGCGAGTGCTGTGTCAAGACAATAAAGTACGCTTATAATTTTGTTTGTTTAAAAAAATAATAATAAAATTTTTTTTTCACAAGCATAAGATTTAGTTTTGTAGCCTTGTGATTCTTCATGTAATGAAAAGAGAGAAAATATCATTTAGTCTAATCAGTGGCTTGATTGACATAATTTATAAACATTCTCAATTGTCAATTTTCAACATGACAAAAGAATATATTGTTGAGAAAAAAAATATAGTTTAGAACAATTGTGTCTCAGGAAAACACAAGAATAAGCCTTGAAATTTACTAAAATGCAGGAGCTTCAGGACCCCAGCTTTATTTCAGGCTTTTACATTTTTCTAACTTTGACCCCTGCAAACTTAATATGCATGTTTCTGGCAATGATGAGGTGCACTGCACAATTAACATAACTCTACTTGTTTCTTTTTTTAATATTTCCCCTTTGATTGATTTTTATGAGCATTTCTTGTCCGGAGCATAACTTTGTCACCATAGGTTCAAATGACTCCAAACTTGGTATGCATGTTTCTGGCAATGACACGAAGTGTAGTGCACAAGAACCGTAACTCTACCTTGTTCCATTTTTTAATTATTCCCCTTTGATTGATTTTTATAGAGCATTTCTGGTCTAGAGCATTTAACTTTGTCACCATAGGTGCAAATGACTCCAAACTTGGTATGCAAGTTTCTGGCATTTACTCGTAGTGCAGTGCACAAGAACCGTAACTCTACCTTCTTCCGTTTTTTAGTTATTCCCCTTTGATTGATTTTTATAATTATACCCCCGCTTCGAATAAGAGTGGGGTATACTGTTTTACCCATGTCCATTCCTTCATTCGTTCGTTCGTCCGTCCGTAACAAATTTCCTTTGCAGTTTTCTCAGCAACTATAACATGCAGAAGCCTGATATTTTGCATATTGCTTTACCCTATAGTCCCATATGGTGTAAAGCGATTTTATGCTCCTTGCTCATCTACTTCCTGTTTACCAAATATTTTAGATTTTGTCACTATATAGGTTCATTACATCAACCAAACGGCATCTTCATTTTCCGTCGCAATTTTCTAAGCAACTATAACATGTAGCCGCCTGATATTTTGCATATTGCTTAACCCTATAGTCCCATATGGTGTAAAGCGATTTTATGTTCCTTGCTCATCTACTTCCTGTTTACCGAATACTTAGATTTTTATACGCCCGTTTGAAAAACAGGACATATTATGGGAACACCTGCGCCGGGCGGGCAGGTTGGCGGGCGGGTGGGCGGCGTCCACATGGTTTCCGCTCTCTAAGTCAAAGAGTTTTCATCCGATCTTTATCAAACTTGGTGAATATGTTGGTGGGCATAATATCTCGACCAAGTTCTATAACCAGCCAAATCCCCCCAGGCACTCCTGAATTATGGCCCTTGAATTGTCCAAAATTACTGTTTCCGCTCTCTAAGTCAAAGAGTTTTCATCCGATCTTTATCAAACTTGGTGAATATGTTGGTGGGCATAATATCTCGACCAAGTTCTATAACCAGCCAAATCCCCCCAGGCACTCCTGAATTATGGCCCTTGAATTGTCCAAAATTACTGTTTCTGCTCTCTAAGTCAAAGAGTTTTCATCCGGTCTTTATCAAACTTGGTGAATATGTTGGTGGGCATAATATCTCGACCAAGTTCTATAACCAGCCAAATCCCCCCAGGCACTCCTGAATTATGGCCCTTGAATTGACCAAAATTACTGTTTCCGCTCTCTAAGTCAAAGAATTTTCATCCGGTCTTTATCAAACTTGGTGAATATGTTGGTGGGTGTAATATCTCGACCAAGTTCTATAACCAGCCAAATCCCCCCATGCACTCCTGAATTATGGCCCTTGAATTGTCCAAAATTACTGTTTCCGCTCTCTTAGTCAAAGAGTTTTCATCCGGTCTTTATCAAACTTGGTGAATATGTTGGTGGGCATAATATCTCGACCAAGTTCTATAACCTGCCGAATCCCCCCAGGCACTCCTGAAATATGGCCCTTGAATTGTCCAAAAACTGAATTAGCAGTATCTGCTCTCCATGTCGAATAATTTTCATCGGATCCTTACGCAACTTTGATGATCAGCATTTTGACGGGCTTATTTTGTGTCAGTTTGGCACTCTTGTTACACATAGTTGACATACATGTACAATTTCCGCTGCAGTTTTCTAAGCAACTTTACCATGCAGCAGCCTGATATTTTGCATATTGCTTTACCATATAGTCCCATATGGTTTAAAGCGATTTTATGCTCCTTGCTCATCATATATTTCCTTTTTATTATGAAAGTCAAATTTCTCACAGCGGGGATATCACTAGTGAGCATTAGCTCACAAATTTACTTGTTAGTGCATTTATTGCCAAGGGCATAACTTGTTGTGCATGTTTCTTGCAACTAGACTATTAAAAGTTTTTTTTATATGTTAATTTTGTGCAAATACATTGCTATTAACTGTACAAAACATCCGACTCGCGGAGTTCTAGTCTTAAATTTTATTCACTGTTTGTTAAAAAGTAAAAAAACAAACAAATTTGTAGCAGATTATCAAAATGTTCAGAGAATATTACTGAGCAGTCTCATCTGTATACAGTGTATGTACATAAACTGGTAAGTAAATCGGAGGTCTCAGAACTCAAGTGTTTTTTTTTCTGAGACTAGTCTCATTTTTAGGCAGTCAAAGGCTTGCGAATTGAGTACGGTCTCAGTTATATTCTCTTTGGTCCTGATCTTGACTAAATCAGTCTTTAACCCTTTCCTCCATATATACACATTTTTACACAGTGCGAACAGTGTAGATCTAAATCAGCTGGCTTACTTGTGCCGTCTGATCAGGATTTGCACTGGTTGCATTGGTCAGATACAACCTAACGAATAAAAAAGCAAACAGCTGCCTGCTGATCTGGATCTACACTGTCTGCTGTCTGAGCAAATAGGGCCATTTGGCCCTCTTGTTTTTTAACTGATTTTAAATTTATTTTTTTTTCGGGTCAGACAGAAATTAGGTCTCTTTTGCTATCTTAATAATATACCATCCTCAGTATCTAAAGAATGGTGTCCTTGTTTTAATACAGACGTAAGGATAATAGCACCTTTGTTGTGCTTACGAAAAGCAGAGACATCTGGTTTTATTATTTTGTATCGTATTTATGAATATTGCAGAATCAGGATTAAGCATATTGTAAGAAGCTGTGCTTTCATTATTTTGACATTGCGCAATCTTGCTAAACTCGGGGCTCAAAATCATAAAATCAAGATTGGAAACAAGTCTAGTCTCCCATCTTAAGCATCAGTCAATTGCTTGAGATTAGAGACAGGTCTCCAGCTTAAGTTTTATGATCTTTGGCACTGGTTTCTTATTTTAAATCAGTTATGTGATTAACCCTTTCCTTCATATATACGCATTTTAATGCGTGTGAGACCAGTGTAGATCCAGATCAGCTGGCACATCTGTGCTGTATGATCAGGATCTGCACTTGTTGCAAATTGGTCAGAAATAACCTAAGGAATCAAAAAGCAAAATGTGTACATCCTGATCAGACAGTACTGATGTGCTGGCTGATATGATTCTACATTTTTTGACCAGGCCATAAAAGCTTTAATACAGATGAAAGGATTAAAAATCCTCTGGGAAAACACCATGTTATATTTATTGCAGTCTGCACTGGATGGGTACAATGTTTGTATATTTGCCTACGGACAAACAGGCAGTGGTAAAACATACACAATGGAAGGACCGTCGGTAGTAAATGAGGAGAGTCGCGGCATGATCTCCAGAGCTGTAACACAGATCTTTACCAGTACGCGGGACCTGGAGGAAAAAGGCTGGCAGGTAAGGTTATTGCAGTACATTTGCAAAATATACCTTTCCTTCATTTACTGTAAATCGCTTTAATTTCACGAGGTCAAAATTTCGCGATTTTCTTAAAAATTAGCTAATTTTTTATTTGAATATTTATGAATTCGCGATGCCATTTTTAGGATATACATTTTTTGGATATATATATCATCGCGGTATTTATAAATTCATGAGGTAAGCGATTAGCGAATATTGGTGAAAATAAAACTAACGTAAATAAAACCAGTTTTACAGTATATGTACCGGGGTATGTTATACATGTGCACCCAGTGTTTAGATCCACATCGGCCACAGAGCTAAACTAAATCTGGAGATCAGTCTCAAATCTCAAGCATCTGATTGGCTGAAATGGCATTGAGATTTAAGACTGATCTCAAAACTTAGTTTTATGATCTTGGGTCCAGACTTCTCCCTTCTTTGAGCTATGGGAAAAGTCATTTTGTATTGACTATATTGGGAAAGAATGCTGTTGATGGCAAACTTCTCCATAATTCATTTTAATTATGACAAAATTTCTGCTTGATTTGCAAGTCTAGTTAGAGTCCTGAGCTAGCACTTTTGTGATACCTGATCAATATCTGCAGGTATTTCTTATTCTAAGGTTTGTTATGACCAAAAATCGAACAGTGCAGATCCTGATCAAACAGCATGGATGTAATTGGGGATTGTGTCCTATCAAAATAATTATAGCCAAATGTTGGTTAAAAGTAGGTCATGCAGCAGGTCATGTAAAGACAATACAACATGGAATTTTGAAAATGTAATGACAACAACATGGAATTTTGAAAACGTAATGACAGTAATTTATGATATTTATTTTTAAATTTTTCTATATCATGTTGTTATAGAAATAATAATAGTGTCTGCATTTGTGCCGGCATCTGCTAACTAAGCTAAACTACATTCGAGTTTTTTCTTTTTTGATTTTGGTAAGTTTTTACGGTCAAGGATGGGATACTCATTCTTAACCCTTTCCTGTATAGATACACCTTTATTGCTAGGGTGAACAGTTTAGATCCAGATCAGCTGGCACATCCGTGCCGTCTGATCAGGATCTAAACTGTTCGCTTTTGGATTCATTAGGTTATTTCTGACCAAAATGCAACCAGTGCAGATCCTGATCAGACGGCACTTATGTGCTGACTGATCTGGATCTACACTGGTCACACATGCGTAAAAATGCGTATATATCAAGAAAAGGGTTAAATCTTTACTCCATATTTACATTTTCTTTCGAATGTGCAGTGTAGATCCAGATCAGCAGGCACATCTATACCATGTGATCAAGGTCTACACAGTTTACTTTTTGGTAGGAAATAATCTAATGATGATAATCAAAAAGTGAAGAGTATAGATCCTGATCAGATGGAAAAGATGTTATGATCTGGCTAATCAGTGCCCGAGGTTATAAAGCTGAGCATGGAATCCAGTCTCAAATCTCAAGCATCTGATTGGCTGAAATGGCGACTGGTCGCCATTTCAGCCAATCAGATGCTTGAGATTTGAGACTGGTTTCCAAACTCAGTTTTATAACCTTCAGCCCAGGATATACACAGTCAGCCCATGGAGTACAGCCTTTTCCCATGGTGTAAATGGTTTAACCCTTTTCTCCATAAATACACCTTTATTGCGAGGGCAAACAGTTTAGATCCAGATCAGCAAATCCGTGACATCTGATCAGGATCTTAACTTTTCGCTTTTTGATTTGTTAGGTTTTCTGACCAAAATGCGTCCAGTGCAGAACCCTGATCAGACGGCATGGATGTGCTGGCTGATCTGGATCTACACTGGTAGCACATGCGTAAAAATGCGTATATAGGGAGGGAAAGGTTAAATGGTTTAATCAGAACTCATTGGAAATTTAGAAAATTAGTTCAAGTTTTCAATAAATGGTGTCATTATTTTACTTTGTAAACAAACATTTTGGGCACTGTTAATTGTGATTTTTTTTTTTTAGAAATCTTGTGTTTATCAGAAAGTGATAGAATATAATTTATTACACCTGTAAACTCTAGAAATATTTCTTGGTCAGAAATAAGCTAATAAATTTAAAAGCTACTAGTGTAGATCCTAATCAGAATGCATATATATGTGCCCAAGGTTATAAAACTGAGCATGGAAACCAGTCTCAAATTTCAAGCATCTGATTGGCTGAAATTGAGACTGGTTTCCAATCTCAGCTTTATAACCTTCAGCCATGGAGACTGATCTGTATCTACACTGATCACACATGCAATAAAAGCCATCTTCGTTGCAATAATAGCTATCGCCATGGAGTTAAAAGTTACTCTTTATATAAACATTTTAACAAATGTCGATCAGGGTATATCCTGATCAGCTTGCTGTTCTGTTCCGTCTTTCCTTGATCTACACTGGTTGATCTAGGTAATGAATCTTAAATTGAACATTGTTGATCCTGATCAGAAATTCAGAAGGCATGTGCTGTCAGATCTGGATATACACTTTTAGCCCATGCAATATAGGTGTTATACCATAAAAAAATCCTTTTAAATGCCAGGGGCTTTATATTTTCTAATGGGAGGGGGGGAGCTTATAACATTTTTGTATTTATATAAATTAGTTTTAATTTAATAATAGATTCTGAAGGATATTGGATAATAAATATAGATTAACACATTTTTTCCCTAAAAAATTAACATGGGGGCATTTATTAGGAGTTTTATGGTAGATTAATTACTTATTGAAACCTGTTTTCTTTACAAATTTTCAGTACCAGTTTGAAGGATCTTTCCTTGAAATATACAACGAGACGATTCGTGACCTACTGGGCGTTCATGACCCTGACGTCAAACATGAAATCAAATTGACCGGCAGTGGCTCCAACGATGTGACGGTCACGAACCTGACCACTGTACAGGTCACTGGTGAAGATCAGGTATGTTTTCATGACTAAAAATGTGATCATCATGTATGAAAGTTTGAAACACTTTTATCATCAAAAAATCCAAAACTTCTTAAAGCGGCATTACCCACTCTTGTATGAAATATGAAATGTATTTGGAACTATAGGCACAAATTTGCAGCATTAGTTCAGGCTAATAAAATTTTAATTTACTCAAATAAATTTGGTACGCGCGACTAAAGGCAAAAGTAGGATTTCTGAAACATCACAGAAATCGTGATCGCGCAGGAAGTGGTCTCCTCGTCAAAAATAGGTTGCTAAATATACCTCCACTATATTTAGCTTCTTAAAAGTTCGTTAACGATAATTTAACAATATCATTGACAATCCCATAAATAAGAAAGAATTCGATCGGACCTTTTGTGTTCTGTTAGAGAGTTTATATATTGGAGTCTATATGCAGGGTTTCCCCCAGGATTTCAGGAAGGGTCGTCGCAGCATAGACTGATTTTATCCATTTTGTCGCGCTGCAACACACTGTTTATTTTTCAGTTGTGTATAGATCAGTTTTGCTTCTCATTTTTTGTTTTTATTCTTCAATGGCTTTATTCATTTCAAGCCCTTTAAATGACATTCATGTTAATGATTAATGTGTTACTTATAAACTCTGTCTTCACACACACTGTTCTGTGGCTGTTGTAGGTTAACAGATTTATAACAATAAGATTAAAAAGCCATAAATTAACTTCTTTCACCACAAAATCTAGTGCTTTTCAAATCTAAAACACAAATCCTAATTCTATTTAAATGTGTGTGTGTTTGAGTTTGTTTAAAGACGCCCTTCGGCAAGCCATATGGGCGTCTGTCTAGAATTAGAATCATCTCTTCTTCTCTTCATTCTTGGCTGTTCTATGATGATGTCTGTAGTTGTGTAGTCTATATGTTTTGCGATGATGTCTGAAGTTTGAAGTCTAGTGGTGAAATCTGCGAAGTTGTTTTCTATTGGATGATGTAGTCGAAATCTATTGGTTGGCTGTCTGTTACTATATTTAGTAACCTTCCTTTGTCTGTTGACCTAGTTGTCTTGACCTGGATTTCTGGCTTCTGTGCGTTGTCTGTATCTATCCGTACCGGGTCTTCTTGGTCGATGGGAGGTTCCCCCTCCCCGTCTCCGCAAACGTCCAACCCCCGAACACACAACATCGACGAACCTCCCGCCTGTGGCCATACTAGCCGAAGAAGTTTAAAATCTGTAGTTTAAAAAGCAGTCCACTTCGTCGATGCAGGAAATCTGAGCGACGATCGAATGGCGGCGGGTAGGGGGAGAGGAATCCCCCATCAATGTCTGTCCAAAACCCAGAAACGGCTCTTTTGAGGGCCACTGGTCACACTTGTCCGGCTCTAGCTCCCAATAAGGACAGACTTGTCCCCCTTGTTGTCTTATGACTCCGCTGAGAACAACTGATTGGTAGCCATCTCCCTGTGACCTGGATTCCGAAGAGCGCGCCCAAACACGTCTGCTCTTGCCGATGTTCTGGCTTAGGATCAATCTTCTATTTAAATGGCTGAAATTTTTATGCCCCCGCCATGAAATGGCGACGGGCATTAAGAGTTGCTCCTGTCCGTCCTTCCGTCCGTCCGTCCGTCCGATATTCTCGTGAACGCAACTCCTCCTAAACTACTGGTGGGAATTTAATGAAACTTTACCACAATGCTTGGCTTGATATGTAGTTGTGCATGAAGGTGGGGTTTCGCTCTTACGTGTTCCGTTCAGAAGTTATGGCCCTTTGATACTTCCATTTACATTAGTTTTAATAGGAATATATCTTGTGAACGCAACTTCTCCTTAACTACTGGTGGGAATTTAATGAAACTTTACCACAATGCTTGGCTTGATATGTAGTTGTGCATGAAGGTGGGGTTTCGCTCTTACATCTTCCGTTAAGAAGTTATGGCCCTTTGATACTTCCATTTACATTAGTTTTAATAGGAATATATCTCGTGAACGCAACTCCTCCTAAACTACTGGTGGGAATTTAATGAAACTTTACCACAATGCTTGGCTTGATATGTAGTTGTGCATGAAGGTGGGGTTTCGCTCTTACATGTTCTGTTCAGAAGTTATGGCCCTTTGATACTTCCATTTACATTAGTTTTAATAGGAATATATCTCGTGAACGCAACTCCTCCTAAACTACTGGTGGGAATTTAATAAAACTTTACCACAATGCTTGGCCTGATATGTTGTTGTGCATAAAGGCGGGGTTTTGCTCTTACATGTTCTGTTCAAAAGTTATGGCCCTTTGATACTTCCATTTACATTAGTTTTATTCTTATATTTTGTGTTAAGCAAAATATGCATTTTGCCCATAACTTTAAAACTACTTGAGATATTGCCTTGAAACTTGAAATATATTTTCACCATCAAAATCTACACCATAACCAACAAGATCCATAACCCTGCTTCCAATATTTTTTCAAATTATGCCCCTTTTTCACTTACATTTTGTGTTAAGCAAAATATACGCTTGACCCTTAACTTTCTTATGAAAGGAGGGATTTCAAAATAACTTGGCACAAATGTTCATCATGACAAGGTGGTGTGTCGCATACAACACCCATGCCTGTAGGTCCAAGGTCAAGGTCACTGTTACTAAAAATAGAAATTTCTTGCAAAATTGTGTCGGCTCTGTAACTTTGTTATTTGTCATTGGATTTTTAAATAACTTGGTTTAATCGATCACCATATTAAGACTGTGTGTCACATACATTCCCAAGCCTGTAGGTCCAAGGTCAAGGTCACTGTTCCTAAAAATAGAATTTTCTTCTCCAGGCTGTAACTTTGTTTGATTTCAAAATAAGTTGGCACAAAATTTTTATGTTCACCATGACAAGGCAGTGTGTCTGCACAATACCCATGCCTGTAGATCCAAGGTCAAGGTCACTGTTACTAAAAATAGAATTTTCTTGTAATAGGAATATAATTATCTCGTGAACACAACTTGTTCTACACTACTGCTGGGAGCTTTATGAAAAACCTATAGCGGGGGCATCCGTGTCCTTTGGACACATTTCTAGTTAATTTATAATTAGATCTAATATCAGTTAGAATTATTTATGAACACAAAAATAAAAACAAATGGAAATCATAATATAATGAGCTTATTTGATGTTGTATAAAGATTTTTCAGGAAAACTGAAAGCATTTTTTTTTCAGTTAAACGTATTTTGATGGTGGAAACTACGCAGTTCCACTCTTTATTACCTCCCTTTTTCACGATCAGCAAAACTTGCATGAACCGCGCTCTGTCTCATAAGCGCCGTTTCTTCTCAAATACAGAACAAACGGACTGCGAATAACACCTTTCGTCTTTTTAATTAAAATTAAAACATGTATAATTTACTAATTATACCTACCCGTGCGATAAAGAAATGATGTGCTATGCCTTCTCAATTAAAGAACAATAGGACCGCGAATAATAACTTGTGCTTTTTTATTACACAAACTTGATGTGCCATGCTTTCTCCGATATATAGACTGCCTAACAAATAAAAATTATCGTAACGTTACCGTTGTCCGGTTTGCAAAACATGTAATAAAATCGATCATTTAACTGCGCTATGTCTAGAATGAAAAATTAAAACCGTAAACGGCTTCTGAAGTTGTTTTAAATTAAAGAAATCGATCTACTGTATGACGTCATTTGTGTAAACTTTCACAGCGGCATATGACAATATTGAATGTTTGCTGGATGTAACAGCATATTTTGGATTGAAAATGTGTTTAAAGTGTTTCTTTTTTGTTCCGGGGATGTTATAAGATCAAACCATGGATGTTCTGAAAACGATGTCAGCGTCTAGGTCATTTGTTTTCGATTTTATCAAAATGAAAATGGCTTTGTTGCTGTTGTTCAATTTCATCAGAGACTATCGGCCTATTGCTATGTTACGGAATAATCAAGATTTTAGAAAGTTATTTTTTCCATGGATATCATCAAAAAAGGGATGCTTTAGTTCCTTACAGAAACTGATTGTTTGCTCGAAATGGTCAGATGGCAGAAGTAAGTTATTTTATAAAGTTTTGTTCTGATTACTGACCGCACGGATAAATAGTGATTCGGCTACGATATATTTCACAGACGGTGATGATCAACTGTCGCCGATTGGTTAACTTGCAAAGCTGGTGACGCTGTCAATTATCGGTGTGATCAGCTGTTTCTTGTTTATTTAGAATTGAGAGTTGTCATACTGATAATGCAATCAACAGGTTCACAAGTTGCTGCGGGAGATAAGGCATGTTGGACAAATTATGGCATGTCGCAAATTGGGTCCTGAAATTATGGCTTTTTGCATGCGACTAGCGAAAAAGGCCTGGGGGAAACCCTGTATGGACAAATATCATTTCTCAATAGTATATTCTTACTTAAGTTTAGGGCTGAGGCTTAAATAATATAGCTAAGTATATACATGTATATATCATCTGAAAAAATGGCCAAATAGCCAGTAATTTTCACTCAAAACCTATATTTTCCTTGAGATTGCTTGCCGTGCCAATTTTAAGCAAGTAATAACTGCGCTACTCTATTTCTTCCCCACTTTTAAATATTGTTATTAAGATACTGCTTGTGTATCAGTCATAATGTTTAATTTAGACTAAATGAAAATAATGTCAATTATGCCTATTTCTGATATCTGTTTTATAACAGTGTTGGTTGCCATATATAAATCAACTTTTTTTCGAAAATAACTGAATATATTACTTTTTTTTAACAAGAAATTCAACATAAATTGCCTTTATTTACTCTTTATTTTTTAATATTTTACCCTAAAAGGCCTTTACTTCCATAGATTGGAGCCTTTATAAAAACCTTTATTTTGTTCAGGCCTGCTTGGAGGCCTGAAAATAGTTAAAATAAAAATGATATAACACATTCTTACAACAGGAATATCACTCATATTTCACGGAGAAAATTCTATAATTCTTGAAATCATAAAATGTAAAATGATGTATTTTATAAACTCTAATAAGCAAGCATTTTCTGTTCAATATGGCTTTATTAATTGGTGGGCAGTTTAAAGGTAATTTCTGTTAATTTGTAAAATTAATTTGTTTCATAAATGATAGTAATTTCTATTAATTCACTGCTCATTGGTAAAAGAATTCCAAAGTTAAAACATAAATGACTAGTCTAGAGCTGTCTCAAATTGCTAATTTAATGCTTCTGGATTAAATGGTGACACCAGACATCCTTAATTGTTGTGCACATGTTTAAATATTGTTGGGAAACTGCCGGTATAATATAACTGTATTAATAGCGCTTAACTTTTTCTCAACTGTGTCCAGAATACCTTCAAAGTCGGTCAAGCGCTCTTCATCTCTTGCCATCTCTTAATTTCTCGAGGAAACGATCAATTATTTGTCTGTTTGCTTCACGCTGAATCTGTAGCTTTTAAAGATTCATGATTCTTTAGTCACGGCACCAAAAATTTGGGGTATAAACTCGTTATTTATATAAAAAAAACATCAAATAGTCCCAAGTTCGGCCTTTTTGTTGTTGGCAACCTTATATACTCTGGGCTGAATTGTCTGACGCCACGGCATAAGTGAACGTCACATATAAAGGCGTGTAAACATTCCAAAACTAGTATTTAGTTATTATTCACAGTAATTATAATTACATGTATTTTGTGTGAATTTCATACATTATTACAAGTACAGTCATTATCGATGTTACTGTTATAAACAATATCTCGGCAACCAGTGCAGCAGTTTTAAATATTCTTTGAGTGTTTTATACACAGTTTCATAATGTCTGTGCAAAAGAAATAGAGGATATTTGTATTTATCAATGTAAGCTTGAAATATGTTTCACTGAGTGAGCTCTGGAATTCGTATTGTCATGAGTGGCAAAGCAAAAAAGTGAAAATACAAAATTCTGGAGTTCACAAGTGAAATATTTTTCTATCTTTCTCTGCTAAAAACAAATTTTATTTTATGCTTTTGATGCACAATATTATGCTTGATTTTGTCAGAAAAAGTGAATGAAATAGACATCAAAAATTTTTGTTTATAAACTTGAACCCGTTTTCTAACCTTTCTCATTCAAAATATTTTGTGTGTATGGGTACCAACATGAAAAAAACAGTGAAAATTAAAATAAAATTCAACTGTTTGAAAACATTGGAATTCATGTACGAGTTTATTTGGCCAGGAAAATTCTATACGCCATTGGAAAGCAGAAAATAAACTAATTTAACCTGTTACTTCATAGATACACCTTTATTGCTTGGTTGAACAGTGAAGATCCAGATCAGAGGGCACATCTATGCCAGCTGTTAGGCACTGTACTGTTCACTTTAAAATTCTTTGGGTTAAATCTGACCTAAAAGCAAACAGTGTAGATCCTTATCAGATGGCATGTATGTGCTGGCTGATCTGGATCTACACTATTGAAACATGTGATAAAAGGGGTATATATGGAGGTAAGGGTTAACCTCATTTATATTTTAATTTGTATCAGATCACAGACTTGCTAAAGATGGCCTCGAAGAATCGTGCTGTCGGTGAGACATTGTGTAACGAACGTTCCTCGAGAAGCCACAGTGTTTTCAGGCTCAAGATAACTGGTGCTAACGAAATTACAAGTGAACAGTGTAAAGGTATGTCAACCTATTGTAAACATAGACCAGGTCACATAGTTATAAAGCTGAGATTAGAAACCAGTCTCAAATCTCAAGGATCTGATAGGCTGAAATGGCGTAAAGGTTTGTCAATCTGCTGTAAACATAGACCAGATGTCTATAGACCCAAATAACTATTGAACAGTGTAAAGGTATGTCAACCTCCTGTTAACAAAGACCAGATGTCTATAGACCCAATATCTATTGAACAGCGTAAAGGTTTGTCAATCTGCTGTAAACATAGACCAGATGTCTAATGACCCAAATAAATACTGAACAGTGTAAAGGTTTGTCAACCTGCTGTTAACATAGACCAGATGTCTAAAGACCCAAATAAATACTGAACAGTGTAAAGGTTTGTCAACCTGCTGTTAACATAGACCAGATGTCTAAAGACCCAAATAAATACTGAACAGTGTAAAGGTTTGTCAACCTGCTGTTAACATAGACCAGATGTCTAAAGACCCAAATAAATACTGAACAGTGTAAAGGTTTGTCAACCTGCTGTAAACATAGACCAGAGGTCTATAGAACTAATAGCTATTGAACAGTGTAAAGGTTTGTCAACCTCCTGTAAACATTGACCAGATGCCTATAGACCCAAATAACTATTGAACAGTGTAAAGGTTTGTCAACCTCCTGTAAACATTGACCAGATGTCTATAGACCCAAATAACTATTGAAAAGTGTTTAGGTTTGTTAACCTCCTGTAAAAATAGACCAGATGTCTATAGACACAATTAACAACAGTGTAAAGGTTTGTCAAGCTGCTGTAAACATAGACCAGATGTCTATAGACCCAAATAACTATTGAACAGTGTTTAGGTTTGTAAACCTCCTGTAAAAATAGACCAGATATCTATAGACACAATTAACAATTGAACTGTGTAAAGGTTTGTCAACCTGCTGTAAACATAGACCATATGTCTATAGATCCAAATAACTATTGAACAGTGTAAAGGTTTTTCAACCTGCTGTAAACGTAGACCAGATGTCTATAGACCCAAATACTACTGAACAGTGTAAAGGAATGTCAACCACTTGTAGACATAGACCAGCTTTGGATAAAGTATTGATGTGCTGATGATCAGAAGATATTGATTAATCATGTGTCAAAGCTAGTTGATGATGATAATCAATGCCATTCTTTCATTTTTAATTGTTTCCTACTGACTTAAGGTACTGCCTAATTAGGCGTGTCTTAGTCATGTTGAAATTAATTGTACTGGCATTTTCAGGAATGTAGTGCCTACTTAACTGTTTTGGGTGTGTAGTTTTTGCTAGGCACTGTTCTCTCATCCTAATTATGTATATAAAAAGGGTAATAATTGAAACATTTTTTTTTGTCTTGGACCCCAACTCACTCAACAAGCACACAGTTGAGGTAAGATGTATTTTGTAAGCTACTTATCAGAAACCATTTGTAAACATTACAATTATTTGATTTATAAACCGATTGAAATCACATCGGAAGTGGCAACTGATTTAAACTGGTGATGGGTTGTGATGTGCAACCCTATATCCTAACACTAGGATAAAGACCGCATTTCATTTGTCCCACTAACTGACAAATGTAGTTTAGTAACCAGTAACAAATACCACATCAAATCAACTCTGTATTTATAAAGAAATACAGTGGAATCGCGATAACTCGAAACCCGATAACTCGAAATGACGGTTTAATTCGAAGACGGCCGCCGGTCCCGTCAATGTTCCTTATATATTCAACTAAAACAAAGTTGCCATAATTGGAAACGCGATAATTCGAAATTCGCAATATCTCGAACATATTAATAAGTCCCTTGAATAAGGATTAAGCACAATTTAATCGCGATAACTCGAAGTACATTGATTGACAGGGTTTTTCACACCTCCCGCGAGAATGTTTGGAGTCTTTTGTTTATCGCCAACTTGTCAACAAGAGTTGCTAGTGGAACATCATTGTAATGATATGAGTGTGAAGCAAACAATAACAGTGATTTGTCTCAAATTAATGTCAAACACACATTTGAAGTTGTTAATTTTCCTTTCTATAAAACATCCTTTAATTTTCCGATTTCCGTATTCTACAGCTTGTATCAATCAGCAAATGACAATTCGCATACGGCGTAACAAAAAATAATAAAATTTTTAATAACATTTTTATACGCCCGTTTGAAAAACGGGACGTATTATGGGAACACCTGCGGCAGGAGGGCGGGTTGGCGGGCGGGTGGCGGCGTCCACAGGGTTTCCGCTCTCTAAGTCAAAGAGTTTTCATCCAATCTTTATCAAACTTGGTGAATATGTTGGTGGGCATAATATCTCGACCAAGTTCTATAACCAGCCAAATCCCCCCAGGCACTCCTGAATTATGGCCCTTGAATTGTCCAAAATTACTGTTTCCGCTCTTTAAGTCAAAGAGTTTTCATCCAGTCTTTATCAAACTTGGTGAATATGTTGGTGGGCATAATATCTCGACCTAGTTCTATAACCAGCCAAATCCCCCCAGGCACTCCTGAATTATGGCCCTTGAATTGTCCAAAATTACTTTCTGCTCTCTGTCAAAGAGTTTTCATCCGGTCTTTAACAAACTTGGTGAATATGTTGGTGGGCATAATATCTCGACCAAGTTCTATAACCAGCCAAATCCCCCCAGGCACTCCTGAATTATGGCCCTTTAATTGTTTAAAATTTTGGTTTCTCTCTAAGTCAAAGAGTTTTTGTCCTGTCTTTATCAAACTTGGTGAATATGTTGGTGGGCATAATATCTGGACCAAGTTCTATAACCAGCCAAATCCCCCCATGCACTCCTGAATTATGGCCCTTGAATTGTCCAAAATAAGGGTTTACACTCTTATTTCAAAGCTCTGAAGTCAAAGAGTTTTCATCTGGTCTTTATCAAACTTGGTGAATATGTTGGTGGGCATAATATCTCGACCAAGTTCTATAACCAGTCAAATCCCCCCAGGCGATCCTGAATTATGGCCCTTGAATTGTCCAAAATTACTGTTTCTGCTCTCTAAGTCAAAGAGTTTTCATCCGGTCTTTATCAAACTTGGTGAATATGTCGGTGGGCTTAATATCTCGACCAGGTTCTATAACCTGCTAAATCCCCCAGGCACTCCTGAATTATGGCCCTTGAATTGTCCAAAACTGAATTAGCGGTATCTGCTCTCCAAGTCGAATATTTTTCATCGGATCGTTACGCAACTTTGATGATCAGCATTTTGACGGGCGTATTTTGTGTCAGTTTGGCACTCTTGTTTCCAAGTAATCCAGCGAAGGGCCCAGGTAACTGGGAGGATACCTTGATCGGAAAACAATTCATATGGTGCCGTAATAATTGCACGTCGTTACTTTCTAAAACTCGCATTATATTCTGAAAAAGTCAAAAGTCGTGATAACTCGAAGTTCGCGATAATTTGAAGTAAATCGTCGGTCCCTTGGGACTCCGAGTTATCGCAATTGGAACTATAGTATACAGAAATGAATATGGTAACATCATTAAATTTTTCGAAAAGTTGTTAGATGTAGAAATTTCTGGTTATTATATAATTTAAAAAGACGCTCTGCAATTGAAGCATAATTAAATCCCCAATATTCTAATTTCAACATATCAACGATGGTTTTATCAGTAGTAATCATCACAAAATATATCACTAATTACTTATATATGGTGTTTATAAAGGAAAAGAAATTACCATTTAGCGAAAGGACCATTTCGTGTTTTTATAACACCTTATTAGAGAAATCTGATAAATGTCTTGTAAAATGTCTGATATGTATATATAATTGATGGGAGGACAACACATGTAAGGGTTGAGAAGTAGATTCTGTCCGTCCATACGGATTGTCTATGGCCTAGTGTTTATCCCTTTACTTCATATATACCGTCATTGTTTGAATGTAAGCCGCACTTTTTTTTCGAGAATTTGGGGGTAAAAAGTTAGTGGTGCGGCTAATACACAGGTTTGGCTCCTTATACATTGTGTTAAGCCATTTTCATCTGTTCCATCAGGTTTGGATGCGTTGCGGCTTATACATGAGTGCGGCTTATATATGAACAATGTGTGACCAGTGTAGATTCAGATCAGCTGGCACATCTTTGCTGTGTGATCAGGGGGAGGAGCGAGGAGAGAGAGTCTTTGTTTTAGTTTATTCAGAGTACATCTTCTAAGGTAAAACATGTATATTAAATCTTTCCTCCATGCGAGATCTTATGTAGATCCAGATCAGCAGGCACATCCATGATCTGCACAGTTGGAATTCTGTTTCATTAGGGGTTTTTTTTCTGACCAAGATGTTAACAGTGTAGATCTTGACTAGATGGCATTGATTTGATGGCTGATCTAGATCTACACTGTTAACATATATTATGAAACCTGTATACATGGAGTTAATGGTTAACCCTTTTCTCCACAGAATCACCTTTATTGCATCAGCAAACAGTGTAGATTCAGATAATCCGGCACATCCGTGCCGTCAGATCAGGATCTGCACTGTTCGCTTTTTGATTTGTTAGGTTATTTCTGACCAAAATGCGACCAGTGCAGATCCTGAGCAGACAGCATGGATGTGCCTGCTGATCTGGATCTACACTGGTCGCACATGTGTAAAAACGGAGAAAGGATTAAGATCCGTAATGACCCCCTACACAAATTCAGCTAATGCAAAACATGAACTCTGTTTGTATATTTCAGGTACATTGAACCTTGTTGATTTAGCCGGAAGTGAACGTCTGAAGGATTCTGGGGCCACAGGTCAAAGGTTGAAAGAAACACAAAACATCAACAAGAGCTTAGCTAACCTAGGCAATGTAATCATGGCTTTAGGAAATAAGGTAACACTCACAAAGGGGGGATCTTCTGTTGAACATTACATTCCAAGCAATAAGTCAAGTCAAGAAAAGTTTGACCTTTATTAACCCTTTCCTTCATATACTGTATTCACATTTTTACACATGTGTGACCAGTGTAGATCCAGATCAGCCGGGCCGGCACATTTGTGCTGTCTGATCAGGATCTGCACTGGTCACTTTTTTCGACAGAAATAACCTAATAAATAAAAAAGCAAACAATTTAAATCCTGATCAGGCGGTACAGATGTGCTGGCTGATCTGGATCTAAACTGTTGGCCCATGCAGTAAAGGTGTATCCATGGAGGAAAGAGTTAACCAAACTTATTAATCATGGTAAGTAGACGATTCTTATTGATTTACAGGTCAAAAGGTTTCTGATCAGTACTGGTAATTGAAGAATGGTTAAGATTTCTGTCATCAGGTTGCTTATGCACAGTTTGTAAACCCTTCTGATGTAAGTGTCTGTGTAATGGTGGCATTCAATAGAAAACTGGTTTCTGATAACTGAAAAATCTTTTGACCTATTGACCCCAAACTTGGTACTTGTATTGCTCATGATCAGTAGATAATCTTTTATTGATTTGGTCAAGGTCACAGTGACCTTCGGCTAAACATTGGTTTTTGACCAGTAACTGAAAAAATGATTTCACCTACAATTAACTACAATGAAGTTTAGCAGACAACATTGCTTGTTATGCATTTCGCTGTAAATATAGCAATATTTAGTCAAAATGTATAACAAATACTTGTTTTAGATACAGAGTAATAATAGAAAATTGTAATTTAGGCAATAGAAAATTAATTCCTAGATTCTCATCCCCGCCCGCCCCTCGAAAATCACTCCGTCCGAAAGTTTTTTATTTTGGGGGAAAAAAATGCATACATCAAAATTTACATTACTAGTACGAATCGGTAGATTACGAAAACACAGTATGAAACATTAAAGTGCGAAGCGGCAAGTCATAGTCTGCTAGACACTAATTTATCTTTGCACTACACAAGTGTTGTTAGAAACTGTGAGAATGATAAATAAAAAAAGAAAAATAAAACCCACCCACCCGCCCCATTTTTCACCAAAATTTGGATGAGAATATAGGAATTAATTTTCTTTTGCCTTATACTACTGTAGTATCATATAATGGATGAATTTTCACGCAAAACAAGTAAATAACAATTTCGGGGCGATATGAATTAGCGCAACTGAGTTTTCCTATAAGAAACACTGTTAAAGAGTTGAATTTCGCTGGGGTTGAATTTCGCGATCTTGCCATAGCGCGATATACGCCAAAATTAAACCCGCGCAAAATAAAATAATTTAACAGTATATGGTGAAAGTTATGATTGAAGACACCTTTTCCCATGTGTGCCTCATTTCAAAAATATTAATTATTTTGACTTTTTTTTTTACAGGAGAGTCATATACCTTACCGAAACAGTAAGCTGACTTACCTACTCCAGAACTCGCTTGGTGGTAACAGCAAAACCCTCATGTTCGTCAACGTCTCCCCGAGGGAAGAAAACTTTGCTGAAACACTAAATTCACTGAGATTTGCTACAAAAGTGAGTACAGTTAAACCTGCCTTAACAACCATCTGCATTCAACAGCCACTTGCCTTAAACAGCCATCTTGAATATACATGTATCCTAAATTGCCATTTTGTTCTAATTTTACCTGTCTTAAACAGCCACCTGTTTTAAGCAGCCACATTGTCGCTCCTGTGGGTGGTTGCTTAAAACAGGTTTGACTGTATAATTTAACATATTATGAATTCTTTATGCCCCCACAAAGTGGGAGGCATATAGAGTTGCACTCGTCCGTACGTACGTCCCCAAATCTTGTGGCATCAACTCCTCCTAAACTATAAGGCTGATTTCTTTCAAACTTGCACAGATGATCAAGCAGGATGTGTAGATGATCGTAAAGGTAGGAATTTTTCCTGCGACCATTTTTACCAGAGTTATGGCCCTTTGTTATTACAAATTTTGTTGCAACAGTGGGGGCATCAGTGTCCAAGGACACATTCTAGTTTCAGCACAGTAAGCTTATTTACGTCATGTTTAGGATTGTTTTGTTTCAAGGAAATGTAAATTGCACAATTTGTTGGCAAGGAAGAGAATTTCTTTCTGAAATAATAATTGTGAAACAACTCTGTTTAATGACAGAGTTTGTCAAATTTGATTGTGTCATGCACATGATGAACACATAAAATTCATAACCTTGTGAAAACAGAAACTTCTGCAATTGTCTTTAAGTATTAAAGGTATTGCAATTTTCCATTTCACAATGTTATGAATTTAAAATGGTTCTCTGTTGAGTTTTTTGCAGGGCTTTTTTTCCTTCTTAGGTAGGGGCCGTTTATGGGCACCTTCCCCTCAGAAAATTTCTTTAAAATCATGCAGTTTTCCCCAAAAAAGTAACTTTACCTCAGATTTTGTCATTTCCCATCAGAGGGAAAATCACTCTTTTCCCCAAAATTATAGGTTGAAAAAAAAAAGCCGTTTTAAATGGAACTTTAATTTACCTCCATGCGTACTCTAGTGTTGGAATATTGGGTTGAAAATCAAAACTGATTATCAGTTTCAATTGGTTTCCTCTTCCGATGTGATTTCAACTATACTACTCAAAATTCGATAAGGGTCACTTTTGAAATCAGTAATTATTATTGTTAAGGTTAAAATTTTGAACAGTTTTTGACACACAAGTTTTGTTTGTTTTGTTTATTGAATAAACTGATGAATTAGTCACCCGAGTTGAATTACTGAACTGAAACATGAGTGTTAAATTATCTCTAAGCAGGAAAACTTACAGACTACAAAAGTGGCCCTTATCAAATTTTGAATAGAATATTATAATTAGTTTATAAATCAAATCGTTCATCATTGTTATTTTTACAAATGGTTTCAGTTAATTTGCAAACAAAACACCTGTTCTTATAGTGTGCTTGTTTCGACTTTCTACGTAACAGAAATAAATACACACATAATTCAGGTTGTCAGTGGCACTAAATGACTAAAATGCCATACAATTAATTTAAATTGCGACTGGTATAAAAAATTATGTCTAAGATAAGCTTAAAGATATATCTGGCGCATCTGAACAAAAAAATTAAAATCCATCTTTTTGCCATGAAAGCTTACACATCTTAATTAAAACTAATTTGACCACATGGTATGTATCAAATTATGGTTTAAAATAAGATTTTTGCAAAACAAATATTGAAGCAGACGCTCTCGCCGTATATCCGCGAGTTAAAAAACTGCCAGTTTTTTTAACTTTATACATATTTCATTTTTATTTATTGGACAAACGGGAAAGAATTCGTAATACATGTATTCTTAGATTATGCCTAGTTTTTCATTAATAATCGATCTCAAATGTTATTTTTATCATTTGTAAGGGTAAAATATAGACCTTGGATAACTTTAATTGTTCAATACTTAACAGTCAGTGGAAAACATTGGTACAAATCAATTAACCCATTTTATCCACAGATAAACCTTTATTGCAAGGGCGAACAGTTTAGATCCAGATCAGCCGGCACATCTGTGCCACCTGATCAGGATCTCAACAGTTCGCTTTTTGATTCATTAGGTTATTTCTTACCAAAAATGCGACCAGTGCAGATCCTGATCAGACGTCATGGATGTGCCAGCTCATCTGGATCTACACTGGTGGCACATGCATAAAAACGCGTATATATGGATGAAAGGGTTATAAGAGAATGTGGTCAATTATCGGCATTAATCAGCTGTTACAAACGATTAAACAACATCTTCAGGCCTCTTGGTTATAAAACATTTTTCATGCTCAACTCCTTTTGATCATGAAAATATGATGGCTTTTGTTGTGGAAAATAAATAAAGTGCAAATATGTGAAAATTGATCTTAATAACCTATGAAGAACAGAAAGATATTTCTTTCTCTTTTTTTATAAAAGCTATTAATGTTATAGATATTTTAAGTGAGAACATAGAATTGAGTTGAGCATGAAAAATGTTTTATAATCACAGGGCTCGATTATAAGCAAATCACTAGTATACACTATCTGCATTTACTCCTTTTCAGGTCAACCAGTGTAATATTGGTACCGCAACCAAGAAAATAAAATGATCAAACAAGAACTCTCATGAACTCGACTGTCGGACTCCAGTCTAGTGTGTACAAAGGTACAATGATGTGTAAAGGGAGCTGAAAGAGGCAGTGTTCTTCGAGATTTACTTTTACCGTCATAAACTTTACAGCTTTGTATGGATTATATACTATATGTTTATATTAACCCTTTTACTCCATATATATGCCTTTTAATACATATGTGACCAGTGTAGATCCAGATCAGCTGGCACATCCATGCCATCTGATCAGGATCTGCACTGTTCACTTTTTGTCCAAAATGCTAATTAATCAAAATGTGAACAGTGCAGATCCTGATCAGACGGCACATATGTGCCTGTTGATCATTTGTCTACACTGTTCGCTCAAGCCATAAAGGCAAATATATGGAGGAAGGGGTTCAGTGGGTTAGAACTTGTGTTTTAAATACTAGCATAAGCTTTTACCGTTTGTTGTCATTCTCTCACCAGAGGGCGTGCTACACAAGTTTCGCTTACACCTCTGTCAACGCCAGGAAAAGTAGTTCTCATACATGTGATATTCTATATATATTCTATAAAATAGTTCCCCGAAAATTTGGGTTAAAATATATCTTAAACATTGTTCTAAAAAAAATAAAAATACCCATTTTAATTTTAAGTAAAATATACAGAGATCAAGATAATCTCACGAGCATTTTATTCATTATTTATATTTTGTACAAGAATCTTGTACATCGGGCGTTGACAGAGGTGTAAGCGAAACTTGTGTAGCACGCCCTCTGGTGAGAGAATGCGTTTGATGTGTGGCTCTTGGTCTTAGGCTTGTGCATTGAGACTTGTCTCCAGACTTGGTTTTGTGAACTAAGGCTTTGATCTAATGGAGGTCAAAATGAAGTTCAAAAATTGTCTTTATTTCTCTGTAATGTTTTCATTTTTATAGATCAATATATCTAAATTTATTTGAAGTGTCTGTTCAAATAAATTTAGAAATATTGATTTATTTTAAATTGTTTGTCATTTAACAGCTTGTGCCCAAGATCATAAAACTAAATCTGGAGATCAGTCTCAAATCTCAAGCATCTGACTGGCTGAAATGGTGACTAGTCGCCATTTCAGCCAATCAGATCCTTGAGATTTGAGACTGATCTCAAAACTTAGTTTTATGATCTTAGGCCCAGACCTCTGCTCAAGTTCTTGAATTACAACTTGATCAAAGTAAGGCTGGATGCATCTGTGTTGTCAATGTGTTTCTAGTTTGTCAGATTACTTTTTGTTCCCCTTGTTCACTACATGTATGTCCAGCCTGTTCTCTCTCCTCTTCTGTAATACCAAACCCTTTAAATGCCATTCACCTGTTTCTTAACTCAGAACCTGTAACTTTACCCTTTACTCTATAGATACATCTTTACTGCATTGGAACAAAAGATAGATCCAGATCAGCTGGCAGGATTTACACTGTGCTTTTTGATTCATATCTTACCAAGATGTGACCATTGCAGATCCGGATCAGATAGCACAGATGTGCTAGCTGATCTGGATCTACACTGGTTGCACATGGATTAAAATACATATATATGGAATAAAGGGTTTACACTATACTGCATTTATACAGGTTTTGTTGCATGTGTAAAAAGTATAGATCCAGATCAGCCAGGACATCTGTCTCACCTGATTATAATCATTGCTACTTTCATCTTGGTTCAGGAATATCCTAATGAATCTAAAAGCAAACAGTATACAGTTATTTCATGGATGTGTGGGAAACAGTCAAAATTGTTGTCCCAAGGTATCAGGGATGACTTTTGAACTGTTGCCCGAGGCCGAAGGCCGAGGGCAACAGTTCAAAATGTCATCCCTGATACCGATTGACAACAATTTTGACTGTTCCCCACACATCCATGAAATAACTGTTTTATTACCTAATGCCTTCACTTTATAGATAAAACAATATAATCCATAAATATTTCAACTGTATTTTCAAGTAGATTGTTTAATTCGTCCTCAGATATATCTTGGAAACGGGTTGACATCTTTTATTTCGAAAAACCAGACGAGATTTCGGTTTTTTACAATGGTGTCCTGTAGACGCTTGATTAGCTAAAAACCGCTACCGTACCTTGGATTGAACTACCAAAATTTACCGAATAGTGGCGGACGATGCGTTTACGGATATACCCGAAGACGGGGAGGGCAACAGTTAAAAATGTTGACCAGTCAACAGTTCACTGCGTCGCTGCGCATGTGTGGTAATTTTTGCTGCCTGATTAAACAGTTGAAAATAACGAATTAGTATTTATTGAAGGCATTAGGTAATAATAGAGAATGTCCTGCTGATCTGGGTCTAATCTGTTCTGTGATAAATGTGTATCTATGCGGTAAAGGGTTAACAATACTTCCTGTACATTATTTATTGTAACATATTGTTTGTTTTACTTAATGTAGCCTTCAATGTATTGCTTTCTTTCTTTTAATATTCATAATTGATTTTATTTTGTCTTACTGCTTTGTTGGGACTCTTATATTTCTGTTCACTTCCGTCCTACACTCACCATACAATTTTCAATAGCTTGCCTTCATACAGCTAAAGACAATTCTTGCATTTTAATCATACACTGAGGTCTCAATAACAGGTGGGGTATAGGCAAAATTGACCTTTTGATCCTGCCGTTTTTGTGGAACAGCTGCCATTTTGTTTGTTTTGAGCTCAGAACTTCCCTTTTACTATTATCAATCCCCATTCTGCTGTAAAAGATAAGAAAACTACTGCAAACTCAAGAAAATTCACTACCTGAAATTTAAACTGGAAATTCTACTAGGTACTGAACACAGATGTTAACTTCATAAAATGTGAAATGTTCAGATCAATATTTGAACATCACTGTGTTTGAATACAGGGAATTCAGGAATGTTTTATATTTGGAATGACTTTCAATGGAAGTTAAACCATTCTAGTTTGGACATTACATATATAATTACTCGTAGTCTTGATATCTATGGGGTAATTGGTTAAATTTCAGAGCCATCAAATTAATAATTTGATTCCACCCATAAAAGAATTAGGACCAGTGCTTATATTTTACTTCTAATTTCATATTTTATATAAGAGAAATTGTTATGCCCCCATAAAGTTGCACTTGTTTGTCCGTCCATCTGTACATATTTAGGTCCTCCAAATCTTGTGGCATCAACTTCTCATTAACTTTGGTGGATTTCTTTTAAACTTGCACAGATGTTCAGGCACATTGTGTAGATGATCATAAAGAAGTTTTTCCTGACAGCATTTTTACCAGAGTTATGGCCCTTTGTCCCATCAGTGTCCAAGGAACATTCTTGGTTCAGTTTAAATTTCTCTATGAATGTGTTTACCAATTGATGTGAATTTGATTGGAATATAAAATTGAATTCCTTCTTTCATGGAATATATAAGACATTGCCTATAAACATTGTTGTCAGATGTAAATTCTAAAAAATGGCATTTAATAGTTTGTCATTTTAAAAGTCTTCTTTTATTTATTAAATGCTATTTAAAAATTGCATTTTTGTAATTAATTACTAGATTGACAGAAAACAACCAAGTGGGACCCGTCTAGATCCAGATCAGCTGGTAAATCTAAACCATCTGATCTGGGTATACAATAATTGCTTCTTGGTCAGAAAAAATCCTAATGAATCTAAAGCAAACAGTTTAGATTCTGAACAGATGTGACACCAGGGCTTTTCATCAGTAAATTGGGAAGAGGCCCTGGCCTTTCGAATTGGGAAATTTATGCGCGATAATTGTTTATTTTGGAAAAACAAAATGAATTGAAAGATGGTTTCTAGTTTATAAAATTGAATAGTAAAAGGTAATTTTAACTTAAATCTAATTTTAAGCACTTTATTTTTCATACTCCAATTTTCAAACACCTCTTAGAGGAGTTTTAACCATTTTTGGACATCTTACCTAGCATTTTGGGAAGAATTTCTGCCGCAGTTGGGAAAAAAAACTATATTTTTGGATTGGGAAGAGGCCTTTTATAGGCCTCTGTTATATAAGGATGATAAGCCCTGATGTCACAGATGTGCCAGCTGATCTGGATCTTCACTGTCTGCCCATGGGATAACAGCCATGTCCCATGGGCTAAAGGGTTAAGGGGACGTTCATCAGTTATTTAGATGGTGTGACTGTTAGCCCTTTCCTCCATATATACGCATTTAATCGCATGTGCCACCAGTGTTGATCCAGATCAGTGGGCACATTTGTGCAGTCCGATCACGATCTGCACTATTTGCTTTTAGATTCATTAGTTTATTTCTGACCAATATGCAACCAGTGCAGATCCAAATCAGATTGCAGGAATGAATTTTAACGCATGTTCAACCAGTGAACATCTAGATTATCTAGCACATATATGTTGTCTGATTTGGATCTGTCTGGTCGCATTTCGATTGAAAATAACCTAATAAATCTAAAAGCGAATAGTGCAGATCCAGATCATATGGCAGGAATGTCGCTGCTGATCTAGATCTACCCTGTTTGCACAGGTAATAAAGGTGAATCTTTAGAGTAAAGTGTTAACCTTAAATCAGTATACTAATTGAAGTATGAAAATCGAGATTCAGTATATTGTTTGAAATTTTGGTACATTAATTTATTATATTTTGTAAATGTAAGATAACTATATATAACAGTAATAAGATATAAAGATCTGACAGATTAAAAATGAATTAAAGAAAAAGCATTTTTATACAATGTATTATGATTTTAGTATAATTTATAGTCTTAAAATAGATTGTGTATGAAAATCATTTGGATTTTGTTGTTACTTGCAGCTGAACATGACAGACCAATGTACGAGGGTTGTTCCAATAAATCGTAGACTATTTGAATAAAAAGAAAACTACTGAACATACCTTTAAGCAAATTTCACAGTTAGTTAAGACATCATTTGGTAATTTGTATGCGAACTATCAAAGAAAAATATGTTAATATAAATAAATTGTAAACATTTTAACATGATGACCTATCTACCATCGACGCACGTCACAGCATCCTTACAATGCTCACACAGCATACCGTTACTCCTTCCTGAAGTACTCTTCAGCTTGTTCTTACACTCACTGTGTCTGTCCACCCGACTATTAAATACATGTATATTAATGTAACACTCTGTTGGAAGGCTTTTCTGAAGGCCAAGCCTTCTGATCTCGTCGCAGATCTCAAATTTGCGACCCCTTGAGCCCGAAAGTACACAGCGTCTAGCGGAGCGAGGTCCGGCGAGTACAGGGGATGACTAAATCCGAGTATTATTTCTGTTTCTCCATGTGAAAACTTTCTGTGCCACTTGTATACCAATGTTCTAGATATGAGGATGCTTCTTAACTTGTTTTTATTTCTTCGGCCTGTCTTTTGGCATCAGTTTGCTTTTATTACAATATTGGATGATCGAAATGTGCGCCGCGGCTTCTTCAAACGTCGCGATTTTCATAAGAACTTAATGTTTACCCATTAGCATGAAACAAGCACTACTCTTATACAAATTATGGCAACTTTTTGAAACTTTGCTTACTGATTTCAGAATGATCACCACATTTGCGGCTAAAATGACATTGTGTAATGTATTAATTGTTTAAAGTAAATTATTGAATTTCAAATCATAGCGCTTTTTGACGTGCGCCGCCAATCGCTATCACGGTTTAATAAAGTGTATGTAATTTCTTTATTTTAAAAGATATTTCTTTGAAATTCTACCTACTTGTTACTAAATGATGTCTTAACTAACTGTGAAATTTCCTTAAAGATATGTTCAGTAGTTTCCTTTTTATTCAAATAGTCTACGATTTATTGGGACAACCCTCGTACAAGAGTGCATTCACCCATTTCAATTCTTGAGTCGGCAAACAAATAGAGGATATTTGGTTTTTTTCTGGTGTAAGATAGATATATATACTTAAAGAAATTAGAAACGCAACTTCTTTAAACACAAAATATGTTTCATGATTAAAGAAGTTGCGTTTTTAGCTCGACTATTCGAAGAATAGGGGAGCTATCCTACTCGCCCCGGTGTCGGCGTCGGCGTCCGTTAAACAAAAAATGCACTTTGGTCCATTACTTGAAAACTACTTATGATATCAACTCGAAACTTGGAATATATATTCACCATCAAATTCTACATCATTACCAACAAGACCCTTAACTCTGCTTCCAATATTTTTCAAGTTATGCCCCTTTTTCACTTAAATTTTGCGTTAAGGAAAATATGCACTTTGGTCCATAACTTATAAACTACTTGAGATATCAACTTGAAACTTGGAATATATATTCACCATCAAATTCTACATCATTACCAACAAGACCCATAACTCTGCTGTCAATATATTTCAAGTTATGCCCCTTTTTTCTTATATTTTGTGTCAAGCAAAATATGCATTTTGCCTCTAACTTTAAAACTAATTGAGATATTGCCTTGAAACTTGAAATATATTTTCACCATCAAAATCTACATCATAACCAACAAGACCCATAACCCTTCTTCCAATATTTTTCAAATTATGCCCCTTTTTCGCTTACATTTTGTGTTAAGCAAAATATACAGTCGGCCCTTAACTTCGTTATGAATGGAGGAATTTCAAAATAACTTGGCACAAATGTTCACCATGACAAGGCGGTGTGTCGCGTACAATACCCATGCATGTAGGTCCAAAGTCAAGGTCACTGTTACTAAAAATAGAATTTTCTTGCAAAATCGTGTCCGCTCTGTAACTTTGTTATTTCTTATTGGGTTTTAAAATAACTTGGTATAATTGTTCACCATATCAAGACGGTGTGTCACGTACATGCCCAAGCCTGTATGTCAATGTTCAAGGTCACTGTTGCTAAAAATAGAATTTTCTTGTCTAGGCTGTTACTTTATGAATGGAGGGATTACAAAATATCTTAGCACAAATGTTCACCATGACAAGGCGGTGTGTCCGCACAATACCCATGCCTGTAGATCCAAGGTCAAGGTCACTGTTACTAAAAATAGAATTTTCTTGTCCAGGCTGTAACTTTGTTATGAATGGAAGGATTTCAAAATAATTTGACACAAATGTTCACCATGACAGGGCGGTGTGTCACGTACCATGCCCATGCCTGTAGGTCAAAGGTCAAGGTCACTGTTACTAAAAATAGAATTATCTTGTCCTGGCTGTAACTTTGTTATAAATGGAGGGATTTTAAAATAACTTTGCACAAATGTTCATGAAAAGGCAGTGTGTCCGCACAATACCCAAGCCTGAAGGTCCAAGGTCAAGGTCACTGTTACCAAAAATAGAATTTTCTTGTCCAGGCTGTAACTTCATTATAAATGGAGGGATTTCAAAAAAACTTGACACAAATGTTCACCATGAAAGGGCAGTGTATCGCGTATTATTCCCATCATTGCACTTGAGTGTCTGAAAATGATGCATAGCGGGGCATCCGTGTCCTATGGACACATTTATAGTTTCACTTATATTTTCACTTAAGTGCACTTCATCGATAACTTTGCAAATACTTAAGGTATCAACTTCAAACTACCATTATATTTTCATTTCAGTTCTTTTTCTGTAACATTACTGAAGTGATTGATATTTGACTAAAAGTAAATGTCTCTAATAAAAAATTACTAACAAGTTTTCTAACAAATTCAGAAATATTTCATAGTTATTCCCCTATTCAGTTTAATATTTATGGTACATTTAGGAATTATTTCTGTTATTTGAAAAGAATTTCTCCCGTACCATTCACTTGTAAATATTTTTCCTGATTGCACATGAATGTATGGCCATAGTTGTTATTGTTTTAATCTTCAAATTGCATTTGTTTCAAATGATTCGAATAGTCGAGCATGCTGTCTCCTCTGACAGCTCTTGTTAATTTCTTTTACTTCATAATAATTTTATGTATTTGTAGAAATTAGAAAAGCAACTTCTTTAAACGTGAACTGTATTTCTTGTTTCAAGAAGTTGCGTTTCTAATTTCTTTAAGTATATTTCTCAGAGAGAGTTCCTGAATTTGTATTTTTCAGAAGTGGAATAGCCACTTGTGAAGTGAAAATACTTGATTCTGGATTCACTAGTGAAATATATCTTTTTTTTTTATCACTGGTAAAAACAAATTTTCTTTTTATTTTATGCTTAAAGTGCACAATTTGTGTGAATTTGAGAGAAAAAAATGCATGAAATGTCGCCAAAAACGTTTGTTTATGGCGTGATGTCATGACATAATATTCCCAAACTTTTGCCCTTTTTCTTAACATTTTCATTCGGAATGTAATGTATGTTTGAGTATCAACATGAAAAAACAGTGAAAATTAAAATGATATTCCTCTGTTTGAAAACAGTGAAATACTACTTAATTCTCACCGGGAAAATTCTTTAATTCACTGGAAAACATAAAATAAATATTCAAGCTTGACCAATGGATGAAGAGGAGTTAAGAGAGTTAAAATGCGCCCCAGTGTCTGTGTCTCACATTTTAACCCTTTCCTTCATAGATACACCTTTATTGTGTGGGTGAACGGTTAAGATCCAGATCAGCTGGCACATCCATGCAGTCTGATCAGGATCTAAACTGTTTGCTGTTTAATTTGTTAGGTTATCTCTGAACAAAATGCGACCAGTGCAGATCCTGATCAGACAGCACTGATGTACCGGCTTATCTGGATCTACACTGGTCGCACATGCGTAAAAATGCATATTTATGGAGGAAAGGGTTGTACTTAGACAATATCTTTGAAACAACTTAAGGTAACTGAAGATTTGTTTGACCTTCAGTCTCTAAACTAGGTATGTAGGTTGCTTATATTGAGTCAATGACATCTACTGGTTGTGGTTGTATTCAACTAAAAAACTCAGTAGACCCCCATGGGGTTCATTTGAATTGGGTATGTTTTAACCTACTTTTTCCTGAACATGAAGGGACCATTTCGAGGATTATGGTGCAATACAGGTCTAACTGATATAAGAATAATAAAAGAGATAGTCAAGTTTTGCACCAGGTCCTCGATTTAAACCTTAGAAACCTTGCCAGGAGATGACCCATTTTGATATTGGTTGCATTGATCCAAATAGCTTTGTATTCAAGCTTGAGCCATTCAGATTATTCTTATAACTATATGTATTTACAATTCAACTTTGTCGTCTACGATAAAGTTTTATTCATCAAACGGATCATAATTTCTGTTGGTAAACAGTGTGACATATTATTTTAAAAGGCGTGGCTACAGTAGAACCGTTCATAATTTATTGGACGTTGCTCAATGTTTTGACGTGTGATGTCGCCGAGCAAGCACATTTTGCCAGAAGTAACTACGAAAAAGCGTGCCATCATTCAGTGTGTCATCAATGTTGCTGTTCCAACAGCCTTTTAAAAAAGCCATAATATCACTAATTCTTCTCATAATTTCTGTATTAATGCGAGTTTTTATGAGTGTACATATAAGGATTGAATCGATAATTGACTATTTCCATTTGGGTATGAAAAAGTATTGTTTAATGTACGCGTGAAGCCCTTTGGGCTTCACACACTTTAAACAACCCAACTGTTTTCCATACCCAAATGGAAATGATCAAATATCGATTCAATCCTTAAGTATACTTATCTCACTGCATACTTAAAAGTTGGTCTTAATTTGGCTTTTTTACAGGGATAACATGGCAGGAAAACAAAATCCATTTCATGCCTTAATGCCCCATCGAATCAGGAGGCATATAGAGTTGCATTCATCTATCTGTCTGTCTGTATGTCATCCAAATCTAATTTCTTTCAAACTTGCACAGATGATTTAGCAGGACATATCATAAAGAAAAGATTTTTTCGTGTGACCTTTTTTACCAGAGATGGCCCTTTGCATATTTTATTCCCCCGCAAACTTCAGTTTGGGGGGTATATAGGAGTCATCATCTGGTCGGTTGGTTGGTTGGTTGGGTGGTCGGTCTGTGGCACTTACTATGTCAACAGTTTTCAAGATATCGACTTGAAACTTTAAACATACGTATGTTCATGAGTACATTTGCGCGAACTATTTTTTTCTCATTTTGATCAGTCCGTTATTTTTCGGAGGGGAGCACGATTTAACAAAATCTTGTGACGCAAACTACTTCTACAGTTTTTAAGATATTGACTTGAAACTTTATACATATGTTCGGCATGAAGTGAAGATGTGCGTGACATATTTTTCGTGTGGATCAGTCCACTATTTTTTGCAGGGGACATGATTCAATAAAATCGTGTTATGCAAACTTCTACAGTTTTCAAGATATCGACTTGAAACTAAAATTGTATGTTCTGCATGAAGTGCGCATGTAAGTGACCTATTTTATTGTGGATCAGTCCATTATTTTTTGGAGGGGAGCATTATTTAACAAAATCTTTTATTTAAAATCTTATGACGCAAACTACTTCTCCAGTTTTCAAACTTTAAACATACGTTTGTGAGTAGATTTGCATGACATACTTTGTTTCATGTGGATCAGCCCATTATTTTTTAGCAGGGGAGCATGATTCAACAAAATCTTGCGACACGAACTACTTCTAAAGTTTTTAAGATATTGACTTGAAACTTTAAACTTATGTTCGGCATGAAGTGTAGATGTGCGTGACATATTTTTCGTGTGGATCAGTCTATTATTTTTTGCAGGGGACATGATTTAACTAAAGTGTGTTATGCAAACTTCTACAGTTTTCAAGATAACGACTTGAAACTGAAATCATATGTTCTGCATGAAGTGCGCATGTAAGTGACATATTTTTTATTGATCAGTCCATTATTTGTTGGAGGGGAGCATTATTTAACAAAATCTTTTGACGCAAACTACTTCTCCAGTTTTCAAACTTTTAACATACGTTCGTGAGAAGATTTGCATGACATTTTTTTTTCATTTGGATCAGTCCATTATTTTTTAAAAGAGGACAAAGATTCAACAAAACCTTGTGACATCAACTACTTTTACAGTTTTGTTTACATCCGGTGAAAACCCAAGTCGCTATTTTTAAACACAACTTTTGCTTTACACGCACATGGCGTTAGCATTAGTTCACCAAATGACGTCATTATTCTTATCCCTCTCGGAAGAATAACAACATGTGCCCGGGTAAAGGTCGTGTAGCTGTGTGCGTATCAACAGATTGTAAAAAAATGCTCAGAAGATGCTCGATTGTTTTTTTTTTCTTACGCAGAGACAGCGTAGTAAGGAATATGTATGTCATTTTTATGCAACTGAAATGGCCTTGTATCGGTAGGCGGATATAGTCCTACGAGGCTACGTTTGGTTTTCTTAAATTGTAATGCCGCGAGAAAATTTAATCTCGGAATACACAAAATGAAAGTAGGTCTACATCAGAATATGCCGTCCAATGATGTACTTTGGAAACTAAGACGCGCAAAATTTATGTACATACTTTGTATTGGAGATATTTATTATAAAAAAAAACACATACAAAAAAAAACACACAAAAAAAACCAGCAGAAATAAACAACTAGGCCTACCGTCAATTTCATAATTATTGAAAATATTCACGAAGTTCTATAATTTTTGTTCATGGAGAATTTTCACTAAATTGAGAGGCATAGTTGATTAAGATAAATGACGATAAATGATAAACCCATGCCTCCAGATGTCTTAATTTTGTGTTTCAAAAAAGCTCAAATGCACTTAAGAAATGGCTTCCCAATGGTATATAAATAGCTATCTTCCAGAAGCTTCGGGGGACTTGGACCCCCTTGTCCCCCCACCAGGACTTTGCCCTGGACCTACCGGGGGGCCCTGGCGGCCCCCTGGACCCCCAGCAAATTTTCAGGATTTGAATTTTTTTCAACTGTCACCCATGAAAGATGCAAACATCATTTCTGTATACTCTGACAAAGCAGTATTGCGGGGGTATTAATCACATTCAGTGATAGCTCTAGTTTACAAATGTTGTTGAAGCAGTCCAGGCATCAGTGTCATCAGGACACAGTCTAGTTCTATTTTGGTACAGAAACATTAGAAGAATAATAGCAGATTTGCAATACTGTGTTTAGAAAAGGGGGCTGGTAGGTCAAAGAGCAGAATTTTTTTCATAATAAATCAAACCCATTTTTTTATCCGGGGACCATACGCCGCAGAACATGGAATGGTATTAATCTGAAAATACAGCACTGAAGGTTCCATGTTCTCCATATGCATACCATTGTTTGGGATGGATCAAAATTGTACAGTTTATTGGTGTAAATATTGAGTTGCGCTCAACCCGGGGCTAGGCGGCATTGGCAGAAATATATAAACAACAACAACATCTACACCACCAACAACACTAGCAACAACAACAATAGCACCAACACCACCACCACCAACAACAATAACAACACCACCACCAACACTACCAACACCGACAACACCAACAACAACAACAACACCAACAACAACACAGACAACAATGCCAACAGCAACACCAACAACCAACAACAACACCACCAACAACAACAACAACACCATCACTACCAACAATAACACCACCAACAACAGCAACAACACCAACGACAACACCACCACCAACAACAGCAACCAGCATACCACACTATACTACACCACACCACACCACTATAGGTGGGCAGGGATAGTGGGTTGATGGGTGTGGGATCAGAGGTGTATGGGCTGGGTTGTGTAAACCCTCTAAAAAAACCTACAAAAATAAATTGAGTGTAATTTATTGATTTCCTAACTTGGATTAAGAAACTTTTGTTCATGTGTGTGTGTGTGTGTGTGTGTGTGTGTGTTGGGAGTGTCAAACTATACTATACTGTACTGTACTGTACTGTACTTTACTGTACCCCCACATACCACCACCACCACCAACAACACCAAGAACAACAACAACACCACCAACAACAACACTTATAATACCACCACCAACAACAACATCAACAACACCGTGAACAACAACACCACCAACAACACCACCACCAACAACAACAACACCAACAACAACACCACCACCAACAACAACACTACCAACAACAACATCAACACCAACAATAACAACAACACTAACAACAACACCAACAACAAAACCAACACTACCAACACCACCACCACCAACAACAACACCATCACTACCAACAACACCACCACCAACAACAACAACACCAATAACAACCACACCAACACCACCCCCAACAACAACACCACCAACAACAACACCATCACTACCAACCAAAACACCAACAACAGCAACAAAACCAACAACAACATTACCACCAACAACAGCAACCAGCATACCATACTATACTTCACCACACCACACCACTATAGGTGGGCAGGGATAGTGCCAGTGGGTTGATGGGTGTGGGATCAGGGGTGTATGGGCTGTGTTGTGTAAACCAGCTAAAAAACCTACAAGAATAAATAAAGTGTAATTTATTGATTTCCTAACTTGGATTAAGAAACTTTTGTTTATGTGTGTGTGTGTGTTGGGGGTGTCATAAACTCCAGAATTACTCCCCAGTTTAAATGAAGCCCAGTTTAAAATGTGCTTAAATATGTCTGACTTTTCGAATAGTCGACCGTGCAGTCGTTTCCGACTGGCTCTTGTTGGAATTCAAATTAATTTATTTCTTACTCATGTTACTGTCACCAAGGAAGGTTTTCATTGTTAATTTGACCGTCATGGCAAATGTCGGACCACACCGGCCACCTAGACGTATTTCTATTAAAAAGACAGAGCACGTGCAGTCGGTGAGCTTGATGATCTACCTAGTATTCTTGTTCACGAATCAAAACGTATTCCAAAATTAAAAATGCCTCGACTTAAGAACTCCATGAGACGGCGCTTGGAAGAATGCAGGTTCAACGTGGTAGATTAGCTCACTATTAGTTTAGTGATTTTTGCAACTTTTGTGTAGTAACCGCCGTTGACTTTAACAATGGATTACTAATAAAGTAGTGATCGGATTTTATCTCTGACTTTTTTATATTATTAAGTTTAAATTGCTGTTTTATTTGATATGTATCATTTTGTTGTGTTTGGTGAAATTAAAAAGATATTATAAAATGTCCAAGTGTGCAGAACTTATTTTGCCGAGTATATTAGTATTACATTTCATTGACAAGATTTCAATTATCTAAAATTAATAGAAATTAAAAGAAATTCATTAAACTTCAAATTCGAATTATTCGAAAGTGACGTTTATTTGGTCAAGATATTAAAAAGCGTGTCCGAATACTGATCAATTTTATCGAAATTAATACAATCTTTTTCTTTTGGAAAGTTTTTTTTTCACATCTTTCATAGAGAAGTGCGTCGCTCAAATTGCTAGACCATTCAAAAACTTTTGCCAAAAAACAATGTGAGAAAAATGTAATTTTCTCCTCGAAATCCAGTTAAAAACGTTATGGATCACGGTACTGTGTATCTATCCCAATAATCAGCGCTCGGATGACAACGTCAGTCTCGGAAGAGCGGCTCGAGTTGCGGATAAGAGTGAGAAAAGCCTAAGTATTTTTACTTTTATCTTTCACTAATGCCGATTTAAATCACGTTAGTGATTGCAATTGTTCTAGGCCAACATAAGCTATATAAAACTGCAATGGTTTTTGCAAACAGTCCCTACATTGTGGTGAAAATCTCCGAAGAAGGTGAAAAATTCGACACATCGCTCAAAATTAAACAAGTTTCCATCTGTATTTAGGAAGTTGAGTGAAGAAAACATAACTATTTGATCCTTTACTGTCATTCTGTTAATAAACAATCACAACATGGTAACACAGTTCGGTAAAAATGAATCTAAATCTTACTTTTTCTGAAGATGTCAAAGCGGGATGGGTACTCGCTGGCTTCAGTGAAGATAATAGCTGGCTACATTAAAAATATTATGGATAATGAACAAACTCACCTTTTCATCATAATGTTTATTAGCTTTAAAGTAATGTTTATTAGTTTTAAAGTCCATTTTTATCTTCCAGGACCAGAAGTCATTGTCCAACAAATTATCTTTTTTTGGTAAGTGATAATGAAGGTCATGCACTTAAAATTGGCACTGTAGTAATCTTAAGTGATTTAGATCTGATGTACAGTTTATCATTTCATATCATATCAGGTTTTACGCCGTTTTGAGATAACCTGAGTTTGCTAGTTTTCAGCGGTAGTTGTTAACGTTCAAAATCATTCATTGGTTCTATACACACACCCAGTTCTAGACACCAGTGACGCTCCTGGATGTGACCACTACTGAACACCTTACTGTGATACAATTTCCAATGTTTGTCCATGGATATATGGTCTGTATTGATATACGATAAGGAATATGAACCTTACAAATATACCATTCTTTCTTGAATCAATTCACACTCTAATCAAGTTAAGCGCCACGAAGTTCTGTTCTCGTTGTAATAAATTGCATATTTAATTACATTGCAGAAACTGAGCACTGGTTTCAAATGGTACTGGTGTGGCACAGAGTGGGGATCTTTGACAGAGGTTGACTCCCACTTGACGCTATTACGTGGGCATTCGTGCATCAAATACCAGAAATTTCTACTAGATGGGTCAACTGGTAAAAAGGATACCGTACTCGAGTCCTACCAAGTGTCATACCAAACGCAGTGACAGCAAAAATGCATTACAGTCACCGACGGGATTATATTCATCATTCATAAAATGATGACACACAAGAGATAATCGCTACAACACCTTTAAAAACAAAAGAATGTCCCGTTAGTTCCAAACATTTCCTAATATTTACAAGTAGTGCATCATAAACTTAAAAGGGACCTTTGAAGTTCAGGAGCTATCTTTCTGCTGTGAAGTTTACCAGTAGATATTGGCGAAAAATTCTTAGTTTATCACAAAACACCCGAAATTTATTCTTAGTTTATCACAAAACACCCGAAATTCAAAAAATATGGCGGTATAAAACAACTAGATATCGAGAGTGAGTCCAATAACATCATCAGAGCTAAAAAAACACTAAAAGACACAAAAGAATTGTGATAACGACGACCGAAAATTCTATATTTGTCTCGTATCTGGTCTTTTCCGTTCCTGTTTCATTTTTTGAACGTTATGTTCCTAATTTTAATCAAAAGTCATTTTTAATGACCAGTGACTATAAGTAAGTAGAATAATATGTAATATGTAATCTTTAAATAGAAATAACCCCATTACTTTTATCTGTAAATATAACACGACGGTACTTGTACAAGGCGCTGTCTCGTATCTGTTTTCTTCAAAATTACGCAGAACGTTTTCAGAAAACTTGACGATTTACACATACTCGCAAAGTCTGGGGAAGAAGGGAGTTTTAAAAACATTTGAAACGTAAATTTGATTTAGAATATACAAGTAGTTCAAAATTTTAGTGTTGATATAAAGTTGGACTCGTATCTTGCTTGAAGTTTGAAAAAAAAAGAGTAATATATGCATATCAGGAATCGCCACACTCACGAAACACAGCCTCCCCACGCAGCGAAAAAGAAGAGAGAGAGAGAGAGAGAGAGAGAGAGAGAGAGAGAGAGAGAGAGAGAGAGAGCATGTTTTTTTATGAGTATGTCAATTCAAATAGGACGCCACAAACAATTAACATCTAAATGTCAACAAATTTGAAAATATACTTATCGTGCCTTCTGGAATCGTAATATTTATAGAAAAATTGCATGGTGGAAGTGTGCAATGAGCAAACATTTTTTTCTGATTTGACTTAAATAAACAGCTATAGATGGCTTAAAATTTAAAAACTTTTCATGAAGACATGTTTATTTTGTCTCGATAGCCTTAAAGTAATATTTACCATCTTATAAATCTGCAGGGGTTATGATTTATATTGTCTTTATATTTTGCAAACAGGTAAAGGCTATGCAGAAACATATTTGGAATAAAGAATATTGCAGTTTATTCAATATTACAGATTCAAACATGGTGAAGACAGCAAATGTCACAGTTAAGTGAGACGGAGTGTTTATAAGTTTTTCTGGCAAAAGACAATTGAAAAGTCGCTAGTGACTTATTTTATTTATTTTAATTTTTATCCATCTGGTAGAAAGATACCGACGGCTCTTTTTTTATATTTTTCCAATAAACATTTTATTTCATTTCTCGTTTCATTTTGAATCTGTTATTTCTATTGGTTGCAAAAGAAACTACAATTTGTCAAAGAAAGAACTTTTACAAGTGTGAATCCCTTCATCAAAAAACATTTTGTTAAAATGTGGTCAGTAGATGAGGTGTCGTTTGAAGACATTGATGACACACACACATACACACGCACGGACGACGGGCAAACATAAAACGTCATTTCACAGTTAAGAAATGATGAAAACATAAAGTATTGATACATTTTCCTGAAGATAAAATTATAAGCCTGGCCATTATTCAGTTTGAACCACCTAGTATCTTTAACAAATTTTACTGAAGCCAGCGATTATCCATCTCGCTTTGATATCTTCAGAAAAAGTAAGATTTAGATTCATTTTTACCGAACTGTGTTACCATGTTGTGATTGTTTATTAAAAGAGGAACAGTTAAGGATCAAATAGTTATGTTTTCTTGACTCAACTTCCTAAATACAGATGGAAACTTGTTTAATTTTGAGCGATGTGTCGAATTTTTCACCTTCTTCGGTGATTTTCACCACAATGTAGTGACTGTTTGCAAAAACCATTGCAGTTTTATATAGCTTATGTTGGCCTAGAACAATTGCAATCACTAACGTGATTTAAATCGGCATTAGTAAAAGATTAAAGTAAAAATACTAAAGCTTTCTCACTCTTATCCGCAACTCGAGCCGCTCTTATCATCCGAGACTGACGTTGTCATCCGAGCGCTGATTAATGGGAAACATACCGTGAGGATAAAATAGAGAATAATGTATTGGCTCATCGTGCCCAGCAGACCATTACGAAGCTACAGGAAGTACTTTCAGTGCAATGGAATGGCAAATTAAAACATTTCCTTTAAACTTGAATCATATTTTAATGATACAAAGATGAGAAAATTATCACCAATGATTGCGGGTGGATTTATTATAAACTTGAGAATTGCTTTCTGTGAACAATTGTGCTAAAATGCTACTATTTTTTTTTAATCGCGTTCAGCAGATTTTAATTTGTGTGCTTTTATAAAATATTGATACTCCTTGTTTAAATTTACACTACCGGTATTTTGAAAGATTCAATCAATTAGTTAGAAAAATCAACACTTATCAAGCGTACACTTAGAACTTTTAAGAAGTGTATGAACGCTAGATGTATATACGTACAGTTGCACATGGAAAACATGAAAATGTGCATACCGTAATCACCCTAAGTATTGCGATACCCTAAATATTGGGACACCCTTTTTTCACGAAAATAATTAGTTTTTGCGTCCCAAAATATTGGGACACTTTTAGGATCAGTATTTTTTGGTGTCTTTAAGTTTTGGGACACTTTAAGAAACGGTATTTTCGTGTTCCTAAATTTTGGACACGGGGAAATGCACTCGGTAATTATGCAAGTAGGGCCGTGTTTTTCTTTAATATTCACGATGCTTTTGCGTAGTTTATCTTATTAGGATGTATATTTGCAAAACAAATGTTTTAAACGTTGATGTTAATAAAAATATTGGGACACTTTTTGAACAAATATTTTTTTGCAACCCTAAATTTTGGGACTCGAAAAATTTTAATTATTTTTAACTGTCCCAATACTAAGGGAGATTACGGTATACTACTCAAAGTTTGCTTAGCACCAAGAATATTTTAGTACATATCTTCTGGTATGTGCCATTTATTAGTTTAATTTCTTTTTATTCACATGATTAATGAATGATTAAAAAATATAGACACATGCTTTAACAACTGTTATGTGCTTACAGAGTTTATTTTGAATTTGAATATGATATGTAGGATGTATGGCGTGTGGAACGTTGCAAAATTCAAAAAATATTTTTATGTGATATAATTTTCTATTTATATTTAAACATTTTTCATTTATGTTGCAAAAAATAACATTTATATGGTAAAAATCAGCATTTATTTTGTATAAAAGTATTTATGTTCTATATTTTTTATTTATATTTGAAACGCATTTATTTATATGGTAAAAATAAATTTTATGTGGTATAAAACCCGCATTTGTATTCGATAAAGTGAAAAAAATTTATGTTTAATAATGGCATCATGGGATACTAAATTAATAACACTTGTAACGCACGATTTCATTGGACCACGATATTCTACGCGGAAAACATGGCTGCCTCCACAAGATGTGTACATCCTCAGGTGCTTGGAAGACGGACCCCGTTTTCTCCAAACTGGCCGCCCCCCCCCCCCCCAAAAAAAAAATAAATAAAAAAAAATAGTGCAATATTTGTTTCGATGCTGATTTTTAAAAACTGTGTTTACATTTTGGCTTGACAAAATAGGATCGGGGTTATTTACCTTCTCGAATCGTAAATAGTCGGGACACGAATTTTCAGAGAACTTGGTATTTGATAGTAAATTCGGTATGGATAGACTGATATCGATCCCAATCTATCAAAACAAAACAAAAAAGAATTTATGTAGTATAGACCCTATGTAGACCCTTTTCTTTTTTCTTTTTTTTTGGGGTTGGGGGGGGGGGGCGGCTAGTTTGGAGAAAACGGGGTCCGTCTTCCAAGCACCTGTGGTTGTACACACCTTGTGGAGGCCACAATGTTTTCCGCGTAGAATATCGTGGTCCAATGAAATCGTTCGTTACAATCATTACCCATGGTGCAATTATTGAACAAATATTTTTGTTAGCTTTGTATAGAATATAAACGTGTAATTTTTACAACAAAAATATTTTACCATATAAATAAATACGTTTTGAATGTAAATACAATTATTGAATTTAAATATTTTTATACAATGCAAATGCGGAATTTTACCACATGAATATTTATTTTTACAACATAAATACTTCTATACAATATAAATGCTGATTTTTACCATATAAATATTATTTTTTACAACATAAATGAAAAATGTTTAAATATAAATATAAAATTATATCACATAAAAATATTTTTTGAATTTTGCAACGTTCCACACGCTATAAGGATGTGAAAAAAATCAATGTCTGTTAAAAACAAAATCAAAAACAACTATCGATGTCTACATCCAAACGGTGTCTTATCGCATTCGCATTTGCCATTAATTCAGTCAAAAACATACAGTCTTTCAAGTGAAAGTAGAGATGTTGAGATTTAAGATCAGTGTACACTAAATAGAAGCTGCTTCCCGGTTGGTCAAAAAAAAAGTTAGGGGAAACCCGTAAGACTAGATAGAAACATTAGCTGATTGGCCAATATAGCTAAAGAGAAAATAAAACTCTTTTTCAAAAACAGAAATCGTGTATTTCTGCAGCTGTTGGAACCAAAAATTATTATTGAAAACATTTTGGAGAAGAAAAAAAATACTTTGAAAATAATGCCTATAAACAGGTTAGCCACAAGTAAATTTAGTCAATAGGCAAGGGTGGTAGTCTTCCAAGTGAAATTTGAGGCAGAAACCTACGGTCAAAGGGCATGGCATCTATTTTTTTTATGTAGATTTATGTTCAAACTTCATCAGAAGACCATTCCTGATATTGTCTAAGAGTTAATAAATCAAGGAGACTTCCAAGACTCTATATAGAACATACATGTATAGGGAAACTCAATAGTGTACGCTGACCTTTAAGACGTGTACGGGTATGTGTAAGCTACAGTTCACGTACACGACAGTGTTTTTATGAAAACAGTTTGAGCAAAAGTTACTTGTAGTGGAGGCCGGGGCTAGTACGGCCTCGGGGTATGTTCGGCACATTATCATTTTAAGGTATCGCGCCTTTCGCAGTTCTTTTGCCATAGACAAAAAAGAAAAATATAAACAATTTCTCGAACGGCATAATGCATAATTTGCACAAACCAATGTTATTAATATATGTTTAATTTACATATGCTAAAAAAAGTAAGAACAGTAAAGAAAATTGTTAGACCCATAAAACCTCTCAAATTTTATTTGCAATTTATCACAAAAACGAAGCAACACTAAACATCAGTTTAAATGTCTTGATGAGTAATGAGTTACTGACAACGATACCTAAGATCCTTTGGTCTAACAAATGTATACTATGTGAGTTATAAGTAAAAGTGTGTTTGACCTTCAATTTCCTGGTAGCGAAAATTGATGACCTAAAATAAAACTGTTGATTTCTATCTTCACAATTGAAAGTTCTTTTCAAGGACCTCAGATATTGTTGTCAGTATCATTTCACGCATGTTGACATTTGAATTGTTGTTTTGTGTTGCTTCCTTTTACAGTCTTAAACAGCTTGTTGACAAACCAACACGGGTCACTGATAGTAGTTCAACTATTATTGATCATATTTATACATCACGAGCGGACGTAATTTGTGAAGTTTTTGTACCATATTTTTCCGTTAGTGATCACTATCCAATCTGTTTTACAAGGTCAACATCGCGAAAAAATCACAAAGGTAACATACATGAAACAATCACTTATCGCTCTTTTAAACGTTTTGACCAGGTTTCATTTCAGCAAGACCTTATCATGGCAAATATTGAGATTGTAGAAACTATTTCGGACCCAAATTTAGCGTTAGATATTTTTTATGAGATTTTTCTTAATGTTCTATCTAAGCATGCACCACTAAAAGAAAAACGAATAAAACGATCGTGTCAGCCTCCCTGGTTTAATGATGAGGTAAAGACTATAATTCGTGAAAGGGATAAATGCCATAAGAACGGATATTTCAATGAGTACAAAATACTTAGAAACAAATCAATGTGTCATGTCTGTCATTAAAAAGTGTAAAAGGGCAAAGGAAACCAGTCTGGGATTAGTAAAATAGTAAATATTCAGAAAAGAGCTGCTCGTATCATTTTATGCAAATCTTACCGAACACCGTCATCCTCTCTTTTCAAAGAACTGAAATGGCTTCCTTTTCAATACAGATGTAAATACCACGCGGCGCTTCTCGTTTTCAAATCCATAAACAATCAAACACCTAGCTATATATCAGATTTATTGAAATGTTCTACAAATGATAAATACAATCTTCGCTCTTCGACTTGGAAACATCTCTCACAATTGACACCTCGAACAAATTACTTAAAAGACACGTTCAGTTACTATAGTAGAGAAGTGTGGAATAATATACCAATAACAATACGTTCAGTTCAGTCACTCAATTCCTTTAAGCATCTTTTGAAACAATACCTATTTAATCTGTCGCAATCTTGATGTAATTAATTTATATACTATTTCTCATATTTTTAATGAGTGTCTGTCTGTTGTGAATGTCAAATGTTTTGTTTTAAATTAACATTTAATGTTGTTGTTTTATAGAATTGTTTTGTAATTGTTATTTTATTAAGAAGGCCATATTGTAAATAAGATTGACATCCTTTTGTTCAAACTTAATATGTAACTTTCTAAAAATAAAGAATTTATTATTATTATTATTATTATTATTATTATTATTATTATTATTATTATTATTATTATTATTATTATTTATCTTTTTATGATAAATTGCAAATAGAATTTCAGGGATTTGTTAGGTCTAACTATTTTTTCTCTACTGTTCAAACATTTCTTAACATATGCAAAATAATCATAAATTTATAGGATTTATTTGTGCAAAGTTTGGTGGAAATGAATTGTGCCATTTGAGAGATTTTTATATTTTCTTCTTTTTTCTATGGCAAAGCAATGACAAAGTGCGCAATACCTTAACACTTGTAACGAAACTCATTTTGTATGTACGCAATGGCGACTATATTAACATAATTTTCGTTTTTGTGAAGGAATTTTTTTTTACTGTTGAGTATGTTTTTCACAAATATTTGAGTTTTTATTTGCCAAGGGATGCTTTATAATTAGAATATTAATTTTACAAATGCAACAAATTTAAACATCCCTCAGTTATGTCACAGCTTGATCTTCAAAATTATACACGCAGGTAGCACGTTATGTTTATAAAATGTTAGCAAAGGGCTAGTCGGGCCATAAGGACAGGGGCATGTTCGGCTAAAAGCAGAATAACCCCATTGGCAAAATCCATATCAGAAATCGCCAAACTCACTGCTAGATAATGCCAGGATCATTCCGGAGTATACTGCATTACCACTATCTTTAAATTTTTGAGACAAATACAAGAAGTTCTACTTGTAATTGTTTGTTTATATGAGAACCTGTTGGGGCAAGTGTGAGGTTGGTGCACCATATAACCTGGTTTTTAACCCCCGGTTGTAAATTGTTTTGTCAATGACCGTTCCAAGGCGGCAATCCCAAAGGTTCTCATTTTAGTTTATTATTTGTGGTATCTTATTTGAAATTGATATTCTTAAAAACACATGCTCTCTTCTCCTCTCCACTTTCGCTGCGCGGTGATGCTGTGTTTTTTGAGTGTGTCGATTCCTGATGTGCTTTTTCCACTTTTTGCAACTTTCCCTCCAGTTAAAATATTATTTTAGCACAAAGGAAATGCAGATAAATAGTGTGAAATGGAAAATAGTAAAATTCATACTCAGGTTTGCCCAAATAACTTCTTACACTGACTATTGCCGACAAGAATGATAAATGTTCTTAAAAATAAAAATGCAAATATCAAACACTTTAAAAAATCCGACTAAACAATAGACCATTAACTTATTTTTAACTGGTGGCGACGATTACAGTCCTGTAATTTAATGAATTCTGGTTTCCATTATGTGCTTAAGTTATAGTCAAAACGTTCAGCTTTCACGTCCAGCCTCGTTGTGGCTGGATTTCCGGTCACGGGCAGTAACTTGTAAAGGAAAAGCGTATAAATTTTGTGGTCAAACGGTCAATCGTTCAAGTCTTTTTGACACAAAACTGAAAATTGCTCTCCTGCGAACAACTTTATAACAGTTTTACCAGACGCAATCTGGTATATAAATTGTCCATTGCCAGCAAATGAACCATATTGATAAAGGGTTCAAAGGGCATGGTAACCTTTAATTAAAAAAATGGTTTTCAATTCAATAATTGAAAATAAAATGATTTGACCCACTGTCACCATATTTGGTACGTAAATTGCTCACGGCCAGATTACCCATATTGATTTAGGATCCCAAGGTCAAGGTTGTAGTAATCTATAATTCGTAAATATTGGTTTCTATTCCGTTAATGAACAGAAGTTTGACCTTCGGTCACTAAATTTGGAATCTAGATTACTCATCGATTTGGAGTCAAAAGGTCTAGACGTAGGATTCTAATCAATAACTGAAGATTTGTTTGAATAGAAATCGGCAAACTTCCTATATATGGTGCTTATGGTCAGTGAACGACAACTTTTGATTTTGGCTGCGTAAATCCGGTAGTCCCCATGGTCCTTTGGAGTCCTATTTATTATACCATATCTTTTCCACTTCACTTGAGTGCCACTTATAAATACAAAAGAAGAATATTCATAACTGTATATTTTCCTTTAACTTCGTCCCCTACGATGAAGTTTTATTTATCTAACGAATCATAATTTCAGATGGTAAACAGTGTGACATAATACTATAAAAGGCGTGGCTACAGTAGAACCGTTCGTAATTCATTGGACGTTTCACAATGTTTTGACGTGTGACGTCGCCGAATTCTTTTCATAATCTCTGTATTAATGAGAGTAATTATGTGTGTAAATATAAGAATTGAATTGATATTTGATGGTTTTCATTTGGGTATGGAAAACAGTTGGGTTGTTTAAAGTGTGTGAAGCCCGAGGGCTTCACGCGTACTTTAAATCAAAACCATCAAATATTGATTCAATCCTTAATTAATTTGCACGTGTGAGCCATTTACCATATACTTTTCAAACTCATAATAAAGATCATTGCTGTCAGTTTATAATTAGTAATTACTAGAATTTTAATATTCATACGAGGAGTCATTTAAGACTTAAAATTGCCACATGCTGCACATCCAAAAGCAAACATATTTTAAATATATAATATGTAGAATAAAAAGTCTTTCATTTTTAGGCTGGGGCCCTCAGGCCCCAGCCTATATCTATCATACTGAGAACTGAAGCCTCACGTAGAAAAGCCTTTACCTTTTTAACTAATTATTCAAATCAATGCGCTATTCATTTGCATAAAATAGTTCCGTTGGGGTTAAAATATAGACGGTGTTCCCCAGGTATTCAGGTAAAGTACATTTTCCTGGAGATTAACAGTATAACACCAGTTAGCTGCGGAAAACATATAAATTCTCCATATAACAAGTTTACTTGCAATTATCTAAACAGGGTTGCTGATAGCAATTTGATACCACTTAATCTGGTCACTGAATTTATTGCCATACAGCCTGTTAATAATCAGCTTATCTCCATCCAGTGCTCACATTCTAAACATTCTAGATGCTTTGGTTTAATAAAGTTATAAGCTGTATTTCTTCTTTTGTTTATCATAAATAGTGCATATTTAATCTTTACTGAAAAGTCTTAATCCATGTCATGTTGATTAGTTTTTTGTCGGAATTTTTGTAATGAGTAATAGGCTTAGTTGAAAAGAAGCTGGAGAGGATTTAAAAGTAGAGGCTAATTACTTGTAAATAGTCCATCGGATGTTCCTACTCGGGCTAGTCAGACAATGGCTGACACTAAATAGTCCAAATGTTTTTGCCGTTTGAGGGCATTAAATGGCTAGTATGTTCTGAAAGGAACATGTTAAGTAAATGAGATGCTTTTACTGACACACTGATAGCATATTTATGTTTAGAAATGCAGTATATGAAAAAAGGCCCTGGTTTTAGGATGGCATATGTAAAACACTTTTGAAGCTCACACAGAAGTAAAAAAAACAGACCACCGGTTTCAAGCTGTCAAAGCTCTGTTAATTGATACATGACCCCTACTTTTCTTGCTGGAAATGGACAGTAGAAACACTTAGCTTCAAAAGCATGTAAGTTAGCCCTTATTCAAATGGTACCAGCTATGATTGTCAACCTTTTGAAACATGTCATGTTTACTATAGTTTATATAGGGAAGTCTATTTTCAGGTCTTACACCTATAAGAAGTACAAGTGGAGGGCAGCATTTGAATATTTACACTCGTCAAAAGTTCTAAGTGCACACATTTCTTTTTCGAATATCTCAAAGTAAACTTATTCTAATTGAATGAAAGTTTGATATAATGTTAATTATGGTCAAACAATAATATTGTTTTGAAAACCGTGCATATATTTTATGTATTACGTCATCCACGTCGGCATACGCTATTTATGCGTAATCCCCGTGAGGCAATAGAAATTAATTTTTTTCAATCGTTTTTGTTTTTCACATGTTCACCGACTCCAGACAAACACGAAAAACACACCAACAAATTGTAACCATTGAACGGTTGACGTCAGCAGACAACTCATTTCCGTCAAAATTCGTTTCACCCGCACAACTTCAAATTTGTTGTAAAAAATCTTGACGGTTGTCGTAAATGCAAAAGAAATACCTCATTTTTGCATATTTTATTAACCTAAGAAGAAAATCAAACGATATTATGTTCTAGATTGATTACGCTGCTTACGTTGAACGCTGACGTTACCCAATAGCGTCATTAAATATTTACGTAAAACAACGTAAACTCGAAAATATTAGTGTAAAATATGTTGGATAAGTGTCCAATAAATAAAAATTTAAAACTAAAATTTATAGAAATTCAATAAACTTTAACATCGAATTATTCGAAAATGACGTTTATTTGGTCAAAAAGCGTGTCCGAAAACTGGTCAATTTTATCAAAATGAATACATTTTTTTCGTTCGGAAAGGCTGTTACACATCTATCATAGAAAATTGCATCATCCCAAACTGCTAGACAATTCAAAAGCTTTTTGCACAAAGAATTGTGAAAAAAATGGAATTTTCTCCTTGAATTCCTGTAAAAACGTTATGGATAAAATAGAGAAGAGTGCGTTGGCTCATCGCGCCCAGCAGACCATTACAAAGCTACATGAAGCTATTTCAGTGGAATGGAATGGCAAACTACAGTATTTTCTTTAAATGTACATGAACTTTAAATAATACAGAGATGAGAAAACGATCACAAATGATAGCCGATGCAATGTTAATTAACTTGAGAATTGCTGTCTGAGTACAAGTGCGCTAAAATGTTATTATTTTTTAATCTGGTTAAGAAGACTTAAATTTTTTGGTGTGCTTTAATAGAATATTGATTCTTCTTCATTGTAATTAACACTATTTTGAAAGATTCAATCAAATAATTTGAAAAATCAACATTTATCAAGTGTGCACTTAGAACTTTTGACTAGTGTATATTGTCTGCAATGTTATTTTCCATTAAAATTGAGTGCTGACCAATTTTAAGCAAATTTGAAAGTCAAAAATCAGAACAACTGTGTTGCAAGATGCAACATTGGGTTTTATTAGGTTTGGGGTCATTTTTGACTGTTTTTGCCTTAAAAATGCCACAATTGATACCCTGTGTGGCCCATTTTGCATATGTCAGCTCAAAAAGTGAGTTGCTTTAAGTAGTTGAGATGTTTTACTATTATTCATAACCATGTTTTTGAGAAATTTGATGTTTTTCAATGTTTATTTGCAAGAAATGAATTCTTAGGTTTAGCCGCTTGGCTGCAAACGCGTACCAGAATAGGTGGTGTTGGAAAATTCATCATATTGAGTTCATTTTTGCTAACTGAAAGCTGAAACTTGGTAGATATATTGCAAATATCATATTATTGAATAAAAACAGAAAATATAAGATATTGAAAAACACAAGTTTTCTTATAGGCTAATTACTTGTAAATAGTCCATCGGATGTTCCTACTCGGGCTAGTCAGACAATGGCTGACACTAAATAGTCCCAACTATTTTTGCCTTTTGAGGGCATTAAATGGCTAGTATGTCCTGAAAGGAACATGTTAAGTAAATGAGATGCTTTTACTGACACACTGATAGCATATTTATGTTTGGAAATGCAGTATATGAAAAAAGGCCCTGGTTTTAGGATGGCATATGTAAAACAGTTTTGAAGTTCACACAGAAGTGAAAAAAACAGACCACAGGTTTCAAGCTGTCAAATCCCTGTTAATTGATACATGACCCCTACTTTTCTTGCTGGAAATGGACAGTAGAAACACTTAGCTTCAAAAGCATGTAAGTTAGCCCTTATTCAAATGGTACCAGCTATGATTGTCAGACTTTCGAAACATGTCATGTTTACTATAGTTTATATAGCTAGGAAGTCTATTTACAGATCTTACACCTAGAAAATAGATACTGCACGTGTGACGTCATACAACAGCCAATTTTTGGTTTACAACAGCCGTTTATTTTAATAACGACTGGGTAAGAGTCAAAAGGAGATCCGCAGCAACATTTTATACAGCCCAACAAACATTTTGGTTATAACTTGATAAATAAATTTTCACAACCCTCTTGTTTTTCATACTCTCACCATAGTTTTTCTTTTTTTATTATTTATAGCAATGAGAATACTTAAACTTGTTGTCCCTTTTACAAATATTATTATAAATTCCGTCCACATTCATTTTCAGGTATAATAATTATATTTCAGTATTAAATTCTATCATACTTAATATGCAGTATCCTATATACTAAATAATAATAATAATTTTTGTGTGAATTATGAGTTTATAAGGTTTTATTACCCTTTAGTGTCAGAAAAGTCGAGCGCACTGTCAGGCATGTTTCTTTTTTTGCATTTTTTTTTGACTTACTTATATTTCTTTAATAAATACTGATAGCAAATACATGCTCTGTTCTTCTTCTGTTTTAAAATACCTACAATCACTGTTTGAATGAAATATATACAACTCTTTTGAGTGAAGTTTGTCCTTCTGTTCATCCCTGAAAAATAATATGCATTGTACCTGTTACACGTAAAATTGAGGTTATCCAGGGGTAAAAAACATGACTCGGGGGCTGGAGGTCGCAGGTTTGAATCCTGTCCACATTCCTCTACTAAGCAAATCAAGAATACTGGTATGAAAACAAGCGTGATAAATCCAGTCAACCTCAAGTTGGTAATTAGTTCCTTTTAAGGCAATTCCAACCTTACTACCACTCATTTTTTATGTATTGAACCTTGGTGAACAATTTTATAATGCTTCAAAAGAAAACGAACGTCGTAAATGTAATCAGGGGATTTATAAGGAAGATTAATTTTGTATTAGTAATAATGTAATTAGACTGTAAAATGTATAATAATAATAATAATAATAATAATAATAATAATAATAATAATAATAATAATAATAATAATAATAAAAATTAACTCACTTATTCCACATTTAGTGTTTTTGGTTTTTAACTGTCTATTAGTAAACAGTTTAAGTGCAGTAGAATGAAAACTTAAGTTTTGGACTTAGACTTTAAAACACGAAAGTAAGGTTCGTCTAACATCTTTCCTGGCATGCTTTAAAAGCTAGAATCATTATTTCATTCAAATGCAAAAACAGATACTGGTTGATATGCTGTTTATTTCGGTCGTCGATATATGCAATTTTATTTGCGTCATAAATTTGATCACCATCTTTTCTTATTCATTTTTGTATCTCGCCCAGACTTAATTAATTAGTTTAGTTCGTAATCATAGAGTACAGACTGATTAGAAAATCGAGAAATTAATAAGAAATTAGAATCCAACGTCTATCGTATTGTATGTCCAGGTAATTGTGGAATTGTTTTCTAATAAAGAAAACGATACAAAACATTTACACCTGAAAAGCTTCAAGAAATAAATGGCTACAAATAATATACCTGTTTATGTTCGAGACCAATTGGGGCGCGTCACGGGGAAAGGTACCTTCGGACAGTTGACGTCAATCCTTGAAATGACGTCATAAACTAGAGCAGACGACATTATTTGTTATGCATTTCGCGGCAGAAATACAATTGTATTGTCAAAATGTGTAACAAAAATCACATTTTAGTTATAAGAAATAGATTTATAGTTGTAAGTTCTTTCTAAATTTAGTAAAAACTAAAATATCACTAAAATTGACCGAAGGTACCTTTTCCCGTGGCGTGTCCCAATTTATTCCAATTCAGATGTCGTGTTTCGAAATAGATCGTTCCGATTATAATTTGTTCCGATTATAAATTCAATACCCCAAGTCTGAAGGGAGGCTGTGTCTTCTGGATAAAGCCATTCCTGTATGGGGCACGCCACGGGAAAAGGTACCTTCGGTCACATTTTGTGACATTTTAGTTGTTACTATATTTAGAAATAACTTAAACGATCTATTATTTTGTCAAAACTAAAAGGTGATATTTTTTGAAAATTTTGTCAATAAAATGGTATTTTTACCGCGAAATGCATAATAATGCATGCCGTCTGCTCAAATTTACGACGTCATTTCAATAATTGACGTCAACTGTCCGAAGGTACCTTTTCCCGCGACGCTCCCAAATTATTATGAATATTTCACTTTCTTCCTGATATGCGCATGTCACCTTTTTAAATGGCGTTCTGAAAATTAATCTTTTAAGTTTATTCCACTCATAATGTGGAAATATTGTTAATAATTTTGGAAGTAGCTTTGTTTTTAATTTCTATTCTTCAAAAGGGGTTCAACCAAATAGTTTTTCGTTTTCTATTGTATCAGAAAACAAAGTTTTTAAATACCTAGAAGGTCTTTGTACTAATAAGGCTGTAGGGTTGGATGGGATCTCTTCTCGTTTCTTAAAGGACTCGGCTTCAATTATTGCTGATCCTCTTTCACATATTATAAACCTATCTATAATACAGGGCGTTGTTCCCGATGATTTTAAATCAGCAAGAGTTGTTCCCATATATAAAAAGAATGATAAGACAGATGTTGGAAACTACCGTCCTGTCTCTATACTAAGTGTTATCTCTAAAGTTATAGAGAGGGTTATCTATGATCAACTTGAAGAATATCTGGTCAAACGAAATCTTCTGTATGATTTCCAGTCAGGATTCAGGCATGGGTTTTCCACTGATACTTGCCTAATATATCTCACTGATTATATCCGTTTTCAAATGGACAAAGGCCACCTAGTAGGTATGATTCTTCTTGATCTCCAGAAGGCCTTTGATACGGTTTATCATTCCATTCTTTTAATGAAACTGAAAGCTACAGGTCTCTCTAAACTATCTGTTCAATGGTTTTCATCTTATTTGTCAGATAGATGTCAATTAGTTGAACTTTCAGGTGTAAGGTCTTCCACAGCCAAGGTAACCTGCGGTGTCCCTCAAGGCTCGATTTTAGGTCCTTTGCTTTTTTAATCTATGTCAATGACATGTCTGCTGCTATAAAGAATAAACTTTTACTTTATGCGGATGACTCTGCCATTCTTGTATCTGCCAAAAACAAGCACGACATTGAAAATACTTTGTGTCATGACTTGAATATCGTTAGCCAGTGGCTTATATGTAATAAACTGTCTTTGCACCTTGGTAAAACAGAATCCATTTTATTCGGTTCCCAAAGGAGGTTAAGTTCTCAGTCAAGTCTTAATATTAGCTGCAATGGTCAAACAATTGAATCTAAAACCTCAGTTAAATACCTTGGCGCCATTATTGACCAATGCTTGTCCTTTGATTCTATGGCCAGGAATGTTATTAAGAAATCAAATGCAAGGCTAAAATTCTTATATCGCAAACGTGAATTTCTAACACATCACACAAAAAAACTCTTAGTCTCATCCCTTATCCAGTGTCATTTTGACTATGCTTGTTCGGTTTGGTTTAACGGTTTAACCAAAGAGCTAAAACAGAAGTTACAGGTTTCCCAAAACAAACTTATCAGATTTGTTCTGAATTTACACCCTAGGTCTCATTTAGGCAAAGAGCATTTTGTCAAAATTAACTGGTTACCAGTTGCTGATAGAGTAAACCAAATAACTGTTTGTCATGTTTTTAAGATTTATTTAAACACTGCTCCCGCATATATGAGTGAACATTTTACCCCTGTCAGTGATATTCATAATTATCCTACTAGGTTCAGGGTAAAACTCAACACTAACCTTGATAGAAGTATTTTAACAGACAGCAAGAGGTATACTGTTCCAGTTGTCAAAGGGTTTGGCATTAAATCATTTGCCTACAGCGGGTGTACCTTATGGAACAGTTTGCCTCAATATATCAGGGATTCCAGAACACCATATTCTTTTAAATCTAGGGTCAAGGAACATTTTTTACAATCTGATTTTTAAAAATGAAGTTATTCTTACATTTTTGTGTGTAATAATATCGGTCAGTTCAGGCTGTGTCTTTAGCTGACTGTAATTATATCATGTACTGATAGATAGTTTACTCTTCATAAATACTTCATGGCATTTTTAGTTTAATGTATTTTATGTAAATCATAATTATCTTATTTATTTAACTTATCCTTATATTAGTTTTCTTAAGTCAATGATTGATCCTGTGATAGTTTGTTCTTGTGATAATCTGTTCTTATCAATTATCATTATTTTCTTATATATATAATGTTTACACAATCTGTTCACTAAAGTGTTTTTTTTCTTAACAATTTTTTAAACATTGACTATTTGTGATCCTTTTTAAATCTCCCTATGTCATACAACACTATATCTCAAGGACCACAATGGAAATAAGAGTAAATTACTACTCTTTTTTGTGTTATCCTTGACATTTAATGTTGAGTGATATGGCTGTATTAATTCATACTTTGTTATATTGTTTCTGTATGTCTTAATATTTTATGCCATGTTATTACACATTTTATGTTGAAATAAATCTATCTATAATGAGGACTTTTGTGGTGTTTATTTTGGGAAGCATCATAATCATTATGTTCTGTTAAGTGGAAGTAAGAAGATATGTATTGTATGACACAAGTTTATTGAATTTCAATACATGCGATATTTATATTGACTTAATTTGTTATTTAGTTTAATGTAACATCCTATTACATTCTTTATTTTCAATAAGTGTGAGTTCATGCGACTAGGGTGTATGATTTGACGATCAAATATTCCCTCAATTGCTTAGAAGATTTTTGGGTTTCATGTTTCTATTTAATTTTAAAATAGTGTTTCTTAAGAGTTAAATTATAATATTTCCTTCCGCTAAACGTTATAATCACTTGACATTTAATATTGCTTAATAATGTGTTATATGCTAACTTTATTGTAAATCTATATGTAATGAATGTACTTCACGTAATAAATGAGTACTTTGAAAGAAAAATGAATGTATGATTATTCTGGTACCCTGGTGATGTCTTACGCGTAAATAAAATATTAAAGACCTGTTTCGATTAAGCCTTTTTAAAGACAGTCATGTAAATGCTAATTACCGCACAACATTAACAAATTTATTATACCGCAATGAAATGTCCTTGAATTTCCTATAATATGTATGTTTCACAATGCAGAGTAGATGGATGGGTTGAAGTTAATTCACCAAGACAATTTGTGTGAGGTTGCAGCATCCTGGAACCAGGTTAAAAGCCCACTGAGTGGCAATTTTTTTTGCCACTGACCGTTTATGGGCGGTAACTAACGGTTCTCTTTCTTCAAAAATGTTTTGTCTTATTTGAAATTGATCATTTTATAAACACATGGTCATTTTCCTTCTCTTCTTTTTTTGCTGCGTAGGGAGGCTGCTTTTTCTCTGTATTGCAGTTCTTGATATTCATTTTTAAAACTTTTTTATTTTTCGCAAAACTGGTAACCAGCGTTTAATTTCATTTCCCTATGCTCCAAGCCGGAAGTAAAAAGCAAAGGGCTCTAAATCAAATCATGATGATTTGTTTCCGTAAGACGAGCTTAACGCTCAGGTCGTTCCCAATGCGAGCTAGAGTTCCACATTATACTGAGCCAAAATGAAATCAAATGTCAAAAAATACATGCAAAACTCCTACTACATTAAAGATGCCAGTGAATGCAAAAATATGGAGAAATTTCATCACCAACATGTTTATCTTGTAAGATGTCGGTAGGTGTAAAAAAGTAAAAATAAATAAATAATATGTGGTTGTGGAAAATTAAGCGTCGGATTTTGTTCTTTCTTTCATTAAAAGGGAGGTAGTGTGCAAAAACGGTTAATTTAAGTAACTGACTCCTATTTATTTGCATCACTGAACTTTAAATATTGTTATTGTTTCTTCTTTCCATGCCATCAACTTCTAAATTTGACAGTCAAATAATCTGTTTGAGATATTTATGTTAAACATTATCGATCTCATCATTTTTAGGAAAGAGAAGATAACCTTGACATAGATTTGAAAACAGAGCAATATCTTCCTGCTTAATCAAATGTCCAAATATTTGCAAATAGCACAAATTAAAAGAAGGATAAATATAGAACCACTGATAAAAAATTGAATTGAAAAAACTGGTGGGTTTTCATTTTTGCTCAGTATATTATAATCATGGTATCAAAACGCGTATTATACGATTTGTAGCCCGTTTTCATATGCAACATTTAGAGGAAGAATAAATACAGACATGCTATCACCTCTGTAAATATCAGAAATTTGACTGTAGTTTTAGAGATTGAGTGGATGAGAACACACTGCGGTTTAAATAATAATTGTCAGAAAACAGGGAACATCATCGAATTTAAACAATGTATGTTTTTTAAGTTTTCCCGAAGTATTATAAAATTATATCCGTTCATACAAGGTTATATAATTTGTTCGTTTAACGTTTAATGTTGTGTACGGTCCTTTTCTTGCTGGTCGCAACCGCAATCTTTGAATACCTTTGTGGTTATCTATGCATATTTAATATGGGGACCATACGCCGATGAACATGTCGATTTGAAGGTTTTTATGTTCACCGCCATATGCTTACGATCGTTTGGGATGGATTGAAATTTTAATGTTTATAAGTGTAAATATGGAGTTGTGCTCAACCCGGGGCTAGATGGCGTGGGCAGTTATATGCATTTCCGTTACTGCCCATGAACAGGCTCAATCAAACCGAGTTTGCAATATTTTTCATATTTGTCGTGTTCGATGGCTTCCAAAGTTACCTTTTCATCTATTATACGAGGGGATAGCAAAAAATTCGTGGGCAAGTTAAATAATCTTTTCATTCATTAAGATATTTATTTGAAATTTTAACGCAATGTAGCTTGGCATCATATACATTAGATAATAAAGTACTTTTAAGAGATATTTATTTGAAATTTTAACGCAATGTAGCTTGGCATCATATACATTAGATAATAAAGTACTTTTAAGAGATATTTATTTGAAATTTTAACGCAACGTAGCTTGGCATCATAGACATCAGATAATAAAGTACTTTTAGATAAGAACTATATTGAAACAATCGTAACTATGGTAACGTCCTTTTACTGATATTTCCCCAGGTGAAATAATACACTTTCAGTACCAACCTCTGCGCAGTGATTTGCTTCGTTTCGCTACACTGAAACTGTAAGGGGAAGTAACCACTGCGGGGAGTTTGTTTCAGTACATGTTTTAAATAGTCCTAAAACCATTGAATACGTTTATCCAAAATTAAATAAAGGCTTGTTGAGAATAAACTTATTATTTCAATAAAATGTTTTTTTTCATCAAAGAAATATTAACAATAATACGAATTGTGTTCGAAAACTTGCAAATTACTTTCTTATCTGGAAAGCTATTTAAAATGTAATAACAATGTGTCAAATATTCTTCTTTAACTTAAATACACAATTTAAATCTTTAAAGCCATTTTTGAAAACAAGTGTTATACTCTTCTTTGGTTTGACCAATCAGCAACTGGTAAACTGCAGATCCTAGCTCACCTCTAGACTTGTATCTTCTACCAGTTAGGTGTTTTTTTTTTAATTATTTGTTTTGAAAATGAGGAAAATATTGCAAGGAGCCAGGTTTAAGCTGTATAGACGGTGTGGTAATATATTGACCCTTTCGGACTTCAAAAATACTGGATTACAGATGATTATTTGTGAGCTGGAGCAGTGTCATGTAACAGATTACATTGCCGAAAGCTTGTTTAGGACGTATTTTTCGCATTTTTGTTCGCAATGTTCTCAGAACAAATTTCTTTATTGACCGTGTAACTTTTATAAAACTGGACAGAACAGATTTTTTTCATTTTATTCATAAATACAGTTCGTAATAATAATAATAATAATAATAATAATAATAATAATAATAATAATAATAATAATAATACATGTGAAATACGGTTAAGTACACGTTTTTAAACAACTGATTACATAACTTTGAAGGAACGGAAGCTATCAAGCTAGCGAAAATAACTTAATAGGAAGATGGCAGCAATTTTCAATAATGAATTACAGTAAACTTTGTTATTCTGTGACCTAATGGATTTTTATCTGTAATTCTTTCATTAAGAATTTTTAAATCGTTGAAAGCCCTCAATTTAAATAAATCTAAAAGTATAAGGTGTATTTAAAATTATATAAAAAACCCATACATGTAATATGAGATCTCGAAGTTAGGGATAAACAGGTACCATGCGAAATATGATATTCGTCCTCAGTTTCAAACGTGTTACAAAACTGCCTGTTTGCAGTTTGTTTTCGTAGGGAGTGAGCGAATATTATAAACCTAGTAATAAAATACCTAATTGCATTTAGTCAGGTGAGAGCCGATAGGTTCTAACTGCTTCTTTATTTAATAGGACTTGGAATGTTTCCGCTCTCACCCCTCAAGATTTGGGAGTAATTCTTGCGTTATAAATATACCTTGCGTTTACACTATAGTCTATGCATCGATAAAATCAACGAAAGCCTATTTCCTGTTAAGTTTCTTGCAAAGTTCAAGGTACATGTAAATTATTTGATCAATAAAAATAGATGGAAAAGAACTTTGAAAGCCACCGAACATGACCTATATAAAAAGTAGGCTCGGTTTTATTGAACCTGATCATGGGTACGTAATGGAAATGCATTTAACTGCTCAATACGCATAGGCTCTGGCTGGGCACTTCTAAATGTTTACAAAATATACTTAAAGGAGTATATGACAACAAGTTCTAACGGACAGAATTTTTTAAAACTTTGCACAATTAAAGAGAATTCCTTCACAAACAAAATGATATAAAGAAAAAGATAGCTTTCCATGCTTGTTTTTGAGTAATCGCTCATTATTAGACCCCTCTATACGGTCATTTTGAAGGGATTTTGAGAAAACGCACATATATCTTTTAAATGATTGTTACATCTGGAATTCCTAATCAACACATTATATCTATGCATTTTTTGTTTGGAATTATGTGTATGTATGGTTTTGGATGGAATTATGTGAGATTTTTTTTTGTATATTTAAAGAGCAAACTTGGAAAATGACCAAAATATCCAACAAAAAAGGGAGACAATTTAGTCCCTGACTGGAAAAAAATCTAAATATCTTTTTTTGTAACTGACAGATTTTTTTTAAACTCCATAAAATGACACAGTATATATTTCTAAACAAAACAAAAACAAAAAAAAACAGGGGCATCCAGGCTTAATTTTTTACTATATTCCTTCAAAGTTGGTCATATAAAAAATATCTCTAATTTTAATTCAATTCTACAAATATCCATCATAACATGTATAAATAGTTTTATAACATGCTCATCAAAACTAATTACATATTTTGAAAGAAATAACTATTTCTTTATCAAGAATTACATTACAGTTACCACATTTCTTTCATAAAATTCCCACAAATGCAGCCCTGAGTGTTGCCAAAGTTTCCATACATATCGAAAAACACCTAACACTGATAATGAATGAAAATCATATAACAATCCCTAAATCTTATGATCCATTAAGTAATTATACAATTTCTGAACAACAGATTTAAGAGATGTTACTCTAGGTTTGCCTGTGTCAAGTTTCTCCCCAAACAGCTAATCCAATCCATCTAACCCACCACGAGAGACAGCAAGTTTTATATGACTCAAATTCAAACCGGATGCTGCAATTTTCTTTGCCATTTGACATGAAAGTATTTTCTGTTTGGTTAAAAATTCAAGAATATCAAAATGAACATCAGTCATTTTCACATGAAAGTAACATTATCTACTTCGGACGTCAAATTATCCGAAACACTTGAATCATTGTCAGGGCAAATTATCGAACCAAATAATTTATGTTTCTTCACAGCTTGGTGATTTCCATCACTAACGATTTGTTTGTTTGTTTCGGGTTTTAACGCCTGGTTTCAACACCTTTCTGGTTATATCCCGGCGGTCAGTCCACCTAACCGGTGTTCCTGGGTCTCTAACCAGTACTAACCAATTTCTCTGCAAGCGACTGACTGCTTCCTCACTTGAATCAGAGGTGAGGGACAAATGACTCTCAGACGCAATGTCCGAGTTCAATTGTCACGGAGAAATTTTTCCCGCCTCGGCTGGGGATCTCCATCACTAACGAACCTGCCCTTCTTGTTTTTCTCGCGTGAGGCCATTCTCACGGACGACTACTTTGTGAGAAATAATTTGAAATATTTAATCGATTGATTTTACGCAACAGTCGAAGTACTAACGTTACTCAACTAACACCGGTCACTGAGAAAAATACATTTCGTGAAACTAGCGCTTGCGCAGAAATATGCGCGTGAACTGTTGTAATATACTCCTTTAAAGAAATTAGAAACGCAACTTCTTTACTCAAGCAATACATTTCATGTTTAAAGAAGTTGCGTTTTTAATTTCTTCAAGTACATAAAATATAGTAAAAGAAATTAAAAACGCAACTTCTTTAATCACGAAACATATTTTGTGTTTAAAGAAGTTGCGTTTCTAATTTCTTTAATTATATATACGTATCGTGATCAAAGGCTTTCAAAAAAGGAGAAAAATGCATATCAGGAATCGTAAAACTCTCACAACACAGCCTCCCCAGGAGTCCCCACGCAGCGAAAAAAGAAGAGAGGAAAAGAAAGCATGTTTTTATAAGAATATCAAATTCGAATAAGACGCCACAAACAATTAATGTTTCTTTTTTTTTTTACATACTTATATTTCTTTAATAAATACTGATAGCAAATACATGCTCTGTTCTTCTTCTGTTTTAAAATTCCTACAATCACTGTTTGAATGGAATATATACAACTCTTTTGAGAGAAGTTTGTCCTTCTGTTCATCCCTTTAAAAATAGTATGCATTGTTCCTGTTACACGTAAAATTGAGGTTATCCAGGGGTAAAAAACATGACTCGGGGGCTGGAGGTCGCAGGTTTGAATCCTGTCCACATTCCTCTACTAAGCAAATCAAGAATACTGGACGGGTATGAAAACAAGCGTGATAAATCCAGTCAACCTCAAGTTGGTAATTAGTTCCTTTTAAGGCAATTCCAACCTTACTACCACTCATTTTTTAGGTATTGAACCTTGGTGAACAATTTTATAATGCTTCAAAAGAAAACGAACGTCGTAAATGTAATCAGGGGATTTATAAGGAAGATTAATTTTGTATTAGTAATAATGTAATTAGACTGTAAAATGTATAATAATAATAATAATAATAATAATAATAATAATAATAATAATAATAATAATAAAAATTAACTCACTTATTCCACATTTAGTGTTTTTGGTTTTTAACTGTCTATTAGTAAACAGTTTAAGTGCAGTAGAATGAAAACTTAAGTTTTGGACTTAGACTTTAAAACACGAAAGTAAGGTTCGTCTAACATCTTTCCTGGCATGCTTTAAAAGCTAGAATCATTATTTCATTCAAATGCAAAAAAGATACTTGTTGATATTCTGTTTATTTCGGTCGTCGATATATGCAATTTTATTTGCGTCATAAATTTGATCACCATCTTTTCTTATTCATTTTTGTATCTCGCCCAGACTTAGTTAATTAGTCTAGTTCGTAATCATAGAGTACAAACCGATTAGAAAATCGAGAAATTAATAAGAAATTAGAATCCAACGTCTATCGTATTGTATGTCCAGGTAATTGTGGCATTTTTTTTGATAAAGAAAATGATACAAAACATTTACACCTGAAAAGCTTCAAGAAATAAATGGCTACAAATTATATACCTGGTAATGTTCGAGACTAATTTATTTCTATTCAGATGTCGTGTTTCGAAATAGATCGTTCCGATTATAATTTGTTCCGATTATAAATTCAATACCCCAAGTCTGAAGGGAGGCTGTGTCTTCTGGATAAAGCCATTCCTGTATGGGGCACGCCACGGGTAAAGGTACATTCGGTCACATTTTGTGACATTTTAGTTGTTACTATATTTAGAAATAACTTAAACAATCTATTATTTTGTCATAACTGAAAGCTGATTTTTTTGAAAATTTTGTCAATAAAATGGTATTTTTACCGCGAAATGCATAATAATGAATGTCGTCTGCTCAAATTTACGACGTCATTTCAATAATTGACGTCAACTGTCCGAAGGTACCTTTTCCCGGGACGCTCCCCAATTTTTATGAATATTTCACTTTCTTCCTGATATGCGCATGTTACCTTTTTAAGGTAATGCATACTTCCAGATAGTACAGTTGTACTTATGATGAGCTGTGAAAATTAAATTATCATTTTTTCAACAATTTCCAAACAAACTGTTATTATATTATTACAAACAGATGAATATTGATAATAACAGGAGACAATTTAATATAATTTTCACAGCTCATCATAAGTACAACTGTACTAATTGGAAGTATGAATTACCTTAAATGGCGTTCTTAAAATCAATCTTTTAAATTTATTCCAATCATAATGAGGACTTTTGTGGTGTTTTTTGGGGATGCATCATAATAATTATGCTCTGTTAAGTGGAAGTAAGTAGATATGTATTGTATGACACAAGTTTATTGAATGTCAATACATGGGATATTTATATTGACTTAATTTGTTATTTAGTTTAATGTAACATCCCATTACATTCTTTATTTTCAATAAGTGTGAGTTCATGCGAAAAGGGTGTATGATTTGACGATCAAATATTCCCTCAATTGCTTAGAAGATTTTTGGGTTTCAGGTTTCTATTTAATTTTAAAATACTGTTTCTTTAGAGTTAAATTATAATATTTCCTTCCACTAAACGTTATAAACACTAGGCATTTAATATTGCTTAATAATGTGTTATATGCTAACTTTATTGTAAATCTATATGTAATGAATGTACATACGTAATAAATGAGTACTTTGAAAGAAAAATGAATGTATGATTATTCTGGTACCCTGGTGATGACTTACGCGTAAATAAAATATTAAAGACCTGTTTCGACTGAGTCTTTTTAAAGACAGTCATGTAAATGCTAATTACCGCACAACATTAACAAATTTATTATACCGCAATGAAATGTCCTTGAATTTCATATAATATGTGTGTTTCACAATGCAGAGTAGATGGATGGGTTGAAGTTAATTCACCAAGACAATTTGTGTGAGGTTGCAGCATCCTGGAACCAGGAACCAGGTTAAAAGCCCACTGAGTGGCAATTTTTTTTGCCACTGACCGAACATGGGCGGTAACTAACGGTTCTCTTTTTTGAAATTTGTTTTGTCTTATTTGAAATCGATCATTTTATAAACACATCTCTTCTTTTTTTCATTCTCTTTCTTTTAGGGAGGCTGCTTTTTTCTGGGTGTTGCAATTCTTGATATGCATTTTTAAAACTTTTTTATTCTTCGTAAAACTGGTAACCAGCGTTCGATTTCATTTCTCCATGCTCCAAGCCGGAAGTAAAAAACAAAGTGTTTTAAATCATGATGATTTGTTTCCGTAAGACGAGCTTAAAGCTCAGGGCGTTCCCAATGCGAGCTAGAGTTCCATAGTATACTGAGCCAAAATGAAATCAAATGTCAAAAATACATGCAAAACTACATTAAAGATGCCAGTGAATGCAAAAATATGGAGAAATTTCATCACCAACATGTTTATCTTGTAAGATGTCGGTAGGTGTAAAAAAGTAAAAATAAATAATAAATATGTGGTTGTGGAAAAAAAAGCGTCGGATTTTGTTTTTTCTTTCATTAAAAGGGTGGTAGTGTGCAAAAACGTTTAATTTAAGTAACTGTATCCTATTTATTTGCATCACTGAACTTAAAATATTGTTATTTTTTTCGACTTTCCATGCCATCAACTTCTAAATTTGACAGTCAAATAATCTGTTTGAGATATTTATGTTAAAAATTATCGATCTCATTATTTATAGGAAAGAGAAGATAATCTTGACATAGATTTGAAAACAGAGCAATATCTTCCTGCTTAATCAAATGTCCAAATATTTGCAAATAGCCCAAATTAAAAGAAGGATAAATATAGCACCACTGAAAAAAATTGAATTGAAAAACTGGTGGGTTTTTATTTTTTGCTCAGTATATTAAAATCATGCTATCAAAACGCGTATTATACGATTTGTAGCCCGTTTTCATATGCAACCTTTAAAGGAAGAATAAATACAGACATGCTATCACCTCTTTGTAAATATCAGAAATTTGACTGTAGTTTTAGAGATTGAGTGGATGAGAACACATTGCGGTTTAAATAATAATTGTCAGAAAACAGGGAACATCATCGAATTTAAACAGTGTATGTTTTTTAAGTTTTCCCGAAGTATTAAAAAATTATATCCGTTCATACAAGGTTATATAATGTGTTCGTTTAACGTTTAATGTTGTGTACGGTCCTTTTTTTGCTGGTCGCAACCGCAATCTTTGTATACCTTTGTGGTTATCTATGCATATTTAATATGGGGACCATACGCCAATGAACATGTCGATTTGAAGGTTTTTATGTTCACCGCCATATGCTTACGATCGTTTGGGATGGATTGAAATTTTAATGTTTATTAATAAGTGTAAATATGGAGTTGTGCTCAACCCGGAGCTAAATGGCGTGGGCAGTAATATGCATTTCCGTTACTGCCCATAAACAGGCTCAATCAAACCGAGTTTGTAATATTTTTCATATTTGTCGTGTTCGATGGCTTCCAAAGTGACTTTTTCATCTATTATACGAGGGGATAGCAAAAAATTCGTGGGCAAGTTAAATAATCTTTTCATTCATTAAGATATTTATTTGAAATTTTAACGCAATGTAGCTTGGCATCATTGACAGATAATAAAGTACTTTTAAGAGATATTTATTTGAAATTTTAACGCAATGTAGCTTGGCATCATGACATTAGATAATAAAGTACTTTTAAAAGATATTTATTTGAAATTTTAACGCAATGTAGATTGGCATCGTTCCTATTAGATAATAAAGTACTTTTAAGAGATATTTATTTGAAATTTTAACGCAATGTAGCTTGGCATCATTAACATTAGATAATAAAGTACTTTTAAGAGATATTTATTTGAAATTTTAACGCAATGTAGCTTGGCATCATTGACATAAGATAATAAATTACTTTTAAGAGATATTTATTTGAAATTTTAACGCAATGTAGCTTGGCATCATTAACATTAGATAATAAAGTACTTTTAAGAGATATTTATTTGAAATTTTAACGCAATGTAGATTGGCATCATTAACATTAGATAATAAAGTACTTTTAAGAGATATTTATTTGAAATTTTAACGCAATGTAGATTGGCATCATTAACATTAGATAATAAAGTACTTTTAAGAGATATTTATTTGAAATTTTAACGCAATGTAGCTTGGCATCATGACATTAGATAATAAAGTAGTTTAAAATAAGAACTATATTGAAACAATCGTAACGTTGGTAACGTCCTTTTACTGATATTTCTCCAGGTGAAATAATACACTTTCAGTACCAACCTCCGCGCAGTGATTTGCTTCGTTTCGCTACACTGAAACTGTAAGGGGAAGTAACAACTGCGGGGAGTTTGTTTCGGTACATGTTTAAAATAGTCCTAAAACGATTGAATACGTTTATCCAAAAATTAAATAAAGGCTTGTTGAGAATAAACTTATTATTTCAATAAAATGTTTTTTTCATCAAAGAAATATTAAAAATAATACGAATTGTGTTCGAAAACTTGCAAATTACTTACTTATCTGGAAAGCTTTTTAAAATGTAATAACAATTAATGTGTCAAACATTCTTCTTTAACTTAAATACACAATTTAAATCTTTAAAGCCATTTTTGAAAACAAGTGTAATACTCTTCTTTGGGTAGACCAATCAGAAACTGGTAAACTGCAGATCCTAGCTCACCTCTAGACTTGTATCTTCTACCAGTTAGGTGTTTTTTTTTAATTATTTGTTTTGAAAATGAGGAAAATATTGCAAGGAGCCAGGTTTAAGCTGTATAGACGGTGTGGTAATATATTGACCCTTTCGGACTTCAAAAAAACTGGATTACAGATGATTATTTGTGAGCTGGAGCAGTGTCATGTAACAGATTACATTGCCGAAAGCTTGTTTAGGACGTATTTTTCGCATTTTTGTTCGCAATTTTCTCAGAACAAATTTCTTTATTGACCGTGTAACTTTTATAAAACTGGACAGAACAGATTTTTTTTCATTTTATTCATAAATACAGTTCGTAATAATAATAATAATAATAATAATAATACATGTGAAATACGGTTAAGTACACGTTTTTAAACAACTGATTACATAACTTTGAAGGAACGGAAGCTATCAAGCTAGCGAAAATAACTTAATAGGAAGATGGCAGCAATTTTCAATAATGAATTACAGTAAACTTTGTTATTCTGTGACCTAATGGATTTTTATCTGTAATTCTTTCATTAAGAATTTTTAAATCGTTGAAAGCCCTCAATTTTATAAATCTAAAAGTATAAGGTGTATTTAAAATAATATAAAAAACCCATACATGTAATATGAGATCTCGAAATTAGGGATAAACAGGTACCATGCGAAATATGATATTCGTCCTCAGTTTCAAACGTGTTACAAAACTGCCTGTTTGCAGTTTGTTTTCGTAGGGAGTGAGCGAATATTATAAACCTAGTAATAAAATACCTAATTGCATTTAGTCAGGTGAGAGCCGATAGGTTCTAACTGCTTCTTTATTTAATAGGACTTGGAATGTTTCCGCTCTCACCCCTCAAGATTTGGGAGTAATTCTTGCGTTATAAATATACCTTGCGTTTACACTATAGTCTATGCATCGATAAAATCAACGAAAGCCTATTTCCTGTTAAGTTTCTTGCAAAGTTCAAGGTACATGTAAATTATTTGATCAATAAAAATAGATGGAAAAGAACTTTGAAAGCCACCGAACATGACCTATATAAAAAGTAGGCTCGGTTTTATTGAACCTGATCATGGGTACGTAATGGAAATGCATTTAACTGCTCAATACGCATAGGCTCAGGTTGGGCACTTCTAAATGTTTACAAAATATACTTAAAGAAATTAGAAACGCAACTTCTTTACTCAAGCAATACATTTCATGTTTAAAGAAGTTGCGTTTTTAATTTCTTCAAGTACATAAAATATAGTAAAAGAAATTAAAAACGCAACTTCTTTAATCACGAAACATATTTTGTGTTTAAAGAAGTTGCGTTTCTAATTTCTTTAAGTATATATACGTATCGTGATAAAAGGCTTTCAAAAAAGGAGAAAAATGCATATCAGGAATCGTAAAACTCTCACAACACAGCCTCCCCACGCAGCGAAAAAGAAGAGAGGAAAAGAAAGCGTGTTTTTATAAGAATATCAAATTCGAATAAGACGCCACAAACAATTAACGAAAAAGAGAACCATTTGGGTTATTGCCACTAGGGGTTTAAACCAGGTTCTAGTTTGCACCAACCTCACACTTGTCCAAACAGGTTCTCATATCAACACACAAGTACAAGTTGGCTAGGTGAAAAAATGCCAACTCACCCATCAGCTCAAGAATGTTGAATGCAAAATCACACAAACATATAAAACATAATAGCTAATAGCATTGCAAAGCCAAAGGGGTGGGTACTCGGTGATCAAAGACTCAAAGATGGTGATTGATAGCAGTACTGAATGAATGTACTTGGTGACACTTTACAGCCACCACGGCAATAATCAATACAATTGCGATATTTAAAAGACGGAAATTAACTTTGAAAGCCAACGAACACGACAAATATAAAATATTGCAGATTCAACTATAGATTTTGTTTCCTCTATTTCTCATCTTAAACCAATAAAATAATGATCTTTGATAGGTTCAGATTGAGACAATCGAGGTACCTAAATTTTCTTTTTTTCACTTTTTTCCCCAATTTGCAAATAAACAGAAACGTTCTTTAGTGACGGAAAGTTATTTTTTAACCCAGAATAACAGAACACTTCTTCAGAAGAGGAAAGGAATTGGGATATTAGGGTTAAAGTTGGGGATTCCTAGAAAAAAAATTCTTTCAATTGAGTTTTTTTTTCAATATTAATATATTATGTATTAATATATTGAAATATTTTGGATCAATTAAAATATAAAAATGAATCAATTACATCAAAGACCTTGTGTAAATAGTAATCAGTAATGATTGTTTTTTTGGACAATTGACATGAAAACAAACTAAATAACCGAAATAAAAATATGTGTGTCGATGTATGAAAAGGAAACTTCGAAAGCCACCAAACATGACAAATATGAAAATATTGCAGGCTCGGTTTGATTGAGCCTGTTCACGGGCAGTAATAGAAACGCAAATTACATCCCACGTCGCCCAGCTCCGTGTTGAGCGCGTCAATATTTTCCGCAATAAAAAGTATTTACACTTTAACTTTGTCCCCTACGACGAAGTCTTATTCATCTAACGAATCACAATTTCTAATGGTAAACAATGTGATATATTACTTTGAAAGGCGTAACTACTGTAGAAACTTCCACAATTTATTGACGTTGCACAATGTTTTGACGAGTGACGTCGCCGTGCACGCACGTTTGCCGGAGGTCGCTGCTAAAAAAGCGTGCCGTAATTGTCGTCAACGTGGCTGCGCAATCGAATTGGAAACGGAATGGAATCGAAGCGAATCGCTTTGGGCGTTTGGATCGCTTGGAGTGAAAAGACCGGAGCATTTTGACCGGATCAGAATAGCTTTGTACGTTTGGATCGCTTTGAGTGAAAAGACCGGAGCGTTTTGACCGGATCGGAATCGCTTTGAGCGTTTGGATCGCTTAGAGTGAAAAGACCGGAGCGTTTTGACCGGATCGGACCGGATCGCTTTTATTTATAGTTTTTCAGTTATATATAGTAGCTCTCACCGAATCGTTTCTCCCGATTCTTTTTACGACTTTAAACAAAGCAATTTTTGACAATAATTTAATTGAGTTTTCTGCTATCAAACACTGGTAATAAAAACTAATTTAACGATAATTTTGTAAATAAAACTGAATACATTTAAATAGTAAATTTTGTGTTTGCCTTTTAAACGCATGACATTATTGAAATTAAGTTCGAAACCTTTTCAGCGTACATTAATGCTGAAAAATTGTTTAGCACTTCAACGGTATATTCTGCCTTATTTGCTACTTCTTAGAGCATAAATTTAGGCAAAAAGTGTCTGGCGTTATAGTTAATGACCAATGAAAATCGGGAGCGAAAAGATCAGAATCGGAAGAATCGGTTTGAGCGTAAAGATCGTTTGGACTGAAAAAATTGGAGTGCAATTGGATTGGAATTGGACCGCAATGGCAATGCAATCGGATCGGTTATAGATGACATTAGGATCGGAAACGGACCGGATCGGAATCGGACAAATTGTCAATTTCAAAATTTTCAGTACTGTACATCAACCAAAGGGCATCTTTATTTTCCGTCGCAGTTTTCTAAGCAACTACATGTATAACATGAAGCCGCCTTATATTTTGCATATTGCTTTATCATATAGATAAATTTTCTTGTTTTGTTGTTTGGCTAGAAAACAATTTTTATGGGTTCATAAATTCGTGGATCTCAGATTTTTTTTATTTTGGTTTATGTTTACTTTATTTCTTGTTAACATTTTTCGCGGATTAAACTGTCTCTTTAATCCAAGAAATTTAGTTTCATTATTTGATGATGATAACATGCTTTAACCACAGGTGTCCGTATCATTGTCGAAAAATAAAATTCCAATAAAGAAAAAAAAAAGTTTTTGTTTTTTGATTAATATAAATAAAGGTTCCAATGTCGCGGGTCCCATACACTGATAGTGACCCCCACTATCAGTGTATGGGATCCGCTACATGGGAACCTTTATTTATATTAATAAAAAAAAAAAATTAATTTTATTTTCTTTTATTGGAATTTTATTTTTTACAACAATGTTACGGACACATGTGGCTATAACGGCACCTATAACTGTAAGAGGCGTGGCCATAGCAAACGACGCTAACAATAATATATTGGAATGTACACTCACGTTTTGCGAAAAAGCGTTTTTCATGCCGTCTTTGGCTATGTTATCAACATGGCTGTTCTGACAGCCAGCTATTAAAATAAACCCCAAAACACCACGAAATCTTTTTAATATTTTCAGAATTAATGAGAGTACTCATGGGTGAAAAAAATTCACGTAATGATAAATGTGTGGTGGTTTCAATTTGGTTATTAAAACAGTTGATTATTTTATACTTCAAACAACCCAACGAAAGTCCAATCCAAATGAAAATCGTGAAATATAGATTAAATGCTTAATTTTAGTTAAGGTTCGATATAGCTTAATTAATTATGTGTCTATATAAAGTTGAGTATGTGCCAAATTCATCCAAAATATTATGTAAGACAACAAAATAATGTCGACTAATTTTTATGTTCAATGATTTTTTTCAAATAGATCATTTTGGCTAATAAAGCTTTCGAGTTGCAAGACAATCTGAGGTTTAGACATACTTAAAAACGTAAGAATTTAGGATTGGTTCAATAAAATATTTATATTATCATCTGTCTTTGGCCGAGTTAAATCATTGCGTGTTTGGTTGTCTTGTCTTCTATGGAAACGTTTTTCAATCATTTTACGCTCTAAAAACATATTTGTCTTGCAGCGTAGTCTTTATTGCAGAATGTCTAGATGAGAGCTTCTCTGAATTCTGTTACAATTCATTCTGTTACCTATAAAATCTAAATTAAATTTTAATTTTGTAGAGGTAGACTTGCAACAGCAACTGTACTGAGAAAACTTGGCAATATAACATGATAATTCCTAGAAATGTTTTCTGTATTTAAATCGGTTATCGGCGTCGTGCAGAAATGATTGCATTTTTCTTGCATACCGGATAAGTATTTCTCCGTAATTTACCGGGGAAAGAAAATATTATCTTTTCCCAAGGGAAAAGATACCGTTCACGTGCTACGTTAGTGACGTCACGTCTTCAAGTGTCTGACCTAATATATTCAAGTGACTGACGTCATTTAGAAAATAAGGCTTGCGTTTAGGAAAATATTTCAGCGAAAGGAAACAAATTTGTATACATATAAATGTTATGAACAGTAAAAATTATGCAAGAAAAAGTAGGCCTATATTGAATGAGAAATTCGGTAAAGATTGACAAATCTGTCACAACGGGTGAACTGTTTTGGCTGGCAGAGCCTCGTTTCCACAAAAACAGTTCACCCTCGGCGACAGATGTCTTCATCTTCAACTCACACTAATGGAAGATATTTATAGTCATTGCCAGGGTTATCCAAACAACTTTTTTGGGGATTGTCCCGGCTAGCTCAATCGGTAGCGTCATTAAAATTGCATGGCTAGGCACTGTCGCCGTACAGGTTCGCTTCCAAGCAGTGGCAATATCATTACTAAAATGTATATATCAAATAAAGCTCAAGTTTAGTTATTTAATATTTCTCAGATGTTCTTTTCTATATTATTTTAATATTGTCGAGATAACAAACAAAATTTTACTTTGATGAAAATATAATTGAGATGAAAAAATATGCGATAAACTAGAAAATTTATTTAATGATATTTCCTTATGATACTTTAAAAGGCGATCGTTTTCTTTTTATGTATGTCTACCAAAATAAATTGTTTTTTTATTTTGGAAAATATGGCTGAGATAAAAGAAATTGCGATTGACCAAAAACTAACTTTAAGAATATTAGTTTCATTTTGCACTTAATACACTAATCTTTCTTTTCAGATGTTCCTACATATTATTCTTACAATAATTAGAAAGAAGGTCAGAAAATCAGGGCCTCTTAACATCCTACGTGAAGTCCTTTATATAAATTGGAATTTCACGTGGTTTCATGTGTTCGAAATAAAGGCCCTATAGGGTAAAACTTATCATAAAGAGCACCCCACAATTAATACCACCCCAAGAAAGAAGCCACTACTTCAACATCCCTTGCAACAGTTTTAAACTATTTTCCATCACCGGAATTTAGACATCTCCACTAATTATAATAGATGAAAAGGAAACTTTAAGAGCCATCGAACACGACAAATATGAAAATATTGCAGGCTTGATTTGATTGAACTGGTTCATGTGCAGTAAGGTAAATGGACATTACTGCTCACGACGTCTAGCCCCGAGTTGAGCGCAACTCAATATTTACACCAAAAACAGTACAATATCGATCAACCCCAAACGATGGTATGCATATGGCGGTAAACATTAATGCAGTATTTTAGGTTAATACCATTCCATATTCAGTGATGTATTGTCCTCCGCTAAAAGAATGGGTTTTCCCCAAACAAGAAAATAATGAGCAGAGCAGAATAGAATTTTGACAGAGGATCTGAGAATATAAATCCTGCATATCACAGACAACCCCAAAGGCAAAATTTAATAAGCAGGATGTATATTCTTGGGGTCATTGAACAGTATCCAAATCTACATTGGATAGGATATTGAAACCACACATCTTTATTAAATATTAAAACTTAAGCTTTTTAATAAATGCTTTTACAAAGTTCATAGGTCCCCAGCTTTTAAGATTTGTTTGCTTTACGTTTTAATTGTGTTACCACTAACCGTTCCAAGGCGTAACCCCTCGGGATATCTTTTTCGTTAATTGTTTGTGGTGTCTTTTTTGGAATTGATCATGTTACAAACCATGCTTTCTTCCTCTCTCCTTTTTGGCTGTGCGGAGAGGCTGTGTCTTCTGGAAGTGGTAATTCCTGATATGAATACTGTAAAACTGGTTTTATTCGCGTTAGTTTTATTTTCGCTAATATTCGCGAATCGCTTACCTCGCGAATTCATAAATACCGCAAATATATTATGGGTTTCCATATATCCGAAAATAAGTTTATCTGAAAATATGCAACTTAAAATAGAACTGACGACGTCGCGAATTCATAAATACGAGAATAAAGGAAATAGCTGAATTTTGATAAAAATCGCGAAATTTTGACCCCGCTTAATTAATGCTTTTTACAGTATTTCGCTTTATGACGTTATTTCCTAAATATGTTGAAATGAGAATTCGGTGATTTATTTGGCATTTTTAGTTTATGCTTGTGAAAAGCATAATATAAGATGTCGCCTGCTTAACATTTTGGCGCCATTAAAATATATGATGATATATGATAAAAGAACCATTTTATTAAAAAAAGTGAAATATGCATATCAGGAATCGCCACTCTCACAAAACACAGCCTCCCCTCGCAGCGAAAAAGAAGAGAGGAAAAGAGAGCATGTTGTTACAAGTATGTCAATTCAAATAAGACGCCACAAACAATTAACGACATAGAGAACGCCTTGTAACGGCTAGTGGCAAATCAAATTGCCACTGGAAGTTTTAACCAGGTTTTAGGTGCACCAGCCTCATACTTGTCCCAACAGGTTCTCATATCAACAAACAAGTACAAGTTGTCTTAGTGATAACTCCAACTCAAAGGTGGTGCATGCAAAAGCACACAAACATATAAAACATATGAAGCTAAGCTTTGCAAAGCTATATAGGCGAGTACTCAATGATCTTACCAAGACCAGAGCCCCTGGAATTAAATAAGCAAGAACACGATGACAGGGATGAAAGAAACAAATCGAAACAAAACAAACTAACCATATACCTTTTTTGAATCGATCAAATAAAGTTTAAGAAATATATCTCTACCCCTCAGACCATCGTCAAATCATCAATAATTCATTTTTGTTCTCATGAATGAATACTGAGGCATCATTAAATTTTGTGGTGATCAAATTTCGCTCAGAAGCTTAAATAATATTTTCGATTATGAAAAATTCGCGCCCTTCTATTATATTTATAAGATTACGAATTCAATGGTTTTATTTAGCCTTGGTTTAATTTCGCGAACTTTCCTGAGCGAATATTCGTGTGTGTTACCATCACTTCGAAATATAATAATACTAATATAGACCAACATGCTATAATATATTATTCTGTTTATATTTATACATATATAACTGACAGAAAATTATAAAACGGTCAGTTCAGTATGCCGGTAACAAGTATGCAGTCGATCACTTAAGACCACTTTGGGTTTCCCATCCCACAAGTGTTCTTTGATGACAGGTTTGACTGTTATCATAAATTGACGTGATGGATTATATTTTTTCTTTACGTACACCAATAAACAATGGTGTTTGAACAATTTTCATAACTTGTACACCCAGACAACTTGTACTTGTTTGTTGATATGAGAACCTGTTGGGGCTAGTGTGAGGTTGGTGCACCCTAGAACCTAGTTTAAACTCCCAGTGGCAATTTGTTTTGCCACTGACCGTTCCAAGACGGTTACCCCAAGGGTTCTCTATGTCGTTAATTGTTTGTGGCGTCTTATTTGAATTGACATACTTAAAAACATGCTCTCGGTACCTCTCTTCTTTTTTCGCTGCGTGGGGAGTCTGTGTTTTGTGAGTGTGGCCATTCCTGATTTGCATATTTTACTTTTTTTAAAGTTTCTTTCGCTTCATAAAGGTCTTGTAAAATCTATAATATAGGACGCGTCACGGGAAATTGTACTTTCGAACAGTCGAAGTCAATCCTTGAAATGACGTCATAAGGTTAAGCAGACGACATTTATTATTATGCATTTCACATTAAACATGTCGTTTAATTGTCAAAATGTGTAAGAAAAACACTTGTTAGTTATGTGAATTTAATGGACAGTTGTAAGTTTATTCTAAATATAGTAACAACTAAAATGTCACAAAATATGACCGAAGGTACCTTTTCCCGTGGCGTGCCCCATATGTTAATTTAAAAAGAAACTTTACCAAAATGATATTCATCCTTAAAATATCCGAAGGGATATAAACATTAAACACACTTGATACTAATCTTTCAATCTGAAGTTTCGGCGTAACAAATCGCACAATATTCTATATTTTGCAAACATTTTGTTACACTTATTTTAGCAAAATGAAGAAATGAGTGTGATTTGTAAAATTTGATAAAGGCCGTATGGCCGAAACGTCATTTAAAAGAGTAGAATAAAAATGATGTTACAGTGCATGGTGATTAGCATTTAAATAATTGTATATTACATGTGACGATACCAAGAAATACCACAAACTTAATCAAATGTGTGGGTTTTCAAACAACTTTATTTATGTTTTGTTTTTCCAAGAAAAATGTTTTATTCCAGGAAAATGTTTTATTAGTTAAAAATAAAGTACTTGTTGTTAAATCATGGCTCACTTCTTAAGAGTTCATGGACGTAATTCGCACAAAGAAGTATTGAAGCACCGCAAATTTGCAATTTTAGGTGGAAAATTCTGTACTTACCTCGTGTTTGTGGCTTCTTTTAAACACGTTTACATTTAAGTTAATAAACAGGCATTACTTAAGAGCTCGTCTGACTTGGTAATCATTCTCTCTAGTCTCTACACAAGGGAAATATGCATATTAAGAATGTCTAGATCTAGAAGACACAGCCCTCCTGCACATCCAAACACTCAGAGAGGGAAACAGGGCATTGTTAATAAGTGACTTATTGCAAGCCAGTCACCACAACATAACGAAAATGAGAACCCGGAAGGCTGTAAAATACAATCCTGTTGGCCTTTACTGTTGAGTTTACAGATATTTATTTCAAAAATAACTCGGATAAATATTTTTTATTTTCTTTATTTAAAGATCAGATCTCTATAAAACACTGATTGAAAAATATATCCCAGGAAACATTTGACGTAGAAAAGACGTCGGATTGACGTCGGACCACGACGCCTCATCAACGTTGGATTTTGGTTGGAAATGAAAGTGTTTTTAGACGTCACTTCCCGACGTCGTACTGACGTCGGATTCCGACCAATTCCAACCATATTCTGACCAGAATCCGACTGAAATCCTAAAAATTGAACCTCACCCTTTCATAACAATCAGTGTAATTACACTATTTAAACAAATTCCTTCATGTTTCTTTTATAATTCATCTGTAAACCTCCTCTCTTCTAGAATTAATGAGTTTTATGAGCTATGCCTCATAACAACAGCCCACTAGCGGGACTAGACTTTTTGGGACGAAACGTATTTAAAACACCTCAACATGTCTTACCAATGCAGTGGGCATGAATCACAACAAGATTTAAACAAATCTATATTAAAAAAACAAACACACTAAGAACACGAAAACATACTTGCTTAATTAATCATTCTTCTCTTGCATTTATAAAATAAGCATCTTTGCCCGCTTTTACGTTTATTTGGTTATTTCGTCTTTGTTTGATTCTAAATGGCACGGATTGTTGGTATTTAAATGCGATAACACAGATTTCAAAAATATCACTTACATTGCGCAGCAAACCATTCAATTTTTTTTAAGTATTTATTTTTTATTGATTTATCTCTATGTTTAAACAGATGAAAAGGGAACTTTGAAAGCCACCGAACACGACAAATATGAAAATATTGCAGGCTCGGTTTGATTGAGCCTGTTCATGGACAGTAATGGAAATGCATAATACAACCCACATCGCCTAGCCCCGGGTTGAGAGCAATTCAATATTTACATCAATAAACAGTACAATTTTGATCATCCCAAACGATAGTATGCATATGGCGTCGGACATGGAACCTTCAATGCGGTATTTTCAGATTCATTTATCTTTCAAGATTGGACAAACCCGGAAAAGACAGCCTCCCAACACAGTCAGAAATTAGAGAGGTTTATAAAATGATCTTTTTTTCAAAATCAGATCAGCAACATGGATTAAACCCTCTAGTTCTCATTTTCGTTAATTGGTGACTATTTCGATAATAGGCTGTGTTTTCTTGATGTAGGTATTTATGATATGCAGTTTTACCGTTCATCAAACATGAAATTTACCATTAAAAAAGGATAAAATATTAACCGAATTCCAGAAATAACAATGTAATATTTTGCTCAATAAACAATATGTCTTTTACAAGAAATTAAAAAAGAAAACACCCCACAGAATTGTCAAGCAGATAAGAAACTGTCAAAAGCACGCTCATAAGGCTTAATTGTTTGTCTTATACAATCGTCTAAGAAAAATGTTCATTATTAAAGACGAGATAACGAGTGGATTGACCGTTACTATTATAGACAAGCAGGAGTTTTAACAACATACGTATGAAGTAAAATCAGAAAAATACATTTTATAACGATGAAACGGTTATTTTTTTAACAAAAATGTAAAAAAAAACGTCAAGATATATTTTCTGGTATGTATCTCAAATTTATTAGTGTTTGTTTATTTACTTATGAAGTAAAATCAGAATATATAGTGTAAAGATGAAACGGTTATTTTTTGTACAATAATGTGAAAAAAACACAATGTCAAAACATATTTTCTCGTATGAAACTTAAATGTATTAGAGTTATCCCTTGGTTATCTTAAAATAAATGAATGTTCTTTTTTAGCAAGAGTTGTTCCGATTTCACTTTATGCTCACTAGATCACTTTAGCATAAAATCAAGTGTAAATACCAAACTTATAAAAATTAAATTATTAAAGATAATCATCGATGTATTTTTTCTACTTACTGATTTTAACCCATCGTTTTGATATGTTTACAGGTGTCTGTCAACTTACTTGATTTTGTTTTAAATGACTAAAACGAACATATTTTATATTTCATGAATGAATATATGTTGTTTTTGTTTTTATTTTTGTTTTTGTTTTATTTGTTTGTTGTTATAGAAGGCCTTATTGTAAATTAGACATTATATTTTGTAAATTTAATGTACTAAATAAGTAACCTTCTTTAAATAAAGATATTATTATTATTATTATTATTATTATTATTATTATTATTATTATATACTTATACGTAAATGGGTTAAATATGCGCATAAAACACATTACGTAAAATCAAATCCTCCCGGCTTATTACAAAAAGGGTTTAGGTATCTTTTATAAATCTTATTTCAAAGATTTTGTGTGAATCAATGCGCGATACCGTATCAGCGGTTTATAACATGTTAAAAAGTATTCTATTTAAAGTATTTAGCGATTTAAAATATAGTATTTAACCTTTAACGAATACTCAAAAGCATCGTGATTCAACGCTTTTTATATGTTAGCTTTTTTATAATAAAAACTCACTAATTCAGACAAATCTTAAATGACTTTCGTCTTTAACATTTTTGTTTAATAGAAATAGCTATATAAAGTCGAACAAAAACGCATAAAATGCAGTCTCTATACCAATCTCCTTTGCAGAGTTGACGTTCCTTACACTGACTTTACACCTCAGCGAAGGCTCAATGTCAAGATGTTTGACCCAACTCGACAGCCTTAGTTTATACATTCATAATTATGAATTTGAAAGCTTGAGTTAAAAAAAATGACAGGAATCTTCACTTTCTTTCATTAAAACCAAAGAAAACCAAGATGTTTTAAATGTAATGTGTGGACTATTTCTTTATGTTTAAAAAAATAGCTGAAAGTAGTCCTAGCCTATAACAGAGGTGAATGTAATGAGCCGATAGTGTAAGAGTCTCCATACAAAGAAATAAAGTAGAATTAAGTACGAATATGTTTAAAATATGAACAAATAAGCAAGAATATTTGTATAACATGACCAATTTCAAATACTGTAAAGCGCTTAATATTGGCGGTGTCAAATTTTGGCGTATTTTAAAGTGTTTTATATTGGCGGGTTCATAAAATGGCGCAAACAAACCAGACCGCCAAAATAAAACCCATGATGAAAAATCGCAATTCTAAAATTGGCGTTATCACAGATCGTCAAAACAAGCGATTTACTTTCAATATTCAACACCACATTATTTTAATACCAGTGTGACAACATTATCACAGCTACCTATTAATAGATTTCTTTGTTTGATTCACGACACATTCTTATTATATTATTTTTGTATCAGCCTGAGAAAACTGTGACATAATATGTGCTAGTGTATCAAAATTGTCTATCTTCCAGATATTAAAATGGAGGTATTATTAATTGACGGTGATTTATGTTGGCGGTGTTTTATATTGGCGCAACTGACCCCGACCGCCAAAATTAAACCCCCGCCAAAATAAGTACCTATACAGTATTAGACAGCGAAAATTACGATTACGATAAAGGTCGTTGTAACCTATGTTTCATTCTGAATAGAGAGGTTTCGTTTTAATTTGAAAGTTTTCCGTTTCGATTCAGAGACACAACTGGTAAAAATAACAAAAAAAGCAACAAACAAAACAACATGGATTCAATAATTGAATTTCGTGACTTCTTTCATGCTAAAGAAATCAAGACATTGTATTTGCAAGATCTTTTTCTTGGAATAGAGACGAAAAGTCTTACCATATTCAATATTTTATAAAAGGTATTTGCGTTCACAAAAAGATATTAAATTACAACAAGAGACAACAATCACAAATAGCATGCATATGTCTTAAAATAACAATATATGTGAATGACTTAAAATGAGCTAGGCTAAATGACGAAAAGTTGATGTCCAATTCTTACCATACACTGGTTAAATCATGTATAGAAAGAGGTAAATTTTATTTCAATATTCTTTATCAATTATCAATCAGAAAAAACACACACTTTAATCAATTACATCAAACATGTTTGGAAAGTGATCTTTGACGTCAAAGCCGACGTCATTTAGACCGTGTTTATAGAGCCGGTATCTCGTTTTAATGGGTTAGTTTATGAAGACACAATAATGCCAAAATATCTAAGATTTTCAAACTGCTGTATGTTAATTACAGCATGTTGCTGTGTATAATTTATAATGGATGTATTTTTCTTTAAGAAATATTAAGTGAAGATGAATTTAACTACAAAATTAAAATTTAAAATAATCAAATGTGTTTTCAATTTTGCACAATGTTGCGCAATATGCATTTTTGATTGAGAGCCAAAGAGCTGGGCGTATTTCTATACCAGTACGGGCTAAAATTGTCAAAATAAAAAAAAATAAATACTGAAACCAAAATAAATAAATTAGTATTTGAAACCTAGTAAAACTAATAAGAATGAATATTTTCCTCTGGTCACCCTATGATGATGTAAAAAAACTAGATTTTTAAATTATCAATCGCAAAATTCCAAAAATTTTGAAAGAAAATGCTTTTTTTTACTTATGTGCAAACTGTTAACATTTTAAATCTATTGCATTATAATAATTTTGTATGTTTTTTTGCTAGAATCTAATTATGGTATGTACTTGTTTTATGCAATCAAATTGGCTTAGATTAAAATGGCATTCATTTGTTTACAAAATTCTTCTTTGCTTAAGTGTTTACATATTGGGCAATTGTAAAACGTGTAAAATTCGAAACATCATAGAATCAGTATTGATGGCATAATAGCAAGTTAACAAATAAATAAAGAACAGTAAAACGCAACTTGGCTTTCTCCTTTGTATTTGTGGCGCGTCTCGGGAAACGGTACATTCGGGCATTTGACTTCAGTTCTTGAAATGACGTCATTTAAGTTGAGCAGACAACATAACTTATTATGCATTTCGCGGTGAAAATAAAACTATGTTGTCAAAATGTGTAACGAAATTGCCAATATGTTATGAGAAAATAAAAGATAATTGTAAAAGCTTTCCAAATATAGTAACAGCTAAAATGTCTAAAAATATGACCGAATGCAGCTTTTCCCATGACGCCCCCCATTTATATTCCTAGTTAAACATCTTTGATCAAATAGCTAGTGCATATAGCTATACTTATATACAGAAAATGAATAACAGCAAAAGTAACCTTTTATGTAATGGCAGTAATATTTAAATGTTTGTAAATGCATGTTTATAGAATATACGTCTTTCAAAGATAAAATAAATAGTGGAATAAAACCTGTGGCATGTATATCACACAAAAAAAACAACAAACGGAGAATAAAGTAGGTCATGGTTTTTTTTATTTATTTTTATCTCAAGATTCACATTAGTCCGTTGTTGATTAATAAGGGAAACTGTAGGACAGTGTTTAATACTAAATTTAACCCAAGTTATCAATGCTGCATGAATGCATACCAAACGTTTCTTTCTTCTAACTTATCTAGTTGGAAAGCAAATTATTTGTCTGACTTCGCTTTGTATTAATTTGTTATTACAATTGCGTAAAATCTTCCAAAGGGAAAGTCAGTTATATAATTTATAAATAATTTACACACTTTATTATAGAATTTTCGAAACCGTGTTCTTTTTCAAGAAAAATACAGAAATTATTCCGTTTAAGTAACATCCATGTTGAAAGCGTATTGTTGTTTTTAACAACAATAAAAACAACAATACGCTTTCAACATGGACGTTACTAAAAACAAAATAATTTCTGTATTTTTCTTGAAAAAGGACACGGGTTCGAAAATTCGATAATAAAGAGTGTAAATTATTTATAAATTATAATTTGTTATTTTTTTGAATGAAGCTTCTTGGTTCTCTATGTATACTCGACTGAAAAAGTTCTGCACACTTTGACATTTTATAAAATATCTTTTTAATTTCACCATACACAAAACAATGATACATACCAAATATAAATCAGCAATCCAAAGAAAATAATGTATAAAAGTCAGAAATAAAATCCGATCAATACTTTATAAGCAATTCATTGTTAAAGCCACTGGGGATTACTACACGAAAGTTGCAAAAATCGCTAGACTTATACTGAGAAAATTCGGCATTCTTTCAAACGGCTTCGAATGGAATTTAACAGCCGACAAAATTTCAATTGTGGAATTAGGTTCCATTCGTGAACAAGAGAACCGGGTAGATCAACTAGCTCGACCAACTTCAGGTGTTCTGTCTTGTTTAAAAGGACGTTTGGTGGCCGATGTGGTCCGACATGTGCCATGACGGTCAAATAAACGAAAACCTTCCTTGCTGACCACGAGAAATAAATTAATTTGAAAAAACAATACAGATATGTTTTTCTCAAATAACATTAGGTGTTGATTGCATTGGATGGTTGCTTTTATACACTTTATAAACTGGATGCTTTGATACATTAATACAGAATGGAAACTGTTCGAATCATCACTAAACTGTTTTGTCATGCCTTTAGGTCAATGAGTGAGACAATGTGATACTTTAATTAATAAAAACTTAAGTTTGAGCGTTATTCTGGAAATGGTTTGGTATCAAATTTTGATTACCAACTGTTACTAGCATCACAGTGCATGCTCATAATTGCTTAAAACAGACACTGGTGAGATGTGAGTGATTTCATAGAATTCACACCTCTACCTTGATACGGTAAATTTTGCAACTTTTGACTGTTGACCCCTATCATACTCAAAATGACATTTCTCGCTTATTTACCAACCAATTTGATTTTCGTTTTTGTCTTTAACTCCGCAAACAATTAATCTTGATATACATGTAAGAATTTATACCAGTTATTTGCTGTATTATAAAATTTACGCAAAAGAACACTTGTGTGCAGAACTTTATTTGTTGGGTATATTTGAAATTATAAATGAAGCATCTTACCTTGATAATTTAACCATTGTATGCATGCCTATTACTAAAACAGGAATCATAAATGTGCCGAAATGTAAAATACATTTATTACAAATAAATAGATATTGCCATTTGAGACAAGCATTGCTGTTTCCAAGAATATTACAATTAAATAGAGATCTGATTTTTCCTTAAGCAGGCATTACTGTTTCTGACAGTGTACAATTATAGAATTGAGATCGCATATTTGTTAATCAGTAATCGCTGTTTTCTGGAACGTAAAATATTACTTTAGGTCGAAAAGGCACTTTCGCATATTCTTTTAGAATTTTCAGATTTAAGAATGTTCAGATTTTTAGCAATTATTTTTAGCAAAATGAACTGTTTGCATTTTAAAATGATACGAAATGTATTATACCTTTTTTAATCTTTGAAATACAATAAACCAATGTTCTCTGTACCGATTATATTATTTTAATTTCTTAGTGTTGATTTGGAGTATTTTCTTCAAAACTGTAACATAATAAGACATATCTTGAATTCTTTTTGTAAAATAACCCTACATTTCCCGATTTTAGAAATAAAAGGCATTCAAAGGAGGTGGGGTAGTCAAAAAAGAAAGAAAATCGGCGGGTATATTCTCCGTCAAACGGTATCAAGTTTTCTTATTTAAGTATGAATGCTAAAGAAATGTTGAACGATCCTAAGCAATTAGACCTTGAGCTGCCAATAGACCCCCCTCCCCCCCTACCCCCTTGGGGATTTCTGAAGGGTATGTTTTTCTGAAAGCATATACCATTCTACGCATTTTGCAATTTGTTTGCACTCTGGCGAGTGGGGCGTTTTTCCGTAACGCCTGTTTGAATATGTTACCTTTGAAAAAAGTTTGTGTAAGAATGAAATATTTGACAATTATGAAAGTTCTAAAATAAACCTATTTTTTCTACTCCAGGAAGCTCTTATCTACATTACTAATGCAATAAAACATCTATAACCTAAGGTTTTGGTCTAAAATAGTGATTAAGTTATGTTACTTAACATTAAAACCTAGTAAAATAAGATGTATGAAACATTTCTTACGTGCAGTATGAAGTAATTTGTGCTTATAAGTAAAATATAGTAAGATAAATGAGAATTCAGGACAAATGTAATATAGTGACATACATTGGGACATAAGCCCATAACGCTATATTAAAATATGTAACCGAAAAAAAAGAAAATGTGAAAACAGGCCATAAATGTATTAGACCTTAAGCTGTCAAGAGACCCCCCCCCCTCCTGGGGGAATTTTGAAGGGTATGTTTTTTGAAAGCCTATGCCATTCTTCGCATTTTGCAATATGTTTGCTTTCTGGCGAGTGGGGCGTTTTACCTTAACGCCTGTTTGAATATGTGACCTTTGAGAAAATGTTATGCTATGAAGAAATAATTGGCAATTATAAAAGTTCTGAAATAAACCTATTTTTTTCTAGACCAGGAAGATGTTTTTTCTTTAATTTTTAATGCAAGCCTAAGGTGTATGTCTATAAATAGTCATTAAGATATGTTACTTAACATCAAAACCTAGTTTAAAAAGTTGTATGAAACATTTTTTACTTGCATTAGCAAGTATTTTCTGTTTTATTTGTTTAATTTATTAATATACATAAGAATGCAGTATTTAAATGTAATAAAGTCACATTGAGACACACTTCTTGTTTAATGTATGTAAATAAATACATATATTTGGAAAAAAAACAAAATATCTGAGAAAAATGAAAAAAAAATATCAAAGATAGCAAAGAAATTATATATAAATAAAATAAATTATAAAAGAAATATTTAACTCTGAAAGACATATTGTGTTATTAAAAGGTAAACTTTGTTAAACATTTTGTTAATAATATCCATAACTTTAGTTAAATGTGACTCTAGTGTTATGTTATATCATATACTTAATATGCATATGGTTAATAAATTTGAAGATTTGGTGTAATTGTTTTTGTTTAAATAAACCTCCTCATGAGTTTTAAAGATTAGTTAACTTTATATCATAATAAAATTAAATACCGTATCATAAATCACCATTTTTAAATATGTTACCCAAAAGAACGTTTTAACCAGTTTTAGTTACTGCACAATAGCGATATGAATTACATACCTTCTTTCATGATAGGTGTGTGAGTGTGTGCGCGCGCGCGTGCGTGTGCGTGTGTGAGTGAGTGTGTGCAGGCGCGCACACGAGCACTCATGCATGCTTGCACACATTCAACCGTGATCATATGCACACACGGGCGAACTAGCATGTATACATTACTTACGCAGATACAGTTACACGCACACGCACGCACGTTGACGCATGCACACACTCACTCACACACGCACACGCACGCGCGCGCGCACACACACACACACCTACGCACTCATGAACACAAATGCTCTTGTACTCATGCACTGACGCACACACAAACACACATAAGAACTATCTTATACACAAATCCCTATCTATAATTCACGGGTATAAACACACTCATGCACACACGCACAAACACACACACGAGCGCATAAACAAAGCCCACATGAATACACTTACATGCAAACGCATACACTAGCAGTCATTTTTGGCGCGTCAATGTATAATGAAGACGTTGATGTCGGCGTCATTTATGGTTTATTATTTCCGGTTATGAATTATGTAGAAAAGATGTAGACTTAAGCGATTTGTATTATTTGATAAAGGCCATAAGGCCGAAACGTCAAAATAAAGAGTGTTTTTATTAAAAGTTGGTGTACTTAGTTAGTACAGGAGACATTTTAAGATGAATTTCTGTTTTAAGTTACAATTATATCCATAAGAAATAGTGATTCTAGTGATAAATTTAATCAATTGTTCTCAAAGAAAGGTGACTTAGAAATTATGAAATTCAAGTTATAAGTGTGTTATCAAGAATATTATGAGTAAAAATGTGTTTTATTCATGATATCATTTGATTTTTTTAATTATTTATTTTATTCAAGGACTGTGTACTGCTCAATATGTCTTGAAATAAATGTGTATGATGTAGATGGTCGTCCTTTTCTAAATCTTTTTAAATTAACAATAAACCTATCAATATGGCTCAGTGAAAACATTGTAGTACAGCTTACGTTTGCACTAATTATGGGCTGTTGCATCCAGTCTAAAGCTAAGTCCAGATACTCTCGATTGAGACAGATAACATTAATTTGTTCTAAAAAATGTAGAAAAGAAAGAATAAACAAAATTATTTTTTTTTATCATTTAATTGTTATATTTCTGTCTTTTGTCATCTTATAATATGTTACCAATTTTTACTTTAATAATCAGCAAAATAATAAGAAAAGAAAAGCAAGAATTTGCAAACAATTAGTTGACATTTTGATAAATATTTTTATATAATAATATTTTATGTTAAAGTTGATCTATAAAAAAATTTAAAAGCTACTTAATTAAAACTTTACACAAATTGGCTGATTAAATTATCTGTTGTTAGAAATGTTTTTCAAAGTAGTTTTATTCATCTAAAATACTAAGGTTCAGTGTAGAATTTGTAAAACATTGAAACAGCATGAGCATTATATAGCTATTTCTAAACTCAAGTAAAAGTATTTTTACCTAAAAATATTATACATAAGTCAAAGTTAACGTGTCTATTAGATTACCATCACCTGCATTACACAGATTGTCTTTCAAATTAGGATGTTTCTCTTTAACAATTATTTGTCTTTAAGAAAAATAACATTCTACAAAGATCTTAAGGAATTCTTAACAAATTCTTAAGTTTTCTTTGAACAATGGAAAAATAATGTTTCATTAAGGACAATTCATTTTTCTTATTTCACATGATTAATTTAACAGTAATATCAGTAATTATTGCTCTAAAAGACCAGAACTGGTGCTTTCAACGTTGTTTTTAGTAAATATAGTTTATAGAAAGTTCATATTCACATTACGAATGACTCTACGGTAATCTAGATACAAACTATAACACGGTTTAGAAATTTATTTCTTTATTCTAAGTCATCTTTCTAAAAACACTAATTACATAATTTGGTAGCATATAATTAATTTTAATTAGTTTTGTTTGTAACAATTTTCAAAGCAATATTTTTATCTCTTGTCTTTTCACTTTTTTGGAACCAATTCTAAAAAAATATTTTCTTAGAATTTCCCTCTAATCATTTAATTCATAAATGCATTTGTCAATATTGTAACTTCAGAATTGTATGTTACGGAGATTTTAAGGTTAAAATGGACAAGCTTAAACACTTTAAACACTTTAACATTCTAACCACATAACATTACATAGTAAACACTATAAACTACTTTCTTTTATTATTTTATATTTTAATCTAAAATGATTGCATAGTTGTGATACAGTTTTGTAAATGTGTTCAGTTCTTTGTTCAACAATATCTATTTTAGAGAAAATAATTCACTCAATCAGTAATATTAGTTTGAAAAACGACTGTCAATGTTATTAGAAATCTGTACAGGGCTAACAAACATCAGAACATTAAACAGAGCGCACATAATTAATTATTTCAAATAGATATCAGCTAGCATCATTCAAAAAACGAATAAACACAAGAAAAACAGCCTTATTTTAATAAGTAACATATGTTATGTAGGTTGAAAAATTGAAGTGATGCAAGTTACAAGAACACTTACATTTATAAAGCTTAGTAATTCAATTAAACTCTATATTTTATGCTTGTTTATCCCAAAACATGAATATATGTTTGAATTAGCGATATGGTAACATATAAGATTATGGTAAAATTATTACATTTTCCAGTGTGATTTTTATGAAAAACACACTTTTTTATATTGTTTGATCATGCAGCTTTCAAAAACATGTATTATTGCCTAAGTTTGATTACAAATAAAAATCCTAGAGGTAAGTTTCTGACTTAAATTTCATCTGTATAGGGTTATGTATGTTATACACTAAATATGTTACGTTAGTGCAAAAATAAGAGAATACACCATCCTTATATAAAAATATAAGTTTTATTAAATCGTAGCTGGAATAGAGCAGAATTAAAGGTTCAAAATCCATATATTTTTTCTACAAATTTTAGGGGTAACATATTAAAACCTCCGTAACACCCTTATGCCCCACTCGCCAGAATGCAAACAAGCTGCAAAATATTCAAGACATAACAGGCTTTCAGAAAAAACAAGTCTACAAAATTCCCCAAGGGGGGGGGGGGGGCAAACATGTTCCTGGCCACCGGCCTAAATTAAAAACATTTCGATTACCTAGCTGTTTGACAGAAGATATTTCAGCAGTTTTAGCCAGTTCGGTACATCCTATTTTACAAAAGCTGTCGATCAATTTTGTGATATATGACTCTTGGTTTTACCCAACCTGGATTAACTGTCCCTGGTTTTCGAAAGCATCATTGAAGAAGAAATTATTTGACTTGTTATGCTTCAAATTTGAAGAGTGTACCCAAGATCAGGGTGGCTATACCATGTGACTTTTTGGATGTCGTGCACACACAAAATCGCTCGCTTCAGGTATGTTTTTGCTTATTTCTCAGTAATTTCTGGACCGATTTCGATCAGATAAAGAGCACCGTACTCCCGTTAAACAGCATTGTCATCGACATTTAATCTCCATTATCAATAGGCTACCTTTTTTTCAAACATTTAAAGTCATATTCATACTTTCAAACAAAAATTGTCCTTGAGAAAATGGCAGCAAATTGATAAGGGAGGGTAAAAGTCGATGAAAGTCTTCTGTCAAATGCATCAGTACCAGGGTTCAGAAGAAAATGAGACATTTTATTTAATCTCAATAATACTGATTGAAAGTATATTTACAAACTTTCAGTACCAGGGTCCAGAAGAAAATGAGACATTTTATTTAATCTCAATAATACTGATTGAAAGTATATTTACAAACTTTCAGTACCAGGGTCCAGAAGAAAATGAGACATTTTATTTAATCTCAATAATACTGATTGAAAGTATATTTACAAACTTCCATTTAAAAGCACTAAATATCCTAAACTACAATTGATACAATATAAAAGTTTACATAGTTCTAATCGTCTGTTATTTAAAATAGGTCTTAAAATCATCGACAATCTGCAATCAGCTTCTGTAACACGTCTTCTGAAACATTAACACATATATTTTGGGAATGTTAAGTTACACAATTTTAAACAAAATGTCAAATTTTGGCTCAACAGAACCTGTAATTCGCCAGAGTTAGATTGGACTAAACTGGATTTTATTTTGGGAAGTAGGTACATCCAAATAAAAATAAAACTATATGAGCATACCACATTTGAATAAGTGTATAGTATACCATATAAATATGAAAATAATACTAACATTTTTTGTACTCGCAAAATACTCATGAGTACATTAAGTACGACTCAGTACTTACTTAAGTACACTCACAAACGTGAGTACTCGGTACTCAGAAAACTATTTAATTAATTATTGTGATTAGTTTGCTTAAAAATATGGTCGATTTTATTTAGTTTGAAATAACCGAAAAGTTCTTTAAAGTTTATGCATTACTCCATCCAATGTGCATAGTTGCGTACCCTTATGAATAATAGTTATTGCATATGGTATAAAGAAAAATGAAATATGCATATCAGGAATCGTCACACTCAGACTGGTCGCCATTTCAGCCAATCAGATGCTTGAGATTTGAGACTGGTTTTCATGCTCAGTTTTATAACCTTGGGCACAGATCCTACTTGATTAATGTCGAACTTTTACGAAGTTTAAAATAATTACTGACATAGTACCTAATTTCGACCACTTTGCGTTTTAAAACATTATTTGTCTTTTACTGGATTAAGAATTTCAATTTTGCATGTTTAAATGAGTGTACATATGACAAAAGAAACTATTTAAGCTTCATTAGTTTTTTTTTTTTTTTTTTTTTGTGATTTTATTTTATTGGTGAATACGTCTAGGATTATTTATTATTTTCCGGTGGTGGTGAACGTTAATATTCGGCCGCTTATATTTCATTTATTCATCTTTTCAAATTTAATCATTAGGCGTTCGCAAAACGAATCAATTTCTTTTTCTGCATTATTGCGACATTGTATGTATTACATAGATGCTATTTTGGGTTAATGCACGTTAAAACTCTGTATAAAACAAAGTTTAAAGAGAAATGTGCGAGTTTGTGCAAAGTTTACACTACAAACCATAGAAAACATAATGCAAATCTTATTGTATGTAAAATTCCTTTTCAAAGTATGAACATTATTGAAATAGTGTTTATAAGAGTGCACAGCCAAATACAAATTGTACGTGAATGTAGGATCATACATAATCAACCTAGTTTTCATTTATGATGAAAAACAAATATTCGTCCGCTTTTTACAATGGAGTAACACATATACAAGACAGAAATGTAGAGTAAACCACCACGCGCAAAAAATAAATGAACAGATAACATAATTGTAAAAATTTAAAAATATTTTGTTTTTAACTTACTTTATGTTTTTGTATTATTATCTCATATTTACTCATATTTATAAAGTGTTAGGTTTCTTTACCCATAACTAGTTTATTCTGGAAAACGGAGTACGAAATGGTATGGGGTACGTGCCTGACCTATGTTTATCCAATCGGAGAACTTTATGAACAACATACGTACTTAGACTTAGCAGTAAGGTGTGTCTGTCTGCATATCAGTGGCTCTGGTACTTTCTCGTGTCTCTAGGTATAGATGATTAAGATTGGTAAATTATATTTAAGTCTGATAGTATATCATTTTAAGTCTCTAGACTTTTCTTTCACCTGATATGTTAGAATGTATTTTAAACTGAACTAAATTAAGAGTACACAGGTATTTCTTATAAATTAAGTCGTTTAAATGATGGTGGTGGTGGTGGTGATGATGATGATGATGATGATGATGATGATAATGATGATGGCGACGACGAAGATGACGATATTAGGTTAACACTATTTTTACGGCGGCTACAACAGCCGCGTTTGCCCAAATCTTATCGCGCTGTAGGAATTCGGGCAATTTTGTCTCCATATTCAAGTTTTGTTAGGTTGTGCTAAGTTTGATCACTGATTATCACGGTTTGCGTGACGGGTCGTTTGGGGAAAGAAGCGGCTCCTCAAAGGCTGACTAAGTTTCGAGCAATGGTCTATTAGGCATGCATGTTGCTTACCGGTCCGAAGCGTTGATGGGATCCCTTGCGTTGTTCACGTCTTCTTTCAGGTGTGATGCGTTTATCACGTTCTGTAAAAACCTCCTATGGATTAAACGTAGCGCTTATATAGCATGTTTGTGCCCACGGTGTAAAGAAAACCACTCATCTACATGTAGTTGAAATCATTCTATCGTGAGAAAACTAGAAAGGAAAATCAGATACCGGAAATACCATTTTCCAGTTTTGCAACTGCCTGTTATATACTTCCATGTTTCGTAGCGTTTTGTAGCGTTGCTCCCGCTTGACTGTTTCTCATCCGCACGGTGGCTGCCGCAGCAAAATTTTGAACAGTAGGGCATATACATTTGCGTTCTGTCACGTTTGCCTATCACTTCCCTCAGCGTGTTCTCATGGTCATCCCGTTTTCTACTGTTTTCTCCACGGTGGTCTGAACCGTGATTACCGTGGCTACCATGTAAACCTAGGATTATTGGGGAAAACAAATACTTCAAGTGCCTGACAAAAATAATGTGCAATTAATTAGTGAAAACCTTTATGAGCACAACACAACAATTAATCTGATGGAAATAATCTCCTAAAAAAAGGCAATGCTATCAGGATCTGACGACGAATAGGGGGGTGGGGAAACTTCCATGACTTATATACGGTATTTGTGGGTCGCCGTTATATCTAACTTTAGTGAGATTGAAACAACAATAATCTCTTAAATTGAAACCGACTGTTGAAAAATGCAAAAAGAAAATGAATTGTATAACTTTGATAACACAAGACTTCGCATTACAAAGTTTAGTGCTAATAAAACACATTTCATTTTAAAAATTAAAAACTAGTCCACTGTTTTGGTTTGATGATTTGAGGTGAGCTATTGTTTTGTTATACTGCTGTTATTATTATTAAAACACACTTAAAATCAGCTTGCAGTCATCTATTAAATAAAAATAGCTGGAACATTATACCTTAAATATCAATATTTGTTTAAAGGTTTTAAACACCAAACACTTAAAATGAAACTAACATTTGTTATGCAACTTTTATATCAAATGTATTCAATTTAATGGCGTCAATTAGATAGTAAGGTTTGCGTTAACGTCACTATTTCAGCGTAAGAAAAAAATTGAGTTTGTATACATATACACAAATGTTATGAACAGGAAAAATATACAAGCATAAGGATCATGCAAGAGACATTCGGTAAAGATAGAATAATATGTTACCTTGGATAAACTGTTTTGGTGGGAACTCGGCAGAAATCGTTTCCGCAAAAACAGTTCACCCTCGGTGACAGATTTTTCCATCTTCACGTGCAATAATTATGCCCAGAGGTTATAAATCTTGAGTTTGAACATTGTGCTGAAAACTAAAATTGTTTTTGTTTCTTTTATACAAGACAAGTAACATCTGTTCTTAAATTAGTTGTTCCGATAAAATATTGTGATGAATTGAAGAATTCAATCAAATATTGTAATTAAATCAGTAAATTTCACTACTAGTCTTTAGAATATTTGAGTTTTGAGCACTGAGTTTAATCTCAAGTTTTATTATCTTAGACCCAGATTGCTTTCCATTTTGAGTTTTATAACTTCGTAACATTGATGATTGCACTTTAAGAAGAACCAAATCTTGTCCCTTTTAGGGGACATGATTGAAAACGAAACTAATATAATAACAGATCTTAACTAGACGAAGTTAAACAATACAAATATTAGGCTGTTTCTAAGAAAGTCTGCATGTAAACTTTATCAGCATCAGGGATACATTGGCGAGACAGCAAGATCGAACTTTAGCACAGATAGATACAGCATTGGGGTGATCAATTTTAGCGCTAACAACCGTACATCTACAAATAGATGAAAAGAGAACTTTGAAAGCCATCAAACACGACAAATATGAAAATATTGCAGGCTCGGAATTTAAACCACCCATCTCAAAACTGGCCGATATATTAAAACAATTGTAATTTTAGAAGTACTACTAAGTATCGTGCTCGACGACCTTCAAAGGACGTAATTGAAAATCTTATTGAATGTACGGGGAGACCTTTTCAGTCACCACACGGCACAAACAACGCTACTGTGATATTGAAATTCATGAAAAGGGAAATATGAAAGCCATCAAACACGACAAATATGAAAATATTGCACGCTCGGTTTGATTGAGCCTGTTCATGGACAGTAATGGAACTGCATATTTCATGCCCACGCCGCCTATTTCTAACGAGTGAACACTTGATCGACAATATTTTATATTCACTTTTAAAACAAGTATTAATGCACGCTCGGGCAATGTTTTATAGTAAAAAAGTGAAATTCAAAGAATCTATTAGTAAGATGCCCGCTTAATTTTGAAATTTTAAGGTATTGCGCCTTTCACCATAGACAAAAAAGAAAAATATCGGCACAATGCGCTTCCAATAAATTTTGCACAAATAAATGCTATAAGAATATGATTATTTTGCATACGTTAAAAAAGGTTAGAACAGTAGAGAAAAATAGTTAGACCTTTACGAATACCTTAAATAGTATTTGCAATTTTTCACAAAAAGGAGGCAACACAGAACAACAATTCAAATGTCAACATGCGTGAAATGATACTGACAACAATATCTAAGGTCATATGTAATCCATTTTAGCGACTAGGAAATCGAAGGTCAAACACACTTTTACAAATAACCCACATTGTATACATTTGTTAGACCAAAGGACCTTAGGTATCGTTGTCAGTAACTCATTACTCATCAAGACATTTAAATTGATGTTTAGTATCGCTTCGTTTTTTTGTGATAAATTGCAAATAAAATTTTAGGGTTTTCTGGGTCTAACTATTTTTCTTTACTGTTCTAACCTTTCTTCTCGTATGTAAATTAAACATATATTAATAAAATTGGTTTGTGCAAAGTTTGATGGAACTGCATTTTGTGCCGTTTGAGATTTTTTTTAATATATATTTTTCTGTTTTGTCTATGGCAAAGCAATGGCGAAATGCGCAATATCTTAAGAACTGTGCAGTAAAATTAAGATTATATAAGTAAAATATAAATTATAAGCAACAATTTGCTTTGAGAAAATATATAATTGTAATTTCTTTCAAAATAAAGTAATAACTAAAAATATCTCCGAAGATACCTATTCACGTGGCGTTCCCTATATGAGCTTTACACTGTTATTGTTTAAAGAATCACTTTGTCTTACATAATTGCACAACGTTTGTATATAAAATAGCAAAAATATATTTGAATAAGTTCGATTTATCTTGCTATTAATGCACTATTCTAGAGAAGTTAAGAGAACCTGGTTTTTTATTGGACAAAAAATTAAGCTAATAATAGTCAATTTTCATCAATTTCACATATAAGCTGTTATTCTGATAAAACACACACACACACACACACACACACACACACACACACACACACACACACACACACACACACACACACACACACACACACACACACACACACACACACACACACACATCCATCCAACAAATCGTTTCGTTTAGCTTAGAGAGTATTTAGATCTGAATTCTACTTTGTTCTTTATCTATAGTTAAACTTAAAACGTAAAAAATATATTGGCTATCTAAATGTGTTTTGTTTGTACACATCAATAAGACGCACAGTATTTTGTGACATGTTTTGTAATTTGTTTAATATATTTAGACAAGACGACAAAAAAGCTAAATAATTCTTTCGAATAACGTTATCTTGCAAGTTGTTGCTCATTTGTCCTCCTAGAGCTTTGCTGTTCTGATAATATAGGATCAGCACAATCTTCTTTTCAGTGTACCATTTTTTTACTTTAAAAAGTTCACTGTTGTTCCTGTCTAATACATAAACTGAAAATACCACAGACAAAACCAAACATGAATATTACGGACAGGCAACAATACAAATATAAACAAAAGAGTGAAATATGCATATCAGTAATGGCCACATCTAGCAGACACAGCATCCCCACACAGCCAAAAGGTAGAGAGGAAAAGAGAGCCTGGTATTACAATAATCAGTTTCAATATGGAAGCCACAAACAATTAACAAAAGTGATAACTCGAGGGGTTACCGCCTTGGAACGGTCAGTGGCAAAACGATTTGTCACTGGGGGTTTAAACCAGGTTCTAGGGTGCACCAACCTCACATTTGCCCCAACAGGTTCTCATTTCACAAAACAAGCACAAGTTGTATTGGTGAAAAAACTCCAACCCACCCATCAGCTTAACAATGTTGCATGCAAAAGCACACAAACATATAAAACATAAGAAGCTAATAGCATTGAAAAGCCAAAGGGGCGGGTACTCAATTACCTTACCGAGACCATAGCATCAAATCAGCAAGAACACGATGACAGGTATAAATGGACAAGAGTGAAATGATATGTCCCTACAGGGGAGCGAACCCGTACGTCAACATCGCTGAACATGCAATTCCAATTGCGCTACCCCAAAATGTTGGATAACCCTGATACTGTCATCATCACCGCATGACACTGGTTTACGATTACTTACGAGAACTCGAGGGTTACTGACTTGGAACGGTCAGATGCAAAGCAGTTTACCACTTGGGGGTTTAAATCAGCTTCTTGGTCCAACTTCACAATTTCCAATAAGCGATATACGATTTTAAAATGTTTATAATTTATAATAATGTAATTTTAGTTTGACGGATACATTATATAAATAATTCAACTGAAGAGCTTACTAGTATAACATAGTGAAATTGTTAGTACAAACAGAAATTACAAAATTTAGAACCAGTGTTAAGCCGAAACAAGATAAAATACATACTTAGTGTTGGTTGCCTAAAATGCACAAAACACCATATCCATATATTTACACTTCGACTTCGTCCTCCACGATGAAGTCTTATTCATCTAACGAATAATAATTTCTGATGGTAAACAGCATGACGTGTTATTTTAAAAGGCATGCCTACATTAGAACCTTTCACAATTTATTGGACGTTGCACAATATTTTGGCGTGTGACGTAGCCGAGCACGCACGTTTTGCCATGAGTTGCTGCGAAAAGGCGTGCCGTCATCCACTTTGTTGACAAAATGGATGTTCCAACAGCCATTCGTAACAGCCGTAATATCAGGAATTCTTCTCATGATTTCTTTTTTAACAAATCGTAAAAGTACCCCAAAGTATTGTTAAATTCGATATGTATCTGGAGGATTAGGCTTAACAATTGTAGTACAATTATTAATTTATATATCCAAATATTTATTCTAATTCATTAGATTTCAGATATGCAACAATGTTAAAAACAAAAGATATATTAGGCCAGTATTAGGGCTTCGTGAACCTACTCCTTTTCCATTTATTGATGGTAAAGCCCCACATACAACATCTTACGGGATTTACATTTCACAGATTGTTCGGTTTTCTTAGCTTGTAAAAACGTTAAAATTTTCAAGGAACATAGGTTTTTCTTTACAGAAGAAAACTTTTAAAACAAGTGTAACGCAAATAAAAAATATTTGCAAGTTTATTGGCGATAACAAAATTTAATCAAAAATAATGCTCCAGCTTAAAATCAGTACTGCACAGAGGTTATACAGTGTTAATGGAGATTAGATTGAAAAAAAAAGAAAATTGAAGGTAATTATTATTTCTCCATATTATTCTTAAAACTTACTGAAAATTCAAAAACGAAAGGTTACCAACATGATATTCCAACGCGCTCGACATGAATTGTGCGTAAGGTCAGAGACCACTTAATAGTTTCCCATAGAGTTACATTATAAGATTTGGTCCTCCTGTGATTACGTTTACATGACTTTTTCCAAAACTGCCGCAGATTTGCAAATTGGCACTCTTTAGCAAAGCAAAAATAGCCAGAAATCAGGGTCTTCACCAACTCAGTCTCTCAGCATTCTAAACCTAAGTAATTACCCCCAGAATGTATACAAATCTTCAATCCAAAGTAAAAAAAGTACCACAAATCACCTTTCAAACAGTGTTTTAATTTTTTTATTTTAAAGTATCTAATAAAAGTCATTTACATTTTTGAAAACAAAAACTTATTTTATTCTCTATACTTTTGGCAAATGAATCTTTGGAAATAAAATAAGCACGAATCGTCCATGGACAAAATTGTCCAATCCGCGACAGGCTTTTCTATTAACTGTCCTCTTACCCGAACCTTGTTTGCACGACGTTGGTAGACAATATTTAAGGATTGAATCGATATTCGATGATCTCCATTTGGGTATGGAAAACAGTTAGGGTGTTTAAAGTGTGTGAAGCCCGAAGGGCTTCACGCGTACTTTAAACAATCCAACTGTTTTTCATACCCAAATGGAAATCATCAATTATCGATTCAATCCTTATATTTACACACATAAATACTCTCATTAATACAGAAATTAAGAAAAGAATTCGTGATATTACGGCATTTTTGAATGGCTGTTGAAACAGCCACGTTAACGACAAAGTGAATGACGGCACGCTTTTTCGCAGCAACTCGTGGCAAAACGTGCGTGCTCGGCGACGTCACACGTCAAAACACTGTGCAACGTCCAATAAATTGTCAACGGCTCTACTGTAGCCACGCCTTTTAACGTAATAAGTCACACTGTTTACCATTTGAAATTATGATTTGTAAGATAAATAAAAGATTTCATCGTAGAGGACGAAGTTGAAGTGTAAATATCAGGGGTTAAAGAGTTTTTTTCTAGGGAAATGTTGTATGTCAGGGGTTAAAGAGTTTGTTCTAGGGAAATGTTGTCAAAGAAAGTATAAGCTTTATATGTTTCTTTTATTTCCGCCATCGTTTTCTTGCTGATTTGACTCCAGAGGCTCGGTTATTTCATTTCTAGGGGCTCTGGTCTCGGTAAGATCATCGAGTACTCGCCCATTTGGCTTTGCAATTAGCTTCTTATGTTTTATATGTTTGTGTGCTTTTTGCATGCAACATTTTTAAGCTGATGGGTGAGTTTGAGTCATTTCACCAAGGCAATTTGTACTTGTTTGTTAATATGAGAACCTGTTGGGGCAAGTGTGAGGTTATTGCACCCAACATACTTATATCAAACGTGCTCTCTCTCTCTTCCTCTCTTCTTTTTCGCTGCGTGGCGAGGCTGTGTTTTGTGTGTGGCGATTCCTGATATGCATATTTTACTTTTTCATTAAGTATCCACTATTTTGCATGAAAATGCCTTAGATTTTTATATTTGTTTATGCTTTTGCATTCAACGTTTTTATGTTCATTGGTGGGTTGGATCTAATTCATAAAGACAACGTTTACATGTTTGTTCATATAAAAAGCTGGCTCAAATGTAAGGTTGGTGCATCCTAGAAACAGTCTTAAACCCTGTCGCAACGTGTTTTGTTACTGACCATTCCAAGGCGATAACTCTTTGATTTCTCATTTTCATTAATTATTGTGCATGTGGTGTCAATTTAAAATTGATCATTAATAAACCCGTGCTTTCTTTTCCTATCTGCTTTTAAGCGGTATGGGAAGGTTTGTCTTACGATTTGGTCATTCCAGCTTTGCTATTCATTTTTCAGAACCATTAAGCTCTTGACATTTAACTAGATGAAAAGGGAACTTTGAAAGCCACCGAACACCACACATATGAAAATAATGCAGACTCGGTTTGATTGAGCCTGTTCATGGGCAGTAATGGAAATTGCATATTAGTGCCAACGCCGCCTAACCCCAGGTTGAGCGAAACTCAATATTTACACAAATAAACAGTACAATTTTTATCCCTTTAGACGATGGTATGCATATGGCGGTGAACATGGAATCTTTAATGTGGTATTTTACGATTTATACCATTCCATGTTCAGCGGCTAATGGTATGTCAAAGAATTTTTTAAAAGTATTGCCACGTCATTGACCGTTGTTTTATTTGCTTAGCATTCGTTTTCGTTCTCTTTGAAAGCATCGTTTGATACAGATTTATAATTGGCTGTTAAGAAAGAAATGATCGGTTAAAACACAATATTTCAATTTCGTTAGACTGTGGTCGATGGTACATTTTACAATGAGCTTCCGGCATAAGCAGTATTATATATGCAAGACGTCTAAAATTGGCTTAATTGCAATTCTCCGATTTCAAGATATATTTGGGTTAACATTCCATTTAAATAATATAGTTAATGACATCCTTCCATTTTATGCCCAATTTATATCTCATATTAGCTCAGATAAATAATGTGAAATAGCGGAAAATATTGGCTTACAATAACGAAATTGACACATCCTTTTTGTACCTACACGATCACATTTAAATAAATAACGTTTTAATGATACGTCTAGTAAAAATGTTTTATTTCGTCTGCACGAACAACATTTTTTTGGGATCGGAGTCGTGTAATTTGTAATTTGCTGTTTAAAGTTTAACGATGAACCAATGACACACATCCGTGATTTTGCTTTCATAATCTGTGTGCGACATATTTTTAACACCAGGAACATAACCGCCAATCAGAAGAAGCAGAGACAGATGCCCAAGGTTATAAAACTGAGCATGGAAACCAGTCTCAAATCACAAGCACTGGTCGCCATTTTAGTCAATCAGATGCTTGAGATTTGAGACTGGTTTCCAAACTCAGTTTTATAACATTCAGCCAGAGGGTTCGTTTTGAGACAGCAGTATAATTATAGAATGAACGATTGGTACATTAAAACGTTTTGATTCAGCATTTTCTCGGTTGTAACGGAAATGCATTATATTACTTATACCACCCAGTCCAATCCCAAAGCTATAACTACAAAAACAAAGTACAAATTTTGATCCCTAACAAATTGTGGAACTGAAACAGAATACAATTTCGGCAGAGGATTGGAAAGTTAAAATCCTGAGTTTTCCAGACACGGAACTTTGAAACAGGGGTACATATACCATAGATGAAAACACTTTACAGAAATTTTATTGTCATTTCCAAGATTTATTATCAGTGTTTTATTGAGATTGAATTAAAAAATTAAAGGAAAAATAAAACAATATAGAGCCTGGTTTTGACCCATGTGGTATAATGTTTTGCCACTGAAAGTTTTAATGCGCTATCTTGTCAACCCCATACCGGGTTCTCATTTTCTTGTGGTGTTCATTTTGAATTTGACCAATTAATGAACCCATTCTCTTTTTCTCGCTGCATTTTGACTGTAGGACTGCTGTGTTTTCTGGATGTGTCCATTACATATATGCTTTTTTACTCTTTAAAAGTAGTAGAACATGACACATACGAAAGAATTGCAGACTCGGTTGATTTACCTGTTCAGGGGCAGATATATCTTATAATAGCTATGCAAATTGCAACAAAGGCAATTTTAGATGTATAAAATGTATGTGCATATGAAACGCCGGGATTATGCGGCATTGAAGATGAAATATGCATATTAGGAATTGCCACAAACAGACAAAACAGCATCAACACGCAGCCAAAAAGTAGAGAGTAAAAGAGAGCATGCGTTTATAAGAGAATCAATCTCAAATTTGACAACACAAATAATTACCAATAAAAAGAACCGGTTGGGTTTCCGCCTTGGGATGGTCAGTGGCAAAATAAATTGCCACTAGGGGTTTAACCCAGGTTTTCAGTTGCACCAACCTCACATTTGTCAAAAAAGGTTCTGATATGGACAAACAAGTACATGTTTGCTCGGTGAAATAACTGAAAACCACCAATTCAATCGGCAATGTTGCATGCAAAAGCAAACAAACATATACAACTAAGAAGTCACTCGCTAATTGGTGTCATGTTCGATGTTGCAGATATCCGTTTTCAAAATCTATTTGTATATCAGCAATTTCATCACGAACGCAGGGAATTCTTGCCAATAATTATAATGGCGAGGAATTTTAGAGACAGAAAGTACCTCTTCCAGAATATACCATAAGATTAAGCTTATACCGTAATCACCCTAAGTATTGGGACAGTTTAAAATAATTAAAATATTTTGTGTCCCAAAATTTAGGGTTGCAAAAAAATATTTGTTCAAAAAGTGTCCCAATATTTTTATTAATATCAACGTTTAAAACATTTGTTTTGCAAATATACAGCCTAATAAGATAAACTACGCAAAAGCATCGTGAATATTAAAGAAAAACACGACCCGACTTGCATAATTACCGAGCGCATTTCCCCGTGTCCAAAATTTAGGAACACGAAAATACCGTTTCTTAAAGTGTCCCAAAACTTGAAGACACCAAAATACCGATCCTAAGAGTGTCCCAATATTTTGGGACACAAAAAATAATTATTTTCGTGAAAAAAGGTGTCCCAATATTTAGGGTGTCCCAATACTTAGGGTGATAACGGTAATTAAAAATCGGTATAAAGAAACGGCTGAACAAAAGTAACTCATGGAAACGCATGGGCATCTCTTATCGCCTGATATACTTTTTAAATTGATAAACAAATGAGGCCTGAAAGGTGAAATTTGAAATTTGCAGTTTGATGCATACCATACGTCTGTCATTTAAAGCTTTAAACGGCTGTCGAAGTATTATTTTCACTTTTTATATTACCTAATGTAGTTTTTGCGGTTTGGTTAAAGACATCAGAGCATATTTTTGGCCATGTTGATTTTATTCTTTGGCATTTTAATGCAAGAAATGTCTGTCTCAGATGGCTTTCAGTTCCTTTTCCATCCATTATATTACTGTAACGTTGTTTGTGCCTTGTGGCGTCTGTAAAAAATCTCCTCGTACATTCAACCAGTACTGTTATCACTTACGTCCATGGAAGGTCGTCGAGAACGATACTTATATTTGTCTGTAGTACTACAAAAATTACTTCGTTTTAATATTTTGGCCAATTTGGTTACAATATCTCAGCCAATATAGTTTTGGATACTGTTCAATCCCCTCTAGAATACACTTTCTGTTTTTGTTTTAATTTTTGCATTTGTCGTTGTATGTGATACGCAGTATTTGTATTCTCAGAACCCCTGTCAAAATTCTACTCTGTTCAGTTCTATCCACTGTTTTCTCGTTTAAAGCAAACCCATTTTTTATCTATTGACCATGTACCACTGAATATGGAATGATGTTTATCTTAAAATACCGCACTGTATGTTCAATGTTCACCGCCACATGCATACCATCGTTTGGGATGAATAACAATTGTACTATTAACTGGTGTCAATATTAAGCTGCGCTCAAACCGGTGCTAGTTTGCGTGGGCAGTAGTATGCATTTCCATTTATACCCATGAACAGGCTCAATCAATCCGAGTCATTAATATTTTCAAATTTATCGTTTTCGGTGGTTGCAAAGTTCATTTTTTATAAAAATCTGTTTGTTGTTTTTTCATTGGCATTTTAGTGCAAGAACTGTGGGTCTCTGGTACTTACCGACCCTTTGTGTGGATATATTTTGAAATGAAAAAAAATGTAAGGGAAGGGCAAATACCTCTGCGACAATTATGATACTTATGCTGGAATGGTTTTGCACTATACATCTAACATTTGTGAAGTCTGGGTTACTAGCACTTTTAATTTTTCTGGAAAATTGTTCGTTTTTGCATATGTATCATAGGAATTTGAACCTTTTAATAACATTATTATAATTTGGGTAGATGTTTTTATTAATACGGACGATTACAATGGGTTCCTTCATGATTCCACTTCTTATTAATGGATTTTCGAACAAATCAAGGTAGATCTTGTTGCTGCAGGGTTGGTTTTGGCATCCGGATACTTTAAAGTTGCTTGCTTGGGTTTGATATCGCGCTCGAATCCAAGCGCGAAAATTTAATCCACGTGAAATATAAAAAAGTGTTTTTGTCATTGACTAAAAGACATTCAAATGGACATTGAATCAAGACTGGAGATGAGGATGAATTGAGTTTTCGGAATTGTGACTTCAACTTGCTGAAATTTAATAAAATTAATTGTTAGGAAAATACATACACATGAACGCTACAAGTTTGGCTATCCAGTGCAATGTAATAAAAACTAGAATATGTCCTCGGACACAGATGCCCCCACTGCTGCAACACAATTTGTAATAACCAGGGGGCAGCTACTCTGGTAAAAATGGTCGCAGAATAATTCCTTTCTTTACGATCATCTACACATCCTGCTTGATCATCTGTGCAGGTTTGAAAGAAATCGCCTATTAGTTCAGGAGGTGTTGATGTCACAAGATTTGGGGACGTACAGACGGACGTACGGATGGACGAATGCAAATCTATATGCCTCCCACGTAGATCACTTGTGATCTATCCATAGAATATAGCTGAGATCTATCCATTGAATCTAGCTGTGATATATCCATGGAATCTAGCTGTGATCTATCCATGGAATATAGCTGTGATCTATCCATGGGATATAGCTGTGATATATCCATGGAATCTAGCTGTGGTATATCCATGGAATCTAGCTGTGATCTATCCATGGAATATAGCTGTGATCTATCCATGGAATATAGCTGTGATCTATCCATGGAATCTAGCTGTGATCTATCCATGGAATCTAGCTGTGATCTATCCATGGAATATAGCTGTTGTGATCTATCCATGGAATATAGCTTTGATATATCCATGGACTATAGCTGTGATCTATCCATGGGATATAGCTGTGATATATCCATGGAATCTAGCTGTGGTATATCCATGGAATCTAGCTGTGATCTATCCATGGAATATTGCTGTTGTGATCTATCCATGGAATATAGCTGTGATCTATCCATGGACTATAGCTATGATCTATCCATGGAATATAGCTGTGAGATGTCCATGGAATCTAGCTGTGATATATCCATGGAATATAGCTGTGATCTATCCATGGAATATAGCTCTGATCTATCCATGGAATATAGCTGTGATCTATCCATTGAATATAGCTGTGATCTATCCATGGAATATGGCTGTGATCTATCCATGGGATATAGCTCTGATCTATCCATACGCATGATAAGGATTAACACTGTTCGTTGTTTCATAAGGTTATTTCTGATCAAGATGTAACAGTGTAGAGTCTGATCGGACGGCTTGTATGTGGATCTACAGTGTTCGCCCTTGCGATAAAACATTTATATTTGGGGTAAAGGGTTTCATAAAAAAGAGATGTCATTACCAGTCAAAGTTTTATTGAGCTTTTAGCGATGACAATATATTTGAAGAAAAATTATTATATCCAATTCAAAAATCAAATTTTCAAACGATAAAACACAGTGTTCTTATGTTAAAACACTGGGATATAAATACAGTTGTGGTTCATGAATTAAAAAGACGTGTTTGTTAACAAGTACTTAAAGATTGGGATTAAACTTAGTAAAATTTATTTTAAGACTTTGCTTTTTAACACCTTTCTTGTTTCTTTTTACAAACAAACGAACGAACGAACGAACGAACGAACGAACGAACGAACGAACGAACGAACGAACAAACAAAACATGGCAAGTCATATCTTTGAATTTTTATTAAATTAACTGTGACAAATTTAAAATATATATGTGTTACAATTTTTAAGAAAAATCTATTTGTGAGAAATTGAACTTTTAATTATATAAATGTATTACCATTTAAAATAAATTTATAAATACCCGTATAACAAAGTCCAGAAGAAAAATCGTTATGAAAAAAAATTACAGGATTCAGTACTTTTATTAAGAAAACGAATACAAACATGACATAAGTAAAGATGTTTTATTTTGATTTTCATGTGGTACAATTCAATAAAATAAAACGAAAATGATGACATCGTTTTAATTTCATTTTTTGTAATAAATAATCACATTTTGTATCATTTTATTATTTTACTATAAAAATAGCAAACATCGGTTCGAGTTTGGTCGAAATCTATTGAATAAACAACGTGAAACATGCTTATCAAGAAAAAACATGAAAGTGATAATTTGAGAATGAAAACACACCCACTCTAACCATCTATACTCAACAAAAATAAAAAGTATCCACTTTCCTACCTTAAATTTTGTAAAATTTGAAAACGAAAACTGACAAATCTGTATGTGGACAACTTTGCATTTCTGTTATCATTGCAAAGAGAAAAAGTGTTCTTGAAAATTTGCAGCCACCACTTAGTTATCTTTCCCTTTGTTGTAATGAGGGTTCCAGGAAAAAGTCAGTGATTCTTTGAAGTATTCACAATGGTTTGAATTAAATCAATCTTTCCACCTCTTGTGATCAATAAAATCATAAAACATTCATCAATAAAACAAGGAGTCCTCGATAAACTACGCTAGAAAGACCAACCATTTCCAATTACCTCCCTTTAAATTGAATATGTAGTGTTTTGTAATCCATTATTAATTGTTATTCGACTTGCCGTTGATTAGGTCTTGGTGTGGAAGATTATGTTTATGAACAATAGAAATTGAAAACAACTGAGATTAACCAATTAAACACCATTCAAAGCGTACCTGATTAAATGAAAATATGTTAATGAGAATATAAGCATAAAAAGTGGATACTTTTTATTTTTGTTCAGTATAAAAAGACAGAGAAGAAAAAACCACCATAGGATCAAACGAAGTACATGTAATAGGTTGCACCAACCTTATACTGCTCCAAATTGTTCTCAGATGAACATACAAGTAAAAGTTGTGTTGGTTAATTAGCATCAACCCAGCCATCAACTCAAAAATGTTGCATGCAAAAGCCCATAATCATATAGCACACGCCATGGGAAAAGGAACAGTCGGTCATACTCTTTATATTTTAGTTCTAAATGTTTTTGGAAAGAACTTTACAATTATTTATTATTTTCTTATAACAAATTGGAGATTTTATTACATAGTTTGAAAAAAGCTGTTTTTACCTCAAAATGCGTAATAAGTAATTTCGTCTGCTAAACTTTATGACGTCATTTTAAGAATTGACGTCAACTGTCCGAAGGTACCTTTTCCCGTGACGCGCCCCATATGTAAACATAATAATTAAATGACATAGTCAAGTAGAAGAGGTAGGTACTCTATTATCTTACTAAGACCGGAGCAAATGGAGTCATATAAGCAAAAATAAAACGACAGGATAAATTATTTCAAACCTTTCTATGCGAGTATTAAAATCTCGGAAAATATAGGGTTGGAGTGGATGTGTTTTCCTTCTCAAATGATTTTTAGGATTGAAGTTCACTTTCATGCTTTTCGCGATAAGCATGTTTCACGTTTTTGTCAACAAGTTGTTTATTTAATTTTGTGTTTAACAGAGTAAGATTGTAATTTCTTATGCAACTGTATTAAAATTGCATTTACCTTGATGAACTTTTATTTTCATAGTGATTTCAGTCATTAGCCGATAAACAATTTTAAGCCCCGCCCACTTTGACGGCATATTTTTAAATAAAGCTTTCATCCTAGCTTTTTATTTCGAATCGTGTAAATATGCAAGCACAGTAAGATATTTGTCTAAAATGGTATTAAAAATACTGTTGCAAGTTCCTCAAAAGTTTTGACATTTTAGTTGTTAGTATATATCTGGAAAAATCTTATGATTGTCTAAACTTTTGTCTTCACTAATATGTGATCTTGTTACTAAGTTTGACCATATGTTGTTATAATACCGCTAAATGTATCATATCTGATGTCGTATGCTCAACTTTATGACGTCACAAGGAATTTACAATTTACAATGAATTGTAAATAGAATAAATTCCTATTTACAAGGAATAACGATTTCCTTAGAACAACTTTTCCATGACGCGCCCCTATGTACTGTAGCTTTATGCTACCGCAAGGAGAACACTAACAAAATGTAAGTGTGTGTCGGCCCAGGAACCCTCGTCGTGGTCGCTCGGGCGAGCTACTAAGACTGCGCACTAGAGAGCTTTGCTCGCCCAGTATATATGTAGAACCCATACTGATTACATAGCTACCGTTAATAACAAAGTTATATAATTATTGTAATAATAAATAGTCTGCAACCACAGCGATAACAGGCCGATACAGTGATTGTACCCGCTGACCCTATCCGCAGGCAGTGTCCAGTTCAAGCTTGACAAACTGACCCTCTGACAGGTTCATCGAGTACGATTCGATATCGCTGTAGTTGCTTATTATATTACATGTACAAGGCAAAATGGCTGGCAGGCAATTGGTATCAATTCTTCATCCATCTTGTGGCAAACCAACTGGCCATATCAAGTTCCTGGTAGGCCTCAAACCATCAATGTCTTGTTCCAACGCAAGCAGCAAATTATTAAAATGCAAACAACTTACAACATGACCTGTTGACATCAGACTGGATCCTTTAAGTTCGCTAAATGAACTCAAATATGGTTGGCTGATAAATGCTTTTACGAGTTGGTAACAACAGTTATAATACACCAAACATTAAAAAGTAATCAAAAGCTTCTCAGACAAGGAATACATAAGCTAAAGCTCATAGCTGTTACTGAACCAACACCGACATTGCCACAGCGCCTACATAAAAATGATGCAAAAAGTATCATTGTTCAACTGTATACTGATGATAATACTGAATTAAGTACGGGGATACTTTTGCAGGCCGTCTTACTCAACACATAGTGATAGTAAAGTTATAAACGATGCATTCTCAGATTATCTAGAACCGCATGGCCTACAGAGAGATACAAGCTAACTTATAAAGTACACCATAACATAAAATTTAGGGATTTTGATGCTAAAAACATTTTCTTCTACTATCTTAGTTGACTGAAATATTTATAAAAGAAGCTATTGAATGTATATCTGATTTTGTTCTTTTTTAATTAAATAAATATAAAAACAGGACTTACAAAATAAATAATACCCTTGCTTTTTATTCACGTATGTATTTAAACTCTTTTATTTCAAAACGTTTCGGCCATCGGCCTTCTTCAGTTGATATTGCCACAGCAAGTTTACATTTTCTTATTATCACATTACACACATACAGGAAGTTAAGAGTAATGTTTGTATGACGTCGATGACGTCACATCAGTCCAGCACAGGCTTTTTGGTGCCAAATTTCTGTGGAATATTTTCTAATCAATTGATGATGATATACGTTTTTGTATATTTAACACAATATATAATTAAATGAATAAATACATCACAATTAAAATGAATAATTATAACAATGATCATTTTTGTTGTTTCAGTATTCAAAGTATCTATTTAAACTTTTTTATTTCAAAATAGATATGTGAATCTTTCTTTTTAATCATACGGGGCACATCAAGGGAAAAGGTGTAATTGACGATTTTTTTTACATTTTAATTGTAACTATATATTTGAAAAATTTTCAGTTTATTTTCTTTCTAGTTATACATGATTTTGTTACACATTGTGACAATATAATGGTAGTTCAATATATAGTTTGGATTTCCATAATGGGCAATACAGCATGCTCAACTTGCAAATATCTGATAAAAAAGATTATTTTAAGTTAAATATTGTAAATTTCCATCTCTAGACGATGATGTTCCATGGGTTTATATTTCACCGCTTGTTCGCTTTTCTAGAGCTTGCGACAATGTTAGATTTCAATGAACGTAATTTTTGCATGACAGATAACTTTTTAAACAGGGCTATCGGTACTACGAATTAAGGAAAACGTTTTGCAAGTTTTATCACCGTTACCCAGAATAAATTCAAATATAAAGGTGCAGTTTGTCTGACTGTGTTTTATGGAGGGGTCATTTCTGATAAGCATATTTCACTTTTTTATAACGTCATTCAAAAAATTTATGTGATCTTAACATCATCTAACTGAAGACACTTTTTCCCGTATCGTGCCCCAAATTGTAAAACACAACTTCGCGATTAGAGTTTGCTCAAAGCCTTTAAAATCTGAAAATAGTATTTATATGCGATATTGTCGTGGCATCTTGACTCTGGTAGATTTGTCGGACAGTCTTTTTGGGCTCTTTCAAAACTGTGAGGTTCTTCTATGGATTCATCAGCGTGTACGGTATGCTTTCGGTTCGGTTGTCCATTACCAATCAAATGAGCGTTGAGTTGTACTTCCGAATCCGTGTCGTGCTGTGCCTGAACTTTCGAGCTTGGCATGGTAGTATCAAGCAATCGTTGTACAAATGCATCAGGACTTTCCATATGAAACGACTTGGAGTTGAGTTGATATTTAAGTTCGTTAGCAGTTGTTTCTTGCGGTGTCTGTTTCATCTGGTCGGCGTTTAGAAGATCTTTTACGGAATAGAGATTGTCTTCGGTTATTTGAGCGACATTATTCGACTTCCGACTATCAGGCCTTTCTTCTGCTTTTGCCTTTGAGAGGGCTCGTTTGCCGATTTCGGCTCTCGAAGACATGGGATTAAACATCCGATCCTGCATTTTCATGAACATACTAAGTTGAGAGTAGAAACAACTTTCGGAGCCGGTCCCTGACGGACATAATCTCGTATGTAATGCATGCACACTGCGGGGGATTCTACGGCTACCAATGTCTGAAATAATAATAATATTTTGAATTAAAAATAATAAAAAACGTCATGCGAAAACAGCGGATAAGGCGAAAATGATCACAAAAGGGTTAATGTTTGCGTCTGGTCTTGGCAGTAGTTGACAGAAAAAGGGTAATTTTGAACGCCGTGAAACTTACAGTAGAAATAAAGAGAGACTCTCAAATTTATAAAATTCCAAATTTACTTTGACAAATCGCCGTAAAATTTTGTAGATGCGAATTTTCCTGGTAAATATTTTAAATTAATATCAGAGTCCTGGTGAAATCAGTTTTTGTTCTGTTGTTCAAGTATATACACAGTAATAAGAGCATTAAATTTTGCTTTTGTCTTGACAAATACACATTTCCGGTCAGATGTTAGTGACGAATTAAGGGCTTACCACACTCCTCCCAACCACGTTCATCGATAAAAAAGAAAATTATCAAAATCTCAAAAATGGCAAAACGCCATTCAATGAAACTATGCACAAATGAATGTTACTAATGTATCTTTATTTTGCATACAGTAAGACACGTAAGAAAAGTAAAGAAAAAAGCTAGACCTAAACATTCCTTAAAATTCTATTTACATAAATTCACAAAAATAAGCGATACAAAACATAATTTTAAATTCACACGTGAGTGCAATTATACTGACAAGAAAATGTTGTGTACTTTGTAAAAAACTTTCAAATACTAAAAGAGAAATCAGCGATTGTCATCCGTTTACGCGACCAGGAAGCGACCAGGACATTGAAGGTCAAACACACATTTACTAATATCTCGTGAAGTTTACTTATGTAAGTCACGAGGACACAATAAATTGTTGTCAGTATCACATTACTTATGTGGGCTTTTTAAATGATGTTTTGTGTTGTTTAGTTTTTGTGAATTTACGTAAATAGAAATTTAGGGAATTTTAAGATCTCGCTATTTTTCTTTACTGTTCTAACGTGTCTCACAATATGAAAAATAAAGATACATTTATAACATACATTTGTGCAAAGTTTCATTGAACGGCATTTTGCCATTATTGAGATTTTGATAATTTTCTTTTTATCGATGAACGTGATTGGGAGGAGTGTGGTAGGCCCTAAAATTGATCTGTGGCTGTAGTTAAGTTTTTTTCTGAAAATTTGTTTTCAAATGTTTTTAATTTAAAATGTTTGGTTGAAAAATATTATTAAGCGAGCCTCCGGACCCGTTGGACAATTGCTTTCAAGATAAAGAAATTAGTCAAAACAAATTCGGATGAAAGATATCTGCACGATGAAGGGTTGCTATTCTGATCCGACATAAAACAGTTGCATTCTAACTCTATCCGCGAATCAAAAGTTCCAGTTTTATTTTTCAAAATAACGTTTTAAGTTTTGACTATGATTAATGTCAAAACATTGCACAAATACCACCACAAATGATTACATTGTTATACATGTACAGATTAAATTGTCCTATAGGTAAACACAGGTGAGCATGATTTGCATGGGTGAATGGCCACATGGAACAATGGATGATGTGTTTGGATTTTGAACTGGATATTGTAATTAATTATTTTCTTTTATATATTTGAGTGGAAAGTGCTTGATTTTGACACCCGGATTAGACAACATAGCAGGTACCACATTTTATTACTTTACTAACATAATTCTTTTTATTGCAATCATTTTTTCCTGTTATTATCAATATTCATCTGTTTATAACAATTATCCTAACTGTATGGTAAACAGTAAAGAATTATACCTTAATTTAGAGTAGCGAATAGAACTTCTCAGTTAGCTTTCTTATTCGTGTACAAGATAAAACAGATACAAAACGTTGTAAACAAGGGAATGTATGAGATTAAACATATTGAAAACATTAATTCCATTCATACATAATTCAACATTCTTTAAATAGCATTGACTTAATCTTAATCTAAACATGAAAAAATGAGTGAATCCAATAATGTACGTCTGTTTAAACTCACAATTTTAATAAGTGTCGTTAACCAGGCGTTCCTAATGTGTCTTGTTGTTTTTCTGTATAAATTTTATTTACGTGGTATTTTTTTCTAGATCGTGGTTATATCAATGCACGATAAGAAACAATCTATCAATGGAATTCGGCGAAGATCAAGGTATCCCGAGCAAGGATAAAGCTTTTCAGTCGGAAACGAGGATGGGCCGAGTTTTTTTCTGGAACACATTTTCCGTGGACTATGATATATTGACATTCGGGGTTAGTAATTATTAATAAGTTTCCTGACTTACTTTTACACGTTTTTTGAAAAACGCAACAGTTTATGAGAACTTCTTTTTTGCGTAAGTTTGAAAGAAAACAGTGAAACAGCCAGTTACGTCACAAATACACAATCCTGAAGATCAAATTTTGTTAAAAACAATACTTTATGACTTTATGCATATTTAAGTATCAAATTCAAGTTTCAACTATAGAACGGAAAATTATGAACAGTCAAATGACATTAACTTATGAAAGAAAGCTGACTAGTGCGTTTTTTTTTTAGGTTTTCAGTTGTTATCCATGCTTTCGTCACATTTCTTGATTAAATATGATTTAATTGTAAATAACAGTGAAATATCCGGACTTTTAAGCACTTTATTTCCTATATTATTTCTGTTTATATTCTGGAAACCACGTTTAACATGTGTAAAAATGAAAAGCACTCGAAAAATTATTCAGACTTATTCAACGTTAAACACATCTGGTATATAGAATTTAGCAACATCCTATCCTTTCCAAAAGAATTTAGAATGAAATCCTGATTTGGAACAGAATAAACAACTGTGCCCAAGATCATAAAACTAAATCTGGAGATCAGTCTCAAATCTCAAGCATCTGATTGGCTAAAATGGCGACCAGTCGCCATTTCAGCCAATCAGATCCTTGAGATTTGAGACTTATCTCAAATCTTAGTTTTATGATCTTGGGCCCTGGCTGTCTCTGGAATATTAATTTTAAGGAAAGCAACTGAATCATTTGTGATCCATTTAATTACATTAGATTGTTCCCCTTGAATGTCGCGCATGAATACGAAAGTAGCGCGCAGTCGGAGTTAAATTTAACGACATAAAGATAAAGAAATTCCAAACATATAAAAATACGGATTTTTATGTCTAGTAAGTTAACATGTATTTAAAAAGTATCTGTTCCCTGCTCTTTCTTTGGAAAGACTGTTTGTTTTTCTTTCGGTGCATGTTTGTTGTTTTTGTTTTTCCCGTCGGGTTCGGATGTTCGACCTTCTTTTCATCTGGAACACTTCCATTTTATTTTTGAAACCAAATTTTAATTGATCTTAATTTACATTTTAATTGGCTCTCTCCATTGCATTATTTACACTTATGATCAAATTTATCAAATATTTTGGGGCGCGTCACGGGAAAAGGTACCTTCGGACAGTTGACGTCAATTATTGAAATGACGTCGTAAATGTGAGCAGACGACATTCATTATTATGCATGTCGCGGTAAGAATACCATTTCATTGACATAATTTGTAAACAACTAACCTTTTAGTTATGAGAAAATAATAGATTGTTATAAGTTATTTCTAAATATTGTAACAACTAAAATGTCACAAAATATGGCCGAATGTATCTTTTCCCGTGGCGTGCCCCATTTTATGCATGTTGCGCTTACGGATTGACTGATTAGCTGCTTGATATTTTTCATTCCTTAATTCATTTATGCAATCATAAATGCTTTTAATTTTTTCATACAATACGCTTAATAATCATAGGCAGAAATATAAGATTTAAAGGGTTTTTGGTGTGATGATAAATAACGCTGGGTGTGCGTTACCCTAGCTCGAAACAAATTACCAATCGGCTTCTTAGTTTACAGCAAACATTAAGCGAGCAAAAGGTTTGGCGAAAAACAAAATGGCGTGATTAAAAATTAAGATCTACTACCACTTGTATTGAAGGTAAGTAGCTTTTTATTTTTGGATTTTACAAAATACTTGTAAGCAGTCTGTGGTGGGAAGTATATTTTTATTTTGCATTTTATCATTTGATCAAAAAACTGGAAATAAAAAGATATTGAAGAAGTTTTTCGTTATCGGTGATATTTTAGGCAACAAACGCTTTTATTTTGCTTGTCATATTTGAAAGCTTCTATAACATGCACCTGCTACTTATTCTTCTGTTACTTCATCAACGCACTATGTTCCCTGAATAGTGTTTTCGCATTATAAGCCCTTTTTTTTGTTTATAGAAAAAAATCTTTAACCCTTTTTGGTATGTGCAAAACATGATTCAGGTGCTTATGTACGCTTTCATCTTAGATACCTTAAGATTTTGATGTACTGATTTTGAGAACATCAACTCTAAAAATAAAACGTTTGCCAACATTATCACTTTACACTTTGCTTACGCATTTTAGTTAAAAATGGATAAATATTATGATTCCTGAAGTCACATTAAATTATTGATCAAGCAAACTATAGCAAAAAAATTGAAAAAGTATCATTTTACTAAGGCAACGTCTTGTGTATGTTTAATTAAGTCAAGGTATAAATTGTCTTAACGTTTTAAACACGCATCCACAAATTATAACCTATACATTTTCAATTAATGTTCATATATACACTTAACAACTTTTCTAAGCATACACTATTTTCCTCCCGATATTTTTCATATTTGTACGAACGAAATTGTAACTCTTATACCTTTTATATGACACTTAAGTATTCATTATACACTGTTTAGTTATCGACTTCCATACTGCACGTGCTTTTCAAAGACTGTGGCAGTTTTAGTTCAAGGAAACTTAAATTCTGAGGAATATCAGCAACAAGTCCTTGTTCCGGTTGTCCTTCCGCAACTTCAAGCAATTGACAATTTGTGTGGTCTGAACTTGAAAGGCGTGTACGAAATGGGCTAGGATTCCCGAATGATTCATTTAGAACTGTATAACCTCAATGAGATGACGGTGGTCACACGTGATATTAACTGATTTTGTGAATTTGTATTCTGAGGGTGCCAGTATTCTAAATGATTGTGAGCAGTCATTTTGAATAATGTTTTACAAATAAATCAGTTAGTATTTATTGCATGCATTATGAAACGTTTTAGAGCAATAGCTCAATTATCAAGCCAGTAATGCCCCAAAACGAAGGTGTATACTTAGAAAAGTTGTTAAGTGTAATTTTAATATATAAGTGATGTTTTATCTATGTCTTTATGTAGATGAGACTGTAATTAAAGATTTATCATAAAATTTGCGATAAACATATGATATGAAGCAAACAATTTCTTTACTGACAGTAAAATGAGCATCCTGTACATTAAGCTATATATGGAGCCCATTATGAAAACAAGAACAATTACGTGCTCAACATTCCTTTGACACAATAATCAAGGGCATATTTGCTTTGATATATTTCTTAAACGTTGTTTGCTTTCTCTAAGATCTCCACTTGGCATCTTCGTGAATGTTCAATTATAATATACAAAATTAACGGTTTACTATTTCTTTTTAAAGTTAGAAGATTTCAGGAAACATATTATTTTTTGTAAAACATTTTTCATGCTAAACTCAATTTTTCATTCGCTTCAGTTTCTTTTATTTTCTAAAATAAAACATTTTAATCTGAAAATACAAGGCGGCAACCCCTCGGGTTCTCATTTTTGTTAATTGTTTGTGGTGTCTTTTTTTTAAACTGATCATTTTATTAACGATGCTCTCTCTCTCTCTCTCTCTCTTCTTGAATGTGTGGGGAGGCTGCTTTTTCTGAATGTGGCAAATCCCGATATGCATATTTTACCTTTTTTTCGCTGGAATTGCTGGGCTAGGCGCTGTCGCCTTGAGGGTGCGGGTTCGCTCCCAGCTAGAGGCAATCATTTGTAAAGCTGTTTAATGATGAACAATATTATTTACCGTTCTCACTTATAAATTGACAATCTAAAGGCAAATACTTGTAAGGACCAAAAAGACTAATAAATTAATTAATTAATATCTAAGCAAATACATCTAAATACGTTATTAATAAATAAGTAAATAATAAATATAAATAAATAAAATAAATAAATACATGAAATAAATACTTTACTTTTACATATTTATGAAATAAAGAAATGAATAAATAAAAAACAATAAAAAAATAAAAAAATAATAAATAAATAAATAAACAAATGACTTTTCATATTTTTGAAATAAAAAATGAATAAATAAAAAATAAACAATAAATAAATAAATTCAAAATAAATAAATAAATCAAATAAATAAATAAATCAATCAGAGCTGAATAAATATTTCTTTTACTTACAATAGCAGGGATATTTCATTATAAAAAAAACTACAGTGCTACAGACATACTTGCTATAAAATTCCCATTGGTGCCACTTCGTATGAGCAAGTCAGAGTAAATACAGACAAGGCCCATCAGCACGAACATTTTCTTCAGATTTGTTCCAACTTCAATGAATGAGAGTCTTTCTCGGTATGAGGGGAAGTCAGTACCGTCTTCAAGATTTTATACGTTTTCTTTAATTGTAAAGCCAATAAGATTTTCAAAGTATGTGGATTTCAACACCTATTGATGCAGTTATGGTGGTCTCAATTCAAGAAAGGCAGTTCTATAGCAAGCTGAGACCAGATTAATAAGAGGGGATAAAACCATAAGCAAGAAATTGATTATCTGTAAACGTCAAGTGTGAGAAGTACTATACTAACATGCTAACATAGGAGACTAAGGTAAAATGAAACCACCGATGTCTCTTTTTTATATAAATTAATTTTCGCAATGCCTATAACTTCAGATTAGACACAAAAAGTATTTTGCTGATAGCGAATATATGTCTTTCATTGAATCACAGAGTTTTCTCTGTGAAATAGGATTGATATTTCCTCTATTTTGAAGCCCGCCCGGCTAGCTCAGTGGATAGAGCATCGGACTGTCAATCCAGGGGTCGTGAGTTCGATCCCCAGCCGAGGCGGGAAAAATTTCTCCGTGACAATTGAACTCGGACATTGCGTCTGAGAGTCATTTGTCCCTCTGATTCAAGTGAGGAAGCAGTCAGTCGCTTGCGGAGAAATTGGTTAGTACTGGTTAGAGACCGAGGAACACCGGTTAGGTGGACTGACCGCCGGGATATAACCCAGAAAAGTGTTGAAACCAGGCGTTAAACCCCAAACAAACAAACAAAACAAATCCTCTATTTTGAAACTGTTGAATAATGTTTTAGTATTGTTTTTAATATACTTTATAACATTACTTCCCTTTAAGCGGCATTACTTCAATTTAACCCGCTCTTGTATGAAATATTACATGTATTTGGAACGAAAGGCACAAATTTGCAGCATTAGTTCGGGCTAATAAAATTTTAATTTACTAAAATAAATTTGGTCCGCGCGACTAAAAGCGAAAGTAGGATTACCGAAACGTCACAGAAATCGATATCGCGCATAAAGTGGTCTCTTCGTCAAAAATCGGTGCTAAATATACCTCCATTAGATTTCTATGTTTAGCTTCTTAAAAGTTCGTTAACGAAAATTTAACGATATCATTGAAAATCCCGTCTATAAGAAAGAATTCGATCGGACCTTTTGTGTTCTGTTAGAGAGTTTATATATTGCAGTCTATATGGACAAATATGATTTTTGAATAGTATATTCTTACTTAAATATAGGGCTGGGGCTTTAAATATCGATTGAATGTGTTTACACGAATGTGCTAAAATTATTGATTTCTTCGTGAAGCTGGTACTTTAAATGTTGTCGTTAGTTTTATTTAAAAAAACAACTTTTTTTAAAGATAATACTTTGAATACTTATTTTCAATTATATTTATGTTGATTATTATACCTTATATATTAACTGTTTTAAACGAATTTTCAGTGTGAGGCCACGTGGAACAGTACTTAAAAATATGGCTGTCAAATAAGTGAAATATGCATATGAGGAATGGCCACTTACAGGAGACACAGCCTCCACAAATAGCCAAAAAAAGAGGAAAAGAAAGCATGGGTTCATCAAATGATTTCGAAATAGACACCATAAACAATCAACGAAATTGAGAATCCGATGGGCTATCGTATTGGAATGGTCAGTGGCATACATTATTGCTACTGGGGTTTCAAACAGGTTCTCTTTGGAACAATCAAATATTCAGGTGGATGGACACGTTGCTGTCTCAGTTTTGCCGTCAAAAAATAAATATTGTTCAAATCTTAAGAAATTTGGTCAGAATAATGTGTGGGGATCGCTTTATTGAAATATGCAAAATATTTTTACTTAGCGACGACGGTAATTAAAAAACAACGCCATCTTCTGACCAAATTTCATAAGATTTGGACAATATTTAATTTTTGACGTCAAAACTGGCTGAGCAACGTGTCCATCCTGCTCAACTGTCTTGGTGAATTAGCTCAAACCCACACATCAACTCGTCGATGTTGAATGCAAAAGCACACAGACAAATGGAACATACAAAGGTAATGATAATAATTATGACAGTAACTTATTTAGTTAAGAAGCTAAAGATAAATGATTATAATAATTACTTATTTGATTAGAAAGCGAAATATTATGATATTTACTTCTCTGGTATCATTTAATTTCGAGCGGGTGGGGGGGGGGGGGTCGCGTAAAAGCCCCAAATGATATATTCGCGCGGTAATAAATTCGCGCAAGTTTATTTTTATATTTAGAATTAATAATACATAGTGTTTTTTGCAGGGATTAAATTTGCGCATTTTCCTTAGCGCGAAATACGCGAAATTGAATCTTGCGCGAAATATAATGATACTACAGTAATTAAGTTAAGAAGCTTATGTTTGAACTCAATTGATAATAAGATTATAATTATTATATGTATTTCTTTTTCTGTTGAAAAAAGTGAGATATGCATATCAGAAATATACACACTCACGAAACATAGCGTTCCCACGCAGCGAAAAAGAAGAGAGGAAAAGAGAGCATGTTTGATATGCGTATGTCAGTTAAAAAAAGACGCCACAATCAATTAACGAAAATGAGAACACTCGGTGTTACCGCCTTGGAACGGTCGGTGGCAAAACTAATTGCCTCTAAGAACGAATTATGCAAGCTATTAAATAGACATATCTTCACGGAAACAGAAATAAAATGGTCTTTCTTTCTTATGAACAACTTTTTTTTTCAAACAAAGAATTTCTAGTTTAACATATTCATACTATGTTTTCCAGTGAATTATATAGTTTTCTCAGTATAAAATTCGTATTTTTGCTGTTTGGGCACTATTGGCTTTTCGCTATTTTTATTTTCCTTGTTTTGCTTAAGTAATTTTAAACTAATTACCTCTCTTTCAAATGTTTTAGATTTATTATACAAGAAAACATAAAATAAAGTGTGGTTTTAATTTTTCTAAAATATATTTTGTGTTGGTTTTGAAGTTGTAGATTTGTCTATGCACAAAAATACCAAACATAAGTATCTCGCACGTATTAATATTGTAGTATTACAGAAAATGTTGCTTCTTTAAATAAAACTACCATTAATTGTCGTTAAATGTCAAATGAAATTCACTGATTTTAATCTCGTAAAAGAAATGCTGTAACAACATTGCAAAATAAAAAGATAAAGGGAACATTGAAAACCACCGAACAAGACACGTTGTTATGAAAGTATTGTAGGCATATAAAACAATTTATAGAATTTTTTTTATAGAAAACCAGCATTGAATTGTCAAACGCTATAAAATGCATTATTCTGAACCATGAGATTCTTTATCTTGATAAACATTTTTCACGTTTGTTTGATACTGTAAATTCATTAATTTTCATGTTTTTTGTTGACAAACCAAACCACAAATTCAAATTTGTTTAACCAAGAATATAAAATTGAAGTGAAATATATTTTCGAAAATTTAAAACTACGAATTTCAGAACCCACGAAAATATCGATAAAAAGAAAACCACGAAATGTTATTCCCACGCATAAAAGTACATCCACAGTATATTTTGCTGCTTATAATCTTTCACCGACAATTAATCATACACTCCTTATAATCTTTCACCGACAATTAATAATACACTGCTTATCATCTTTTACCGACAATTAATGATACGCTGCTTATAATATTTTACAGACAATTTATCATATAAAGAATCATTATTATCTTTTGTCGACAATAAATCATACGCAACGTGTTGCCTTTATCCGACAAATAATCATTCTCTGCAAATAATCTTTTACAGAGAATTTATCATAGGGTGCATATAATCTTTCCCCGACAACTTATCATACGCTGTATATAATCTTTAAGTGACAATTCATTTTTCGCTGCTTGTAATCTTTTACCGACAATTCATCATAGGTAGCATATAATTTTTAACAGAAAATAAATCATACGCTGCATATTATCTTAAGCGACAATTAATCAGTAGCTGATGCAATAATTATTACAGACTCTAATAATCCGAATCGGTCTTGTTAGAAATCATTTGTTTTCACACTGTATGACGTTTAACGCATTTGTTAAAGCGCAAGCCAAATCGAGAAAAAATTAGCACTCTATTGTGACTAAATATAGGATTAGCAATCCTACGTGTCTAATTTGCCCGTCATCTCTGATGTAAATAACATTGATTCTTTTTTATCGATATATTCATACTTAATACTGATAGGACTTTGACGTTGAAATAGATATGCGAACTAATCCCACCTCAAAACGTGTCTTATTTATAATAAGGTACATTAAACGATTAACCCGAGATATTCTTTACAATTTCATTGCCGACTGTAAGTCGCTCTCAATTTACGTCATTCTAGTCATTTAAGAGTACGAATGTAATACTTTGGATTGTGATTGGAACTATCCCACGGGGATGAGTTATTAAAGGAAGGTGTTGAAGCGTTCAAATTATTTTTCCTCTCCGACCATTAAGAAATACTTGGTTTAAATATTTCACATGAATCCACAATAAACAGAAAATCAGTTAATTTACTCATTTTCATTCAAATGATATTTTATACGAAGATTTCTGAGTACGAATCAAATTGCGTTTGTTATTATGTTCTTGACACGAAACACATCTGTCAGAAAGATTATAAAAAATAATAAATAAATAAAAAAATGATATCATTATAAAATGTGTTCTCTTTTTTATCTATTCTTTATGGATGTGTAGAAAGGCCTATGTTTTCAGAATATTTTTAAACTTGATGTGGTATGCCTATTTCTCATTTTTAAAAAGTTGTTTTGTACCACTGACCTGCAGAAACGTCATAATTAATGTTGTTATTAGTTCTGCATACACGTCTTAAAATAAAGTTGGTACGAGAGTGTGGAAAGGCATTCAACTTTTTTTTTAAAAAGAGACAAATCGATGTACTGCTGTATCATTCAATTTCGCAAGGGATTATTTTTTTGCGCATTTCCCGCTATGGAAAGTCCCCAGAACCAAATCTCCCAGCGAAATCAAACCATAAAATCTTACATTATTAATGTAATATAACTGCGGGAAATTAATGATTCCTTAATAATAGTGATTAATAAAAAGTTTTGTAGGATTTGTGTACGTGTATCATTCAATTTCGCGCGGATGAATTTTTTGCGCAGACATAAACTCGCGCAGTTTTTAAAACTCTCATAAGAAAAAAATGTATAATGGTTTGGGATTTTATTTGGCTCATCACATGCTGGCTGAAAAAAGGTATTAGAACCTAATTATTTCCGTCATTATCGTCCATTTCAAACAATTACAGGGGTATCAGTACGTAGAGCGTTGAAGATAACTAGATATTCATGTAAAAGTTAAATGAAATATGGCTTATTATAAAAATGTTTTATAATTCGGAAAGATTTCCTCTCTTCCTTTTCGCTGCGTGGGGAAGCTGTGTTTTGTGAGTGTGGCAATTCCTGATAATTATGCATATTTTACTTTTTTGATGAGTATTGATCATTGGAAAATATTCAAAATGTCCATATTATGCATAAGAATAATTTTCGCTATATAACAAATTATTAGATGACTGTCAACTTATACATACTTATAATTATTCCATGTAATTAATGCATTTTTTTTTCAAAAATCTAAGTTAAATAGAAAATTATAACACGCTGTGTTTATTTTGGTAAAGTCACGTGAAAACGGTACCTGTTTGATATTTTGACATTTTATTTCTACTACATATAGAAAGAGCTCATAATTATCTGTTAATTTTTCATAACTACGGTGGTATCATTAAATTTCGCGTATACGAATTTTCGCGCAAAAGCCTAAAATGATGTATTCGAACGGACATAAATTCGCGCAATTTCATTCTTCTATTTAGACATAATAATACATAGTGTATTTTCGCTGGGGTTTAAATTTCGCGCATTTTCCTTAGCGCGAAATACGAAAAATTAATCCCGCGCGAAATATAATGATAAGTAGTGGATTTTAATACTAATTTTGACTAAAGAATTTTTGTTTACCGCGAAATGCACTATCAGCAATGTCGTCTGCTCAACTTTTATGACGTCATTTTAAAGCCCCATTTTTTTATTTTCCATACTTTCTTCTTGTTATACAAATTAAACTATTTAAAACGTCATGTCTTTTAATAACTGTCGTGATAATTTTGAGAAAGTTTCTTACATTTCTTACATTTCCTAGGAATTTAATTTCTTACAAGAATGCTTTGAGCCGTATAGTTTTCACAGACACGCTAAAGCCCCGGTAACAACCCGCCGCGCGTCTTTTTTGACCGTACGTGTTCTGTGGAGGCTACGTTCGCTGCGTGTTTTGGTCGGTCGTGGCAAGAGCAGAGAGGACGCACGTTACACGCAAGGTGTGAGTTCGTGGCCAGCACGCCACGTCTAGGGGTAAAAGGTTGCGTACATCGTACGTTCCATAGGTGGTAAGTGAGTTGTGCGTGCTTACAACGCAAGATCTCCGTGCGATTTCCATGCCAACGTACGGAGGCCGTACTGCTCACGTACGGTGTTCTTACTCGCTCGCCCGTTGTAAGAGCTTGCAAGTGCGGCGAACGTAAGTTTATTTCGGTCGCGGTTGGGTGATATATATGACGACCTATCGATACTCGAAATATTTTACATACCGCAGAGGTCCTTGCGAGCACCGTGCGCTGTAAGTGCGGAGCACGTACTTGCTCTGTACGGTCCGCCTGAGTTCTGTGCGCGTTTTGGACGTTTGAACTGAGGAAGCACGGACCACGCACGGACCACGCAATGACTCGCAGAGGCAGTGCGTTATGCGCTCGTGGACGTACAGGGCACGCACGTCACCCGTACGGGTAGTGAATCCGTAGCCCGCACGCAGCTCGAACGCAGAGAAAGTTTTGCATGCACTAAAAATGCTACGGCGTCTCTGCGTGCTCCCAAATCCGTACGGAGGAGGTACTCACCACGTACGGATCCTTGAATTTGGTCCACGTTTTTGCACGTAGACAGCACGCACTTGCACGTACTGCGGGTTGTGACTTGGGCTTAAAGAGCATAAATAACATAAAATTATACTTTAAGTGTTGGATCATTTCTATCGACAATCGGTAATGTAATCAACACGGCTAATCGATAATTTGACTTCGGTGATATTGTTGTAATTGAAAGTTTTAGTTGTTTTTGTCTAAAAGATCTCGTATTCATATTGCTATTATTTGTGATATTGTTACATATTTTCTCCATTAAAATAGTGTTTACCATTAAATAAATAATAATTTCGTTTTCTCAACTTTTTTACGCTATTTGACGTCGACAGATAGACAAAGATCGATGTCGAAAGGAAGACAAACACATAGACAGAATAAATAAATAAATAAATAAATAAATAAATAAATAAATAAAATAACATAAATAAATAAAAATAAATAAAACTATTATAAATAAAAAAATCCGGATTACGGGAGGCGATTGTCTTACCTGGAATATAGAATCCGAGGCTACCATAGACCATCAGGATTTCTAAGAGTACATAGATCAATTTGAACAGTATGTACATTTTCTGCAGTGAAGTGTAAAATTCTCCAATGCCAATATTCCGTGATATGAGCTATTAACTGATTTCTTTAAGTATTTATACTTTTCCGATAATTGTAAAAAGCAATCTGTTGTTGCAAATACGTCTGTGATGATGCAATATCTAATTGGTTATTAGACTATTCCACTCCCATTCCGAATGAAGGATAGTTAAAAACAACTGTCCGGTATTTTCAAAGTTTTATCTCATTTTCTTTACTATCGGATCAGTTGCGAATTGGTATTGGCCAATACAACGGAAGCTATTAGTTCTCTCTGAACTCATGAATGAGTATTGGAAGGAAATCGGTTATCAGTTAGAGTCAATATTTGTATGAATAAAATCCTGCTTTATAACAGCGATTTATTGTTATATGGCTGGTCTTGTTAAGAGATTGCAGATATATCACCGAGCAAAAATAAGTTAATTTTTATAAAAATAACATTCAGTAAAAATACTCATTGTCGGAGAGATTTTAAAAAATTGCAATCTCTTGATAATGGCGATTTTCACTTTTACTTTCGGTTTCAAATAATAAATACTCAATGACAAAGAATCTTTAATTTTCATAATTTTCATTGTTTTCCTTGTATTTTTTCCATAGAAAGATCTCCACACTAAAAACATTTGTATAACATACTGCAAGGATACGAGTATATAATCTTTGGACAGGGGCGGATCCAGGATTTCAGCAAGGAGGGTTCAACTCAGCGAGTCGTATTTTTAACAGCGTCAATTTGCAACTGAGCTTAAACATCAGTCCTTTTAAAAAAATTGCCAAGCCATTTTGTGGGAATTGTTCAGCAGGTTTTGAACTACTCCATCATACTTGATTTTAACTATTTCCTTGTGAGCAGTAGTAATGCAATTATAAGCACTCAGATCCAAATACTCTGCCTCACTATCTAAGTCTAAATATGCGACTTGCAATGTTTCAACTAAAAAAGTTGTTAATTAGAGAAAAAACTGCTCGAAATGGCCAAATTCAGAGTTCCCAGTTTCTGGTCAATACTTTCACTAGTTGGAAAATGTTAAAGACATTTTAGATGCACTAGTAACTGTTTGTTGTGGGACGGGGTTTAGAGAGAAAATTAGCTGTGAGATACTACTGGACAAAAAATATCATTATCTTTTGAATCATTTTGCATAAAATTTATGAACTTTGTTGTGCCGAGTCCATAGTCAACTTTTAAAAAGTGATGGCTTTACTGTGTAAGTAAAGTAAACACTGTGTATGGAGAAAAAACATCCGATTTCTTTTACTGTCCGAAATTATACGTTGACGTGGAAAATCTTTATTGAAGTAAAGAATCAGAGGGTTACTTGAGTTTTTTTTATGTATTTTAAACACCTTCACTACCATAGAATATTAAGAACCTTTCTCTCTAGGTATCAGAACTCGGCGCATAATCTTCTGGCCTTCATCACAGTACTGTCAAAATTTGTCAGAATAATAAATTATCTTATTTTCGTAATCTTAAAATCTACAAACAATGAATTAGTGTATAAGAAGTCTCATTATCAAGAAATTTCGGTTTTACTTAGAAATAATTTGGAAAAACGGTGCGGTGCCAACATAATCTTCGTAGGATATAAAGTATGTTAAGGCCGGGGATTTTTTGACTTTTGAATGCTCTATTTTCATGAACAGCGTGAAATTCATTCCCTACTGAATCACTTACCAATTAAAGCAGAAACGAATGTGTAAAGATTTTGGTACTAAAATCCTGGAACGACATTGGCATATTTTTGAGGATTTGTTTTATTTTCTTTGATTTGTGCGCGGCTTTACCTCAGTAAATTATTTATGCGAACTTACAGCAGTTGTGCCCGTGGTCATTACTTTTTGTCTTTGACGACTCGCCGCCAGACGTGATATTGAAAATTCAATACATGTATATTTTTTATTTCAAACTTCATTTCTTTCTTGTATTGCAAATATAAGCATAAGAATGAATGTTCAAATATAAACATAAGAATGAATGTTACATTTTATTCCACAGACTCTAACTGCGAATTTTAATGTTGCAAAAGGTCATGTGATTTATCAAATGCCCACGACGATAGATTGGGGGACGCAAGAAACATGCAATACTAAGTTTTACATCGATTAACAATTGACTACTTTGTTGTTTTGATTAAAATTTAAGCAGACTGGTCACATACAGTGGCAAGTGTGCAGGGGTGCGAAGTTGTTTATTGGCAATACACAGGTTAGAATTGAAAGCAAGTAATATGTGTGAAGTCCAAGTTTTGACACTCAAGACCATCACAGAGGCCGCATTTTTGTCGTCAAATGAAACAATTTTGCACCAAACTTGTTGTCCATTTCTTTCTGGAAACCGTTAATATTGATTGGTATCCACAAACTTTGAACCACCCGGGACAAAAACTCGGGGAATTTAGGGGGGTTCGCCCGAACCCCCCGAACCCCACCCCCTGGATCCGCCACTGTTGGAACTTGGAACTCGATCCGCACTTATGAGATTCGTTAAGAAAGTACATCATTGAGGGACACTTTCTTTACCAAATCAGTTCTTATGTCTAAGTCAACACTTCTCTTATCCGTAACTCCTATTTATTCACTTCGTTTCACCCGACTATTTATCTCACAATATCTGAATTCTTAAATAGTCACTTCTGATATATCTTACATTCGGTCTTCTTATTTACAATTTCGTCATTCGTTCTTTCAACTTCAAAATTTCTGGGTTTTTTAGCTCACCTGAGCACGAAGTGCTCATGGTGAGCTTTTGTGATCGCCTGATGTCCGTCGTCCGTCGTCCGTCCGTCCGTGCGTCGTCAACTTTTTCTTCAAACGACTTCTTCTCCTGAACTCCTGGGCCAATCTTGCTGAAACTTGGCAGGAATGTTACCTGCATGAAGCTTTACCAAAATTGTTCAAATGGTTCCAGTCCATTGCCTATCTAGGTCACAGAGGTTAAAAATAGATTTTGAACATGAAATTTTAAAAAATCTTCTTCTCTGAAACCGTAATGCCTAGAACTTTGATATTTGCTGTGTAGCATCACCTAGTGGTCCTCTACCAAGATTGTTCAAATTATAGCCCTGGGGTCAAAATTGGCCCCGCCAAAGGGGTCACTTGATTTTGCATAGACTTATATAGGAAAAACTATAAAAATCTTCTTGTCTGAAACCACAAGGCCTAGAGCTTAGATATTTGGCATTTAGCATCCATTAGTGGAACTCTACAAAGTTTGTTCAAATTATTTCCCTGGGGTCAAAATTGGCCCCGCCTCAGGGGTCACTTCATTTTGCATAGACTTATATAGGAAAAACTTTAAAAATCTTCTTGTCTGAAACCACAAGGCCTAGAGCTTAGATATTTGGCATTAAGCACCCTCTAGTGGAACTCTACAAAGATTGTTCAAATTATTTCCCTGGGGTCAAAATTGGCCCTGCCCCAGGGGTCAGTTCATTTGACATAGACTTATAAAGGAAAAACTTTAAAAATCTTCTTGTCTGAAACCACACGGCCTAGAGCTTAGATATTTGGCATTTAGCATCCTCTAGTAGAACTCTACAGAGTTTGTTCAAATTATTTCCCTGGGGTCAAAATTGGCCCCGCCCCAGGGGTCACTTCATTTTGCATAGACTTATATAGGAAAAACTTAAAAAATCTTCTTGTCTGAAACCACAAGGCCTAGAGCTTAGATATTTGGCATTTAGCACCCTCTAGTGGAACTCTACAAAGATTGTTCAAATTATTTCCCTGGGGTCAAAATTGGCCCCGCCCCAGGGGTCACTTCATTTTACATAGACTTATATAGGAAAAACTTTAAAAATCTTCTTGTCTGAAACCACAAGGCCTAGAGCTTAGATATTTGGCATTTAGCATCCTCTGGTAGAACTCTACAAAGATTGTTCAAATTATTTCCCTGGGGTCAAAATTGGCCCCGCCCCAGGGGTCACTTCATTTTATATAGACTTGTATAGGAAAAACTTTAAAAATCTTCTTGTCTGAAACCACAAGCTGAGAGTACTTTTGTACTCAGGTGAGCGATATAGGGCCATCATGGCCCTCTTGTTTACTGTTAACTTCTAGCGATCATAAATCTATCTTTAAATTGCACCGTATCAAGATGTACTTTTAATTTTTTCACATTGTGACATTCAATTTCATTACTTCTGTCTGAGTAAGCTGGAGGTAATTTACCAATACAACTTGTTCATGTTTGTTCATCTGAGAACCAGTGCTCAAGATCATAAAACTAAATCTGGAGATCAGTCTCAAATCTCAAGCATCTGATTGGCTGAAAAGGCGACCAGTTTGAACATATGTATTGTTTATTTCACAATTTTGACCAAGTTTCTTCGATAACACTCCTTATAAAGGAAACTTGTGTTTCTCTCTTCTTAATTAAACAAAAATCTGATGGCTAGGCGGCCCCTCAGAGCGCAGAGAGTGTAACTGTCATAAAATCAAACTTTTATAAAATTTTGATCAAGATTTTGATTATACCTGACAAAGCAGCTATTCTGAATATCACGCTTTGTTTAAATCAATTTAAAGTTTTTGAAATTTCAGCATTCATAGATTTGTTCTTTTTCTTATAAGTTTTTTAAGCACCAAACATGTTTTGCACATGTCATGTCTTTTTTTTAGTTTTATTCATTCTATTTATTAATTTAGGCACTTCATTAGTAATTTATAAATATAGACAAAAGTATTAACTATTGTTATGTGTTTTCTGGATTTACTTTGAATGTAGGCAAGGTGATGTCAGAGATGGGTATGTTGAATATGATAGTACGATAATAAGAATTTGATAGTGTTCGTCCAAGACTATTTCTTATAAATGATTGTTACTAAGTTATGTTTGATTTTGTGTACTGCTATCTTTTGGGAATGCTAGTTGCCAAAAATTATATTCTTGTTTAACTACTATTCTGATCAATCATTTAAATATAAAAGTAAAAGCTGAACTTCTGAAATTATGTAAATTTGTTTTTTTTAATATGATGACTATATTCTTGTTGCATTATTACTGTTACAACACATTCAGTCATGTGACTATTTTTTATGCGAACACTAGTTTTTTCCACATAATAAAATAGATGAAAAGGGAACTTTGAAAGCCACCAAACACAACAAACATGAAAATATTGCAGGCTCGTTAAGATGGAGTATGTTCATGGGCAATAATGGAAATGCATATAACTGCCCACGCCGCCTAGACCCAGGTTGAGCGCAAGAGCGCAACTCAATATTAACACCAATAAACAATACAATTGTGATCCATCCCAAACGATGCTATGCATATGGCGGTGAACATGAAACCTTCCATGCGGTATTTTCAAATTAAAACCAATTCATGTTCAGCGGCGCATGATCCCCGGAGAAAAGAATGAGTTTGCCTTTAACGAGAAAACAATGGGCGGAACTAAACAAAATAGAATCTTGACAGGGGATCTGAGAATATAAATCCTGCATATCAAAGACAGCGCCAAAGGCCAATTTAAAAAAGCAGAAGACATATTCTTGTGGTGATTGAACAAAATCCGAATCTATTTTGACTGGGATATTGAAACCACTCATCTATAAAATGGCCGAAATATTTAAACAAAAGTTAATTTTAGAAGTATTATTAACATAGTTCATAAGTATCGTGCTCGAAGACCTTCAAAGGACGTAACTGTTAACAGCACTGATTAAATGTAGTAACTGATTGTGGAAACTTAGAACCCAAGATGTCAAAATTATGACCAGGAACATCTTTTCCCGTGACAAGCCCTGTTTATTATGCAGCTTAATTACATCTTCAAAGTAGCTGTTAAAACGAGATTTAATGTTTCGAATTTTTGAAGACAGGTTTGACCATATCTGATAATGCTCTACTGATATTTATTGGTGAAAAATCGAAACATGAAATCCCGTTTTTAACAGCTACTTTGGAGATATCATTAAGCTGCTTAATAAACATTGGAACAACTGAACTACCTAGAAGAAAGCCATAAAGTGGTCTTTGTTCTAGGGTGAAATTGTTATTTTGCTTTGCAATGCTATAATTATGTTTCATATGTTTGTGTTCTATTGCATGCAACATTGTAAATTTGATGGATGAGTTGGAGTTATTTTCACCAAGATAACTTGTACGTGTTTGTTGATATGAGAACCTGGGGCCAAGTGTGAGGTTGGTGCACCCTAGAAGCTGGTTTAAACCCCCAGTGGCAATTTGTTTTGCCACTGACCGTTCCAAGGCGTTCACCCCAAGGGTTTTCTATGTCGTTAGTTGTTTGTGGCGTCTTATTTGAATTGATATACTTATAACAACATGCTCCCTTTTCCTCTCTTCTTTTTTGCTGCGTGTGAAAGCTGTGTTTTGTGATCGTGGCGATTACTGATATGCATATATTATTTTTTATATCAGTCAGACGGGCAGATTAAATGTGGTCTTTATCCACAGGATATTTTTGTTATCAGGTGGTCTCAATCACAGGTTTGACTGTATTAACAGTGCTTTCAGTTAAGGGGTGGATTATATTGTGCGATCAAATTTGAACGTTTAAACCAAGTGTTCAAATAAATGTGCCTCTATAAAACGGAGTTACACATATTCGCCGATTCTTTATTAAATGCGGGCCTTACATTTCGGGAAAATAAGTAATTGGGAATTGATTTCTGTCAATTTTTATTTAGGTAAACATTATTACCATTTCGTTTTGTTGGTATTGAAAAGAAACGGCGTACAGGTGAAATTATTAAGAAATCATGTAATAAAAATAAATGTGTGTATTCCAATGAGATGTATGCTTTTTGTACTGTTTGATATTTTCTCACTCGTAGCTACACAGCTCTAAAGTGTTAAGGAAGGTTCGTAGGGAAATCTTGAAAAAGGACGCCGCTGGGACTCGCTCTCTTATTTATGATCCTCGTTAAAAACCTAGCAGCACGATTTGTTCCTTTGATTCCTGTCATCGTGTTCTTCATGTGCTATTGTCTCGGTAAGGTCATTGAGTACTCGCCCCTTTGGCTTTTTAATGCTATAAGCTTCCTATTGTTTATGTGTTATGTGTTTTTGCATGCAACATTGTTGAGCTGATGGGTGGGATGGAGTGTTTTTACCAAGACAACGTGTACTTGTTTTTGTTATATGAGAACCTGTTGGGGCAAGTGTACTGAGTGCAGCCCTAGAACCTGGTTTAACCCCCCAGTGTCAACTTGTTTTGCCACTGACCGTTCCAAGGCGGTAACCCCAAGGGTTCTCCCTTTTTATTGTTTGTGGCGTCTTATTTGAATTTACATACTTACAACAAACATTCTCTCTCTTCCTATCTTCTTTTTTGTTGGGTGGGGAGGCTGTGTTTTGTGAGTGTTGCGATTCTTGATATGCATATTTCATTTTTTTATAAATCATCATGTTATTGCTGATTAAACTGCGTCTGCTGTGGTCCCAATAGCTCATCGACAATGAATATCGACAAAGTAAGAAGGTTTGTCATCATATGTAGATGAACCGTAGTTACCTTAAGGTCAGTAGGTCAAAAGTAAAGTTCACATTGACCTGTTGAACTATTGACCTCGTATTTGGTAAGATGTTGAAGCGTCATCACACGTTGATCATCCGTATTGATTTTGCGATGAATTCCATTTTCACTTCTAGGTTAAGGTGGTCACAGTGACCTTCAGCTCACATTACCTCTTTGTGTAATACTTGTGGAAATCAACATCCCAATCACTTGTCAATGGAATGATCTTCTTATAGTTTGGCATGTTATTGTGTTTTAACAAACAGCATTGTTTAGTGGTTGAAGGATTGACGATTACTCATCAATTGTTCATTATTTTGAGAACCTTGTAGACAGTACAATGCGATAACCGCTCAGGATAAATCACGGGGCGGAGTTCAGATGCGTAAGGATATATCACGAGGAGCGTAGCCTCGAGTGATATATATCTACGCAGCTGAACGACGCCCCGTGATTTATCCAGCGATAAATCACCGGAATCTATTGATTGTTTCAATTCTAACACGACATATCTGACCGAATAAGCGAAACAATTTTAACTCAATTTTAGCGCGTTGTAAAAAACGCAAATGGGTTATAAGGTCGGCAGTTAGTGTTAACTACCTAAACATCTCCATAATTCAAAACTGATAATAATTCAAAGATTGAATAACAAACTTGAATGCATGTCTTTCCAACCGCGCATCCAGCACTCTACAGTCGTCGATCCGTATTTGTCATTCCAACGGTAAAATACTGCACCAGGAAAAAAAATGTAAACAACGGAAAAGACGTGACGTCGTTAAAATGTCGCGTTAGCGTCACCTAAACGTTGCCGCAAAATAGCGGAAAATAATGATAGTATCTTATCTAAATATAGAATATAAATATTATTCTATTACCTTGGTATCATCATTACGCGCGGGTAACAATTTCGGGTATTATGTGCTTTCTTCAATGCATGAAATTAAATCCCAGCGAAAAATACAATTGTCAGGTGATAACTTTATACCGATCGGTATTTAAGAATAGCCGTCCCCACGCGCGGTGAATTATCATGTAATAATTCACAGCAAATTCAATGGAAAAACGTCGTCGTGTTAGAATTGACGATAATTCATCAATTGTTCATAATTATGAGAACTTTGCAGACAGTTACAATGCAGTAACCGCCCAAATTCTCCTTGTGTTTATATTTTAAAAATTTAGTTTCTTGATATCTGCTTATTGTGGAAGTTATGTTTTCTAAATGTGGCTTTCCCTGATATTCCTTCATCAAAGGACCTTTTGTACATATTACGAGGGATTAAAAAATATAATGATTAAATGAAAGAGCACTTGCACTTATGTTTGAAAGGTCAGGAAAAGGGTACACAAAAAGTTACAATTTGTAATTCAAATCTAGAATGTTCAGATCAAAGAAAATTATTTCTTTGAAAACGGTGGCTGTATAATCAGTTTTATTAAATTTATAATGTTTTTTTGTTATCTGACAATTTGAGAACTTTTGTTTGTGACGTTTCATGTGGTTGGTTTATTTGCTATAAGACTGTTCATTACTTCATTTTAGTTAAATATTTTTGGAAAGCTTAGGTTCGTCAAATGTTTTTAAAATAATAAATATATAACGTTCTTAGATGTCGCCTTAATGTCTTATTAACATGAAAATAAAACCGCGGCAGTGTACTTTTTCAAACTAGGAAACGGTTATTTTAAGAATTTAATTTAATAATCTCAACAAACTGCACTAAACAACGTGTTATTCTGGTAGTGGAGAATGTTGACTTAAGACAAATTTATACGTGATTAATTTGTCGTTGGAACAGTTTTTAAATATAATGTTAAAATGACTTTTGTTAAAATAAGTATAGCACAACATAAACCATGTACGCGATTCTCTATTTAACAAAATACATGACAATAATGGGTGATCTCTTTTTAAACAATAGAAACTCGTGTTTTTGTACCGATATTTTATTTTGCCAAAATAAACAATGCAAATTTCGTAGCAAACAAAACAGAGATTTTTCGCCCTTTTTAAAGTGTCGAATTCTCATAATTTTAATAGAGGCCATTTTCCGCAGTTTTATTTGCTGCGATTTTCCCCCGCGGCGAAAGATTGCAATTTTCAAAATGGCGGAAAATTAGACAAATAATCCAGTACCTGTATTTGACAGCCATTTTCAATAACTATAAAATCGCTGCGGAGAATGAACGTCATTTAAAAAAATGCGAAATTTCGCCGCGGAGAATTTTTCGGCGACAATATAACGCCGCAGCGATTTTAAAATCCAAGCGGCTATGTTGCTGTTTAACAAATCACAGTTTCCAAAATGTCAATGATAAGTATCCAAAACGAATCGATTTTCTAATTAACAGACCCTCAAATTAGTTTTATGATAAATACATCCGATACTATTTCGTATGTGTTTGCGAATGGAACGGATACGCAGAGATAAACCGGAGCTTGTTTAATTCGCATTTATCATATAAAAATTCTCTAGCGAGGCTGAGCCGAATTGTTGTCTAAATGCTCATATATCAACATTAGCAGACTTAGCGGTTGAAATTAAGTATATTACTTACTTGATAAACGAGTCAACATTTGGTAAGTACTGATTTATCGAAAGAATCCAAACGATTTAAGAACTGCATTTCCATTGTTCATTATATACGAATATCATCTGAACCACTAAACGAGTTTGTTAGAACCAGATTAAATTAAAGTTAATGATTGTTAAATGGTGACAGTTCATATTGTAAGTTCTCAACACCTTATCTGATTTTCAAAATATTTGGTTCTGTAAAAATAATCATTAATTAAACATTTTTTTAATAAAACTGTTTAAAAGAAAAATAGGCCCACCATGGTAAGCTACATTTTGAAATCAAACCCTACAAGAATGGAAAAAATGTAGAAAAGAGAGCACGAGTTAAAATGTCGTCAATCATAGCTCAAACATTTTTAAGGAATGATTCTTATTTTGGTGCGGTTCATGCAGATTGGACGTGCACGCGAGAGCTGGCAAATCCATAAAGCGCGCTAGCGCTTTATGGTAAATTTGCCAGCTCACGCGTGCACGTCCAATCTGCATGAACCGCATCAAAATAAGAATCATTACTTATATTTACATTTTATTCATTTTTTTCTTTAAATAAACTTAAGTCGAACGCTTTCAAAAATTAGTATTAAGTGAAAAGGGGGAGTAATACGTGGGAGTTTTCAATAGTAACAGTCATGACGTTACTGACGTCATTACGGGTCATGCGATTCATGCAAAATGAACCGAATTTTTTTAACGAAGAAATCAATAGGAATGTAAATATAACATAAATGAACCCTCAGGAGGGTTATTGTAAAAGAATATTGGTACTGAGGTTTATAAGGCCATGCTAAATTTATCAAAATGAAAAAAAGAACAAAGTTGAGAAAAGTGAGACGTTTATAGATTTCAGACAAAAGGTATGTCAACAGGTACATTTTTAGCAAGTTCACCATACGGTATGCATTTCACAGCTTAAGACACAGTTATTGAAATTCAAAAGGATTATTGTTATTTTGTGAGAGAATTTATGATTATGCTGATAAAGTTGAACTTGATATTTATCTTTGAAATGCGTAATTTTAAAACGGTATAAACATTTTGCCATTATCTTGCTAATAACTGAAAAATGACAATGTTTTAGTAGGATTCTTCGGATTTCTGACAATTTTTAGAACAACCTTTTACGTTGCATTTGTTCTGAGATTACATTATCTGATATTTTAGAATTTTTTCTCGATGAAATATTAACTGTTTCTGTAACAGTAAAATGATAATATAATCTTTTCATTTACGGAAAAAGAACAGAGAAGGAAAACTTGGCTAGTGTGTTATTTGGCAACCTTGGAGTTCTGATAATTTTATAACACCTTTTTACTAAAAAAGTAATATATGCATATCAGGAAACGCCACACTCACAAAACACAGCCTCCCCACGCAGCGAAAAAGAAGAAGAAGAAGAAGAAGAAGAAGAAGAAGAAGAGAGAGAGAGAGAGAGAGAGAGAGAGAGCATGTTTGTTACAAGTATGTCAATTCAAATAGGACGTCACAAACAATAAACGAAAAAGAGAACATTTGGGGATACCGCCTTGGAACGGTCAGTGGCAAAACAAATTGCCACTAGGGGGTTTAAAAAACAAATTGCCACTGGGTGTTTAAACCAGGTTCTAGGGTGCACCAACCTCACACTTGTCCCAACAGGTTCTCGTATCGCAAAACAAGTACAAGTTGTCTTGGTGAAATAACTCCAACCCACCCATCGGCTCAACAATGTTCCATGCAAAAGCACACAAACATATTAAACATAAGAAGCTAATAGCATTGCAAAGCCAAAATGGGCGGATACGCAATGATCTTACCGAGACCAGAGCACCTGGAGTAAAATCAGCAAGAACACGATGACAGAGATAAAAGAAACAAATCGAGCTTCTAGGTTCTTTTAAGAAAAGATTCCCCATAAACCTTTATAAACTCTTAAACCCCTGCCACCGTCGTGCAACAAAAGATGTAAGCATAATGATCAACTGTAGATGGGTTAATCACCAGGCCCGCAGAGCGCTGTAAAATATCATGTTGGTAACCTTTCTTTTTAAATTTACAGATGGTTTTTACGAATAACCGGGAGAAATTAACATTGCCTTTTATCTTCTTAAGTTTATAAATTAAATCTCCATAAAAAACTGCTGTGAAATACCTTGTTGCAATAGTGATTTCAAACTGCACCTGTATTTATGAATAAGATCTGGGAGAATTTAAAATAATGGTATTTGAGTTTTTACTTAATGTGGTTTAACTGAACTTTCTAGAAGAGATGTATATAGGTAAATTTAATCTTTCCATCACGGAAATGGAACAGAGGTAGATGACTGGTGAAAACTTGGCAAAGTTTATTTTAGGAATAAATTTGATTGAATGATCTCTGGACACATTTTTAACACTACTTAAAATAAAGTTTTGTATTTTAGGGAATATTTTCCTCATAAGCATTTATGCGATGTTTGAACAGGTTGTATAATGTGGTGGATGAGGGCGTTGTCACAGTGGTTGTCTTCATAATTGAATGAATTTAATGGTCTGATAAGGGATTAAATTCTGTAAAATGGCTGAAAAATGCAATAAATTGTAATGTTACAAACTACTTTTAGAAATTATCATTTTGTTAACTATCATATCACAAACAACTTAACATATTTGTAAATAACTTCATATACATTGAAAAGTAAAAGAAATATGAATATCAGTAATAGCTACATTCAGTATAAATAGCCTCTCCGCAAAGTCAAAAGTACAGTGGAAAAGAAAAATGTTTTTATATGATAATTTCACAAAGACACTTTACTTGTTAGCTTGCCTCACCAACCAAAGAAATAAACATAGGAAGCTAATCGCATTGCCAAGCGAGACATTCAGCATAAAATGTAAAACGCTAAATAGCTATTAATTTTCTCTCTTTCAAAATTAATTTTTAGATGAAAACTTATTAAACATTACTGTAAAAATCTTAACTTTAAGCTCTAACTAGTGTCATTTAATTGTATGCAAATATTTATTTTTTTCTGCAGTGACCAGTTGAAGAAAAATAAAAGGATGGGGAGTTAACGAGACAAGCTATAAAAAGGATGACCATGGATTCCTCATGTTTCCATTAACTAGATACCGCAAATTCCCAACAAAAATGGCTATAATCCAACGTATTAAAATAATCATGTTGGTAATCATGCAGTTGCAAACAGTAGCGTTTAATTTGACATCTGATTTCTTCCTTCGCGAATAGCTTTTTACGTTTTATTTCTTTTGAAATTTAATTATCTGATATTTAAAGTGTTTTTTTCAACTGATGGGATTTTAAAGGTTTCTTAAAAAGGGTTGGTTTATTTAGGTTAAGGTAATCTAAGGCAAACTTAGCAGTGTTTTATTTGACATTTTAAGATATCTGATAATTTAATAACAACCGTTTACGTGAGTTTTAAATTACTGGTATTTGTGTATTTTTAATTGAAGAGGTTTAAACTGTTTCCAAACAGGTGTATTAAGATGTAGCGGATGTAAAACGTGTCCTCGTACATTCAATCAGAGCTGTTATCAATTAATTCATTTGAAGGTCGTTGAGCACGATATCAACCCGGGGCTAGGCGGCGAAGCAGTAATATGCATTTCCATTACTGCTCACGAGCAGGCTTAATCAAACCGAACCTGCAATATGTTCATAGTTGTCGTGTTCGGTGGCTTTCAAAGTTCCTTTTTCATCTATTTCATTGACGAAAAAGGAATAGAGGTCGACCACGAGTGCAAACTTGGCTAAGTTTATTTTCAGAATAAAGTTTCATTAAATGATTTCTTGACAAACTATTAATTCTTCTTAAAGGATATTTATGTTCGCTTTAAAGGAATGTTTTCAAAAAGGCATTTTTGCGGTGTTTAAACAGGTTGTAAAATATGGCGGGAGTGGGCGTTATCACAATGGTGGTCTTATAATGATTGAAGGAATTAAATGGTCTGATACGGGATCAATTTCTAAAAATAGTTTATAGATACCATGAATTGTAATTTTACATGATCGTTTTTAGATTTCTCATTATGTAAACTTCATATCATCAAGAACTTGTAAATAATGTTAATTATTAAAATGTTAAATATGCATGTCAGGGATGGCCACAACCAGCAGACACTGCCTCTCCACACAGCAAAAAGGAAGATAGGAAAGGAGGATGGTATAAGAATAATCAGTTCAATATGGAAGTCATTCATAAACAATTAAAGAAAGTGAGAACCCGATGGTTTACCGCCTTGGAACGGTCAGTGCCAAATCAATGTGCCACTAGGAGTTTAAACCAGGTTCTAGGGTGCACCAACCTCACACTAGCCCAACAGGTTCTCATATCACAAAACAAGCACAGTCTTCTGCACACTCAAAAAGAAGAAAGAAAAAGAATAAATGTTTTCGTATGATAATATCAGAAAGGGACAACAAACAATTGCCAATTATGAGAACACGATGCGTTTTTGGTCCTGGAAATCGCAAAAGTTTTTGCCACTGTAAACTTGTATCCTAGCACCAAATTCACACTTGCCGCTAAAGGTTTTCATATGAACGAACAATTACAAGAAGTAACCTTGGTTAATTAAATTTAACTCACCCTTCTACTCGGCTACATAGGAAACAAAAGCACACAAACAAATACAAATAAGAAGCTTATCGCATTGTCTGGCTAATATTTAGCTACTCGATGCCCAGAGCACCTGATTAAAACAAAAAGAAAATGACGTGGTTTAATTAATGTTGGCGTTCTGTAGACGACTTGGAAGAAGATGAGGAACATGTAAACTAGTTTCTAGTTAAGCTGTTTTAACAGGTTGTAAATATAACAATACAATTCATTATTGTAGGCTCTATCTAGTGTCGTTTCATTTTATTCAAAATTAAATTATTTCGTATCTTATATTCAGAGTTTTTAAAATAATCGTTATGGTTATGATACAATTGTTATCAGAAGTGTTTATTTGGCGTCTTTAGATTAATGACTTTGAGAACAACCTTTTTACGTTATATTTTTCTTAGATTTAATTACCTTATAAATGTCAGAGTGTTTTAAATGATAATTTTAGGCTGTTTAGGTGTATTTGGGTTAAATATTAAAGTCTTTTCATTTCCTGATATAGAAAAGATATGGCAAATTTGTATAGATTTATTTTATTTAATCGTTTTTGGACACCAAATTAAATCTACCTAAGTTGTTAAAATTATATTTTGTCAAATTGAATTGCAGTAATTTTTCAAATTGTTGGGAAATTTATTTTTTGAATATCGGTGTTGACGGGTAATTTAAAGTTTTACCCAGACTGTGAAATGGTTTTTCAAATATAATTTCAACAACTAAGTCGGTTATTAATGCTTCGAGCAAGACTTATTTAATTTCTTAAATGCTACAATATAAACACTAACCTATTCTTAAAGATATTTCAGTCCACTTAAAGAGAACTGTTCCTTTAAAAGTATTTTCGCTGTTTGAGCAGATATTAAAATATGGCGAGAGGGTGCGTTCTAACAATTACAGTCGGAATAATTGTAGGAATTAACTGGTCTGATAGCGGATAAATTTCTGTAAAGTGGCTTAAAGATCACATTAATTTTGTATTGTTACATGAACCGCGATATTTACAAATTCGCGTTATATACACGTTATCACATCACGAACGTCTCTTCAACATAATTGTAAATAATGTTATGGTATTATTTTAAATTGAAATATGCATTTTCAGGAAATGCCGCAGTCAGAAACAACGCCTCTCCCATCAGTTCAAAAAAGTGAAATATGCATATCAGGAATCGCTTGTTTTGTGTTGTTTAGTTTTGGCAAATTTGCAAATAGAAGTTTAGAAAATTTTGAGATTTTGAGTTCTTATTTAGATTTTTTCTTCACTGTTCTAATATGCAAAATAAAGATACATTGGTAACATTCATGTGTGCAAAGTTTCATTAATCAACATTTGGTTGTTATTGAGATTTTGATTATTTTCTATTTTACCGATGAACGTGCAAGCAAGGGTGTAGTGGACCCTTAAGGTATGTTGGAATAGATGAAAAAAGGAACTTTGAAACCATCGAACACGACATATGTCAACATAATGCAAGCTAAGTTTGATTAAGTCTGTTCGTGAGCAGCAAGGTAAATGCATATTACTGCCGTCGCTGCCTAGCTCCGGATTGAACGCAAATCACACCAGCAAATAGTACAGTTTTGATCCATCCCACAGAGACGCCTAAGCCAAAACATAAATGAAGTTTATCATTGGAGTGAACAATATCAATAGCAATTGATAAGATCACTGATTGAATGTACGGAGAGACTTTTTACCGAGTAACCTGTGACTGTTTGCTTGTATTAGAAACTGAATTTTTATGCGCCATTCAACGATATGATGTATGGTTCTATTCAACCTTACACTGTAAATCCTTTTATTGCAAGTCATTTTCTTCTAATTAGTCTGGCTTTTCCAGTAACATGTGATAAATCCATGTGATTAATCCATCTACACTTGATAGTTGCGCTTACCTCTTTGTTTGCACTACGGTGGGAGGAGTTTAGCAATTTATGAAGGTTTCTATGGAAATCTTGTTTGTTAAAGAACAAATCCCATTATTTAGAAAAGTAAGGAAATTATGCGAAATTTTCAAAATATGATTTTTCTGAATCCAGCTCAAGTTATTCAAAAAATAATTTAATGCTAATTATAAATTGCTTTTGTTGTTATTACCCCCACTCTTATTAAAGCCAATTATCAAACGTCCCTTTGTAAAGCTCATTGTGTCCCAAATGGACTCTATCGGGATCAATGTTTTAGAGTACCTCTGGGATATGCACCATCCCAGAAATAAACTATAGTTAAAACCCATTATTATACCATCATAATGGCACATCCATTATTTTATCTGGGGATGGATCATATGCCGCTGAACATGGAATGGTATTAATATGAAAATGCCGCATTGAACATGTTGAAGGTTCCATGTTCACCGTCATATGCATTCAATCGTTTGAGAAGAATCAAAATTCTATTTATTAATGGTGTAAATATTGAGTTGCGCTCAACCCGGGGATAGGCCTGGGCAGTAATATGCATTTCCATTACTCTCCATGAACAGGCTCAATCAAACCGAGCCTGCAATATTTTCATTTTTATCGTGTTCGGTGGCTTTTTCGTATAGGGCAAACCCATTCTTTATCTGGGGACCATACGCCGCTGAACATGGAATGGTATTTATCTAAAAACATCACGTTGAAGGTTCATGTTCACCGCTTTATGCATACCATCGTTTGGGATTGATCAACATCGTACTGTTTATTGGTGTAAATATTGAGTTGCGCTCAACCCGGGGATAGGCGGCGTTGGCAGTAATATACATTTCCATTACTGCTCATGAACAGGCTCAATCAAACCGGGCCTGCAATATGTTCATATTTGTCGTGGTCGAGGGTCTTCAAAGCTCACTTTTCATCTATTTCAAAGTTCCCTTTTCATCTATTCTAGTACTTGCAGTTTGAGCATTAACGATTTCAACATGTTTTCGTTTGGATGCTATATTTAATTATGCATAGAAACTATATTTTGTTTAAGAAATGTATAAACATTTTGTATAAAAAAGAATATTGCAAAGTTTTGCGAGATATGGATAAAAACTTAGTATGTTATAACAAAAAAATAAAAACGTTAACGCTGTCGAAGACGCCTGCCTATCCGCCCGCCCTCACGGATTTTTGCCACTCTATAAGCTGAGTTTTTTCTTGAAAAGACGGTTAAAATAATAATGATTATTGATAACTTTTTTGCAACATTGTGAGCATATATCATATTCTTTTGCAAATGACCGGTTTTAGAAAAAAAACAACAACAAACAACCGGAAAGGAACGTTAATGAGGCGGGTTTTGAAAAGAATGACATTTCAGTACTTTGCAATCAAGTTTAAATTTTATAAAGTTACATAATAAACTCCCAGAATAATACTAGACGACAATACCCAGACTGATTAAACGATTCTGTTGAGAATAATGCATTTGTAATTATTTGTTTTATATTTGGTATCATTAGATTTCTGAAAAATAAGAACATCTGTTTACATTATGACCTGTGAAGAAATTATTTATTTTTGTGTATTTATAATTAATGAGATTTTAAACGTTTCATAATAGGTTTAATCCGTGGTTATTTGAACCACAAAGCTAGTATGTTAATTTTTTTTAAATGGAACTGAAATGGGGGCAGTCTAATAGTGCAAACTAAGCTTTGTTTCAGTTTCAAATTATGTTAAATTTAATAATTTCTAGACACGACATTAAAACATGCTATTTAACAATTATGTCCGCTTCAGAACAAAATTGAAAATGTTTCGTGATAGTTGCTTGAGAATTATATATTATTATTTCTTATGAACAGAACTTTTAGTTTGCAAATGTTGACATATCACGAACATAAACATGTTTCATATTTTCCTGAAAGGTAGGTGAACAGTTATGAACACTCAGTAAATCTTTGATCATTTTAATTGGGGCGCGTCATGGTGAAAGGTACCTTCGGACAGTTGACGTCAATCCTTTAAATGACGTCATAAAGTTTAGCAGACGACATTAATTAATATGCATTTCTCGTTGAAAATATCATTTTGTTGTCAAATTGTGTAACTAAAGCAATTGTTAGTTGTGAGTTCTTTCTAAATATAGTAACAACTAAAATGTTACAAAATATGACCGAAGGTACCTTTTCCCGTGGCGCGTCCCAATTGCGTTTTCACTTTTCTTTCTACTAATAATAAAAGGTCATTTGTAACAATTTTTCTTATTGCAATAATTCATTTATAGAAATATTGTAATGTTTTGCTGCAATGAAGGCTGTTTTTTTTTGTTTAATAGAATCTTCTTTACATGAAGCCAACCACTTTATTTTATATCAAACAACGGATAAGTTTAATCTATATGATGACTTTTATGGCGAAATGCAAAAATCATTTAATCTTGAAATAAATCAAAGTAAAAAGGCTAGGTTTTAAATTGAAATAAATTGACTTTGCTTGATTGTTTTTCTTCATATAAAAGAAACTATGTACCACCTATAATATAATATAATTCAAGTATGAGGTCAGTACGCTCACTAGTGGATCGTTTCCTGTAAGATTCTCGAAAAGGCTTCATATATATTGATTACATTAAGTAAATGTTTTTCCTAATCTGATTTCCGAATAAATCTGCAGTTTAACTTGATAAAATACATACACTCACAAAAAGTTCTAATAGGTCATTAATTGTATGCGTTTACAATGTATGCTAGTTTCGTTTATTCGCTAATCGTTTTTAATTGTTTTATTAACTGTTTTCCTAAATGAATCCAATACAATATTTTTAACTTACACGGCAATGTCAAAATTAGAACATTCTTTAATTGTAAGACTACTAATGAGGGTTCTTATTAAAACAGAACAAGCAATTCAGATCAGTTTTCTGGTTGCTTGACCGTTTGTTGCACGAAATGAATTTTAAGCAAACTTAAGGATAACTCATGCCAAACTTTTCCAACGTCCATTGTTAAAAGTTTAAAGCAAAAATTTAAGACTGTTGTTGACGACTAGTAAAGATAAAGATAAAGAGTTAAGTCAATGTCTTTCTAAAAAAAGCATGCGGACAAAAAGTGACCGGTTAGAACTTTGGGTGGGTGTATTTGGAAACGATGATTTGAAAAAAAAGAGAAATATGCATATCAGGAATCGACACACTCACAAAACACAGCCTCCCCACGCAGTGAAAAAGAAGAGAGGAAGAGAGAGAGAATGTTTGTTATAAGTATGTCAATTCAAATAAGACGCCAAAAACAATTAAGGAAAAAGATAACCTTTGGGGAAACCGTCTTGGAACGGTCAGTGGCAAAACAAATTGCCACTGGGCGTTTATTTGTTTGAAAAAAAATACCATTGTATGATTAGCGACCTTCAGTTATATCGAAAGTTTTCAAGTGACGTCACCACGCAATACATGACATAAATGCTACGCGCTATTGGTTTTTTCCAGAACAATATAAAAATATTAACATGATGAAGACATTTCTGGGATATTGGAGATATTTCCTCGAAAATGTACTAACGGCACCGTAGTTTAATCAAAGAAGTATATCTCAACAGAATTGGTGCAACCTAGAACCCATGACTCAAAATTTTCTTCTTCGGTCATTATAGACCTTGAGCTGCCAATAGAACTCCCTGCCCCCTTGGGGAATTTTGAAGGGTATGTTTTTCTGAAAGCCTATACCATTCAACTCATTTTGCAATGTGTTTGCACTCTGGCGAGTGGGGCGTTTTTCCTGTTTGAATATGTTACCTTTGAAAAAAGTTTGTGCAAGAATAAAATATTTGACAATTATAAAAGTTCTAAAATAAACCTATTTTTTCTACACCAGGATGCTCTAAACTACATTAATAATGCAATAAAACATCTGTAACCTAAGGTATTGGTCTAAAATAGTGATTAAGTTATGTTACTTAACATAAAAACCTAGTAAAATAAGATGTATGAAACATTTCTTACGTGCAGTAGCAAGTAATTTATGCTTATAAGTAAAATATAGTAAGATAAATGAGAATTCAGGACAAATGTAATACAGTGACATACATTATGACATAAGCCCGAACGCTATATTGAAATATGTTACCGAAAGAAAAGAAAATGGGAAACCAGGTCACAAATGTATTAGACATTGAGCTGCCAATAGACCCCCCTCCCCTCTGGGGGAATTTTGAAGGGTATGTTTTTCTGAAAGCCTTTCCCATTCTTCGCATTTTGCAATTTGTTTGCTTTCTGGCGAATGGGGGTTTTTACCGTAATGCCTGTTTGAATATGTGACCTTTGAGAAAATTTTATACTATGAAATAATTGGCAATTACAAAAGTTCTTAAATAAACCTATTTTTTTCTATACAAGGAAGATGTTTTTTTTAATTTTTAATGCAATAAAACATCTGCAACCTAAGGAATAGGTCTATAAATAGTCAATAAGATATGTTACTTAACATCAAAACCTAGTTTAAAAAGTTGTATGAAACATTTCTTACTTGCATTAGCAAGTAATTTTTGTTTTTTTTGTTTAATTTATTAATGTAAATAAGAATGCAGTATTTAAATGTAATAAAGTCACATAGAGACACACTTCTTGTTTAATTTATGTAAATAAATACATATATTTGGAAATTCCAAAAACCTAAATATCTGAAAAAATAAAAACATCTCAAAGATAGCAAATAGATTATCTATAAATAAAATAATTATAAAGAAATAAACTCTGAATGACATATTGTGTGATTAAAAGGTAAACTTTGTTAAACACTTTGTTAATAATATCCATAACTTTAGTTATATGTGACTTTAGTATTATGTTCTATCATATACTTATGTCTATGGTTAATAAATTTGAAGTTTTGGTGTAATTGTTTTTGTTTAAATTCACATCTTCGTGAGTTTTAATGATTAGATAGCTTTATATCATAATAAAAATAAATACCATATCATAAATCACCATTTTTAAATATGTTACCCAAAAGAACGTATTAACCAATTTTAGTACTGAAAAAAAAATAGCGATATAAATTACATACCTACTTTCATGATAAATTGCGACAATAATTTATTTTAAGAACCAACACACATCAGCCTGCACTTAGTTAGTAAAGGAGACATTTTAAGATGAATTTCTGTTTAAAGTTACAATTATATCTATTAGAAATAGTGATTCTAGTGATAAATTTAATCAATTGTTCTCAAAGAAAGGTGACTTAGAAATTATAAAATTCAAGTAAGTAATAAAAATCTATTAAATTATTTGCGTTTGATAAGCTATTAGTGTGTTGTCAAGAATATTATGAGTAAAAATGTGTTTATTCATGATATCATTTGATTTTTTTATTATTTATTTTATTCAAGGACAAGCATCATACGTCTGCATTAAAATTACCTGTATTTTGCGTAGCTATTGTTATAACCATAAGTAAGATGAGGAAATATGACTGTTGCTGTGATAAAACAGTAAACAAATCAGTGCCAGTTTTGTTTTAATAAACCAGTATCTTAATCCAGTATATAGGTTAACAACCTTCCTGCACTTTATGTATCTTGTATTAAAATATGAAATATATATTAAGAATTATGTTACAAAAATGATATTAAACAGTAATGTATTTTTAATTTAAATATTGGTAAACTTAAGAGGTTAATGATCTGTGTACAATATGTCTTGAAATAAATGTGTATGATGTAGATGGTCGTCCTATTTAAAATCTTTTTAAATTAACAATAAACATATCAATATTGCTCAGTGACCACATTGTAGTACAGAAATATGCCGTTCAATGAAACTTTGCACAAATGAATGTTACTAATATATCTTTATTTTGCATACAGTAAGACACGTTAGAAAAGTAAAGAAAAAAGCTAGACCTAAAAAAAAGAATTTTTGGATCTCGCTATTTTTTATTGTTTACTGTTCTTAAGTGTCTTAACATCTGCAAAATAAAGATACATTAATAACATACATTTGCGCAAACTTTCATTTAACGGCATTTGCCATTGTTGATATTTTGATAATTTTCTTTTTATTGATGAACGTGATTGGGAGGAATGTGGTAAGCCCTTAAATCACTGCGGATATAAAGTTGAACAAATGATTTATTGTGCATTTCGCGGTAAAATACCATTGTATTGTCAAAATGTGTAACAAAATCACTTTTTAGTTAGGAGAAAATAATCGATAGTTGTAATTTTATTCTAAATGTAGTAACAACTAAAATGTCAAAAATATGACCGAAGTCACTTTTTCCCGTGGCGTGCCCCATTAATAGTGGTATAATGATTATCGAGCTATTCAGGGCACCTGTTATGATTGCAAATTTTTGTGGGTTTTCTTTGGAAAAAGTTAAATATGCATATCAGAAAGACCACATTCAGAAGTCACATACTCCCCTCACAGCCAAAAGAAGAGAGGAGAAGGAAGCATGGTTACAACGAGATTTATTTCCGAATAGAACATAATTATAATCTATTAACCAAAGCGCTGAAATCACAAGAAATGCTGGGTTGAATTTAAACACACATATCCATTTCAAAAAACCTCCCGAGAAAACCTTTATCATGCTCTCATTATCAGGGTGGCTATACCACGTCACGTTTTGGATGTCGTGCACACACAAAATCACAAATTCACACTTTTAAACAAAATTTGTCTTTGAATGTTTGCGTAAACGGCAGCCGTTTGATAATGGAGGTTAAATGTCGATAAAAATGCTATTTACAGGAGTACGGTGCTCTTTATCTGATCGAAATCGGTCCAGATATTACTGAAAAATTAGCAAAAATCGTACCTGACGCGAATGATTTTGTGTGTGTGCACGACATCCAAAAAGTCACGTGGTATTGCCACCCTTATTATAACTAACTTGTTATTTGCCGAAAATAGTTAACTAGTTTTATGCTGTAGAAGAGTTGATTTGGATTGGATTGGAATTTCACAGTTCTTCTTTCTAATGAAAACATCATCAGGACAATGGGATTGAGCAATAATGTCATTTCCAATAATAAGCAAGAACAAGTATGTATTGAAATTATGTTTCAGTATTATGACAGAATAAGCTTTCTTGAAATAAGCAATTGAAACAATCTTAGCACAAATGATGCAATAGTCATATTAAACTGTGTAGGATTTTCAGGGAAATTAACAATATTTCTATGTATGTTAAGTTTGGTTAATTCTCTGATATCTGAATAGAAGTTGATGATGTTTCACACGTTGTTTTTTTTTTAAAGAAAAGGGCTCTTCTACGGATTCATCTAACGCGTATCAGATTTAATATACACATAGTACGCTATTTGGTTCAGGTATTTTTATTGCCGGAAATACAAACGTTTCTATTTATGTTAAGTTGTGATATTTAATACAATGATAATTAAGTATGATTAACTGGATGATGTTTCAAATGTTTGTATTTTTTAAGTCTTCCCTGTGGGTTCTTCTAACTTATATCAAATTTTAATATAATAGTACAATATATAGAGGATATTTGTTTTTACCAGTGTAAGATACAAATATATCTCCTCACCGAGTGAGTTCCGGAATTCGTATTTTCACGAGTGGAGAAGCCACGAGTGAAAATACTTAATTCAGGAGTTCACGAGTGAAATATATTTCTATCTTTCACTGGAAAAACACATTTTCTTTTTGTTTTATGCTTTTAGTGTAAAATTTGCGTGAATTAGACAGAAAAGTAACAAGAAATGGAGCCAAAACCGCATGTTTATGACGTGACGTCATGACGTCAAACATACAAATTTGAGCCCGTTTTCTTAACGTTCTCATTTGGTATGTTATGTGTGTTTCGGTACCAACGTGAAAAAATCAGCCCAAATAAAAATGATTTTCCACTTTTTGAAAACAGTGAAAAACCAATTTTATTTCACCGGGAAAATTCTATAATTCACTGAAAAGCATAAAAATAAAGGCTGTGGTCTGTTTATTTCCGGAAACTAGATAGTGACAGTCTACACTGTAAAATCTAAACTACATTTTATTTCGTAATATTACTACCTCTAGGTATCACTTAAACATGCAAGGACGAATATATTACGTGTTTTTGAAAATATCAAAGGTTCTGACTGTAGAAGACATGTATATTAATTTAATATGATGTAATATTTTTACACAGTCGACTTTATTTTGAAGAGCGGGACGTGTGAATTATTGAAAGCATCTGCTTCAAAATATTTTGCTAATTTTGCATATTTTGTTATAGCGTCACTAACGCAGTAAAAAGGTGAAATATGCATATCAGGAATCGCCACATTCAGAGAAAACAGCCTCCCCACACAGTCAAGAAGGAGAGGGAGAGAGCCTAGTTAATAAAATGATAAGTTTAAAAAAAGACACCACTAACAATAAACAAAAAAATGAGAACCCGAGGGGTTACCGCCTTGGAACGGTCAGTGGCAAATCAAATTGCCACTGGAGATTTAAACCAGGTTCTAGGGTGCACCAACCTCACACTTGCCCCAACAGGTTCTCATATCACAAAACAAGTACAAGTTGTATTGGTGAAAAAACTCAAACCCACTTATCGGCTCAACAATGTTGCATGCAAAAGCACACAAACATATAAAACATAAGAAGCTAATGGCATTGCAAGCCAAGCCAAAGGGCGGGTTCTTAATGAATTTACCGAGACCATATCACCTGGAGTAAAATCAGCAAGAACACGATGAAAGGGATCAAAGAAACAAATCGAGCTTCTAGGTTCTTTTAAGAAAAGAATTCCCCATAAACCTTCATAAACTCTTAAACCTAAAGTTCACCTACAACAAGACCTAAACTGTACTGACGAGTCCAAAATTTGAGCGAAATTCGCCCTTGTTCAGTCATGCAAAGACATTATACAGTACTACTATAAATAATATTTCTTAGAAATTGCAGTATTCCTTCATTAACATTAAATAGGCAGCTTTAACTCTGCTTAAACGACATTTCTGTCCGCTTTTGATATAATGTCGTCTGGATAAGCGATTATGTGTGGTTTGAAGTGGTTTTAAAATATGATCATTCAAATTGCGTTCTCTCAGGGGTAGTCATAATAGTTGATGGAAATAAATAACTTAATAGCTTATTGAACCATGTTAATAACCTTATTGAGGAAATTGTAAATTGTAAGTATGCATGCTCGTGTGTTTTATGTAAACGTTAGTATTTCGATTGCTGGACGCACTACCGTATTACCTAAATAAACATAAAGAAGGAGTTAATACAGTTGCGTAAAACCTTCGATTATTAAAAAACAAATTTAACACATGCGAATATCTGTTTAAATAATAGTTTCACGTAAAGTAAAGCAAAGGTTGCCTTAAAGTCAAAACAAATGTAACATATGGAAGGTTGTAGTACGTTTAAAAAACTATTCAAACAGTTTGAACATATAGTCAGTACTGTTATCAGTAAAATAACCCATTACCAATGTCTTGTAGTGATGGCGACGTATATCAGGGTTATCCGATCTACATTTTTTGGGGTTTTCGTGGCTAGCTCAGTTGGTTGCGTCGTCGGAATTTCAGGGCCAGGCGCTGTCGCCGTGACGGTGCGGGTTTGCTCACAGCTAGAGGCACTTTCATTATTCATGACCATTATTCATTTCCATGACAAAACTTTGTGCGTTCTTCACCATGTAATCGATAGTAACTGCACTGTTAAACTGGCTAATTTTATATTAAAATTATTTTCTATTGTTGTTTGTGTACATTTATATAAAACAAATTAAAAGAATACATGTATAGAAAGTTAACGATAACCTAACACTCACGTGACAGGTTAATAAAAAAGTATAGTATTGTTCATCAGCAAGAATTTTTAAATTACAAATTTTTATCGCCATGTTCTGTTAATAACAAAAACTCTTGTTAAAATATTCAACGAAAATGCAATTCAATTATAGTTGTTTGTATAACCAGACTATGACGTCACCGTCTGCCGATCATACGACAGAGAAAGATAATTATTGCATCTGACATATACATTCATCAGGATATTTTCATGTAAGATTCTCAAATAAGCTTCATGTACATCTATCACAATAAATGCAGTAGTTAATCAGATTTTTTTTCAAATTAATCTGCAATAAGTCTTGACAGAACATATTACTTAACGATTGTCGAACGTATATGCGAATGATGAACCGTAATCACCCTTAATTTTGTGACAACCTAAATATTGGACACCCTTATTTTTCACGAAATTAAGGCTAGGCGCTGTTGTCATGACGGTGCGGGTTCGCTCCCAGGTAGATGCAATATCATTTGAAATTCACAGTTGCGCTATTTGTGCAATGTTGCGACCGTGAAAAGTATCTCCGTACATATAGTCAGTACTGTTATCAGTAAAATAACCCGTCACCGATGTCGTGCAGTGATGATAATGTAAATCAGGGCTATCCAGTTAACCTGTTTTGGGGTTGACCCAGTTAGCTCAATAGGTTTGCGTCGTCGGAATTGCAGGGTTAGGCGCTGTTGCCGTGACGATGCGGGTTCGCTACCTGGTAGAGGAAATATCATCTATATTTTGTAACACTTTTAGGATCGGTATGTTTTGTTAAAATTTATTTTAAGACAATACTTGTACATGCATACAAATCAAAGATACCCAAAATATTGGGACAGTTTTTAACAAATACTTTTTGGTGACCCTTCATATTGGGAAACAAAAAAATACTTTAAACTGTCCCAAGACGTAGGGAGAATATTTACACTTCAACTTCGTCCTCTACGATGAAATCTTATTCATCTAACAAATCATAATTTCTGATCGTAAACAGTATGACGTATTACTTTAAAAGGCGTGGCTACAGTAGAGCCGTTCACAATTTATTAGACGTTGCACAATGTTTTTACGTGTGACATCGCCGAGCACTCACGTTTTGCCAGGAGTTGCTGCGAAAAAGCGTGCCGTCATTCACTTTGTCGTCAACGTAGCTGTTCCAACAGCCATTCGAAAAAGACATAATATCATGAATTCTTCTAGTTATTTTTGTATTATTGAGATTGTTTATAAAGTGAAATATAAGTGTAAATATAAAGATTGAATCAATATTTGATAGTTTTCATTTGGGTAGGAAAACAATTGAATTGTTTAAAGTAAGCTAGACGCCCTTCGAGCTTCACACACTGGCAATTTGATTTGCCATTGGCCGTTCCAAGGCGGTAACCCCTCGGGTTCTCATTTTGTTAATTGTTAGTGGTGTCTCTTTTGAAACTGATCATTTTATTAACCATGCTCTCTCCCTCTCTTCTTCTTGACTGTGTGGGGAGGCTGTTTTTTCTGAATGTGGCGATCCCTGATATGCATATTTCACCTTTGTTTTTACACAAACCAACTTTTTTCCATACCCCAAATGAAAACCATCGAATATCGATTCAATACTTCATTATGATACACATCTTCCAGGGTCTGTCAATTTATGGGTTATTACGGTTAAGCGTAAGAACACTTATTTTATCCATAATGCTGTAGTAGCGTATCGTTCAATAGGTAGAGCGGGAAAGAGAGTGCAATGAGGTCATCGTCTCAACTTAAGTTCATGTTGAATAATGTAGCAGATTTCAAATATTTATAAACAGTTGACAAGAGGAATAATTTATCTATTTAGATAGATATATAGATAGTTGGTATAGTTTTATTTTATTTAAATATAATTCCATCGCATTCCTACTAAAACGATTTGAAGGTTTCATTTAACTAAATAACGTAGTATTCCTTAGTAGTTTATTCGCTTTAAGTCCGTTTTAATATATTATTTGTTTTCGTTGCATCTGTGGATCTCTTAACCCTTGCAAATCGGCCTGTTTGTTGCTTATTTATAGAAATAACATGTCAGAAAAAAAAGAAACTTATTTTATGTATATTTCTTGTTTTGTTAAGAAAGTTTAAGTTTTGTATGAAAGTGTGGCCTCTTTTCTCCTTTTTTGACATTGGGCGGGGGGACTATTTTTTTACTTTGGGTCTTTCGGTTATTTGTCTAGAATGTTAATGAACATCCTATATTTTTCTAGAAAAAAGATAAATCACTTATAACTGCCAATATGTCTTTAGATTAGAAAATGTTGAGGGATTAAACATTAGCATTGAACATTGATAGAACATTATCTAATGTCTCAGGTGGTTCTATATTGAAATAGAAAACCTTAATACACTTCAATGTCGTGAAGATGGAATGATTAAAAACCTAAACTGATGCTTTAGCACGTACTAGCATAAAAAGTAAGAAAACTCCGTTAGATTATGTGACTAGAAACTTGTTATATACTCTCTTCTTTTCTGCTGCGTGGGATGGTGTTTTCTAGGTGTGACAATTTCTAATATGCATATTTCATTTTTGTTAATATTTGTTATGGGAACTTAATTAAGTATCAAAGTAATCATAAGGGAACACTCAACAATGATTCTACACGTTTATTGATTTTCGTCTCAAAGAAAGTTTAACTTACGGAAACCTGTTGGGGCAAGTGTGAGGTTGGTGCACCCTAGAACCTGATTTAAATCTCCAGTGACAAATTATTTGGCCACTGACCGTTCCAGGGCGGTATCCCCTCGGGTTCTCACTTTCGTTAATTGTTAGTGGCGTCCATTTTGAAACTGATTATTGTAAAACTATGCTCTATTTCCCTCTCTACCTTTTGGCTGTGTGGGGAGGCTGTGTCTGCTGGATGTGGCCGTTCCTGATATGCATATTTCACTTTTTTAGCTAAATAATATTGAAACTCTTCAAAATGGGATAAAACATCTTCTTACAGTCTGACTAGATACAAGCTTTGATAATAAAGAAAAACACCTGTATACATTGTATCAGGAACATCCACACTAAAAAACACAGCCTCCCCAAAAAGCCAAAAAAGCAGAGAGAAAAGTAGATCATGAATGTATAAAATGATAAATAACAAGTAAGACACCACCAGCAAATTAATGAAAACAGTCAGGTTAAAGCGACATTACTTCAATTTAACCTGCTCTTGTATGAAATATTACATGTATTTGGAACTATAGGCATAAATTTGCAGCATTAGTTCGGGCTAAAAAATTTTTAATTTACTTAAATAAATTTGGTCCTCGCGACTAAAAGCGAAAGTAGGATTTCCGAAGCGTCACAGAAATCGAGCTCGCGCATGAAGTGGTCTCTTCATCAAAAATTGGTGCTAATTATATCTCCACTATATTTAGCTTCTTAAAAGATCGTTAACGACAATTTAACAATTTCATTGAAAATTCCGTCTATAAGAAAGAATTCGATCGGACCTTTTGTGTTCTGTTAGAGAGTTTATATATTGGAGTCTATATGGACAAATATGATTTTTCAATAGTATATTCTTACTTAAGTTTAGGGCTGGAGCTTTAACAATTAAGTACATTTGTGGCGTCTATTGTGAAACTGATCATAACATGACTCTGCTCTCTTCTCCTTTTTACTTTTTGGCTATGTGGGGAGGCTGTGTCTGATTGATGTGGTTATTCCTGATATGCTCATTTAACTTTTTTTTATTGATATGGGCTTTTTGATTATAAAACTTGATCTCTCCGAAAATTACGGTTTTAAGGTGAAATACCCATCTTATTGGCTGAAAAGGAGACTAGTCTTCATTTCAGCCAAACAGGTTCTTAAAATTTAAAATTTGTCTCCATTTGAAGTTTTTTATAAGCCTGTGCCCTATGTAGCACACGAAGTCACAACACTTCCAGAAAAAGGGGCATGACTACTGTTAGTATGGGGGAACTCTCAGTTTGGTCTTAGTTTTTGATTGGTAGTTGACGGGTTGATGGTTTGGTTCCAGCTTATCCACCAAGACAACTTGTTTTTGTTTTTGCATTTTAGAACATTTTGAGACAAATTTGAGGCTTGTGCACCAAAGAATCATGTTTAAACATAGCGGCAGTATAGTTTGCCACTGATCGATCCAATGCTGTAACCACTTGCGTTCTCATTTTCGTTTATTGTTTATGGTGTCTATTTTGAAAATGTTCATGTTATAAACATGTGGTCTCCTCTCTGCTTTTATGCCATGTGAAAAGGCAGTGCCTTTTTGGTGTGGCCATTCCTGATTTGCATATTTCCCTTTTTATACTTATGCTCAATATTTCTCTATAAATGGCCTGGGTGTGTGTTTCTTGCGTGTGTTTTTTTTTTCTTAATATTCATATTTATCTTTTAACACACCTGTGACAAATACGTTTTTCTGCCCAAAACTTCCAAGGTTGTTCCATCGCAGGTTGTGTGATTTCTGTATAGTGTTTTATCGTTTATAGCAAAAAAAACTAGATTGACTTGTATGTACTTCATCGGGTAATAAAATGCCTAAGTTAAAATTGATATTTTATTATAGCAGTTACAGATGTCATTTTCAATTTGATTATGTCGTTTTCTGAAAGAGCCATACGAGATTGTTTGCAAGAATCACATTGCTGTAATCATACAAGTCAAAATGATATATTTTCAATAAAAACGTATGTTTTTATATATAAAAGAATAAAATTAACAACTCGACAGCATACACAATCAACAGTAATTTACTTTGTTCGAGTTATTAAATTTGACTGAATTTCGAGTTGAACACGACGGCTTTACAAGTAAAACGTACAAAAACGAGTTTTTTTAAAACTATTTTTAACTATCTCTTTTTTGTTTTAATTATGTCAACGTACTGGTTATGCCTACTGTCTAGCGGTTGGTCTTTCTGGGTATGAGTAATGATAGTGATATTGTGCTCGCTTCGGAGGTTGCATGATTTCGAGAGTTAGTGATAAGAATGGTAAGTAAATGAATAAATAAACAAGTAAAATATGCATATCTGGAATCGCCACACTCACAAAACACAGCCTTCAAAGGCATCGAAAAAGAAGATAGGAAGAAAGAGCATGTTTGTTATAAGTATGTCAATTCAAATAAGACGCCACAAACAATTAACGAAAAAGAGAACCTTTGGGGTTACCGCCTTTGAACGGTCAGTGGCAAAACAAATTGCCACTTGGGGAATTAAACCAGGATCTAGAGTGCACCACCCTCACACTTGCGCCATCAGGTTCTCATATCACAAAACAAGTACAAGTTGTCTTGGTAAAATAACCCCAACCCACCCATCAGCTCAACAATGTTGCATGCAGAAGCACACAAACATATAAAACATAAAAGCTAAAAAATCACTTCCAGAAAAACATGCTGTTATTTGTTTTGTTAATGATGATACATGTAACTAAGTATTTTCTGAAACGTGTTATGATTTTGTAGAATGATTAAAATAATATCTGAATAAAAAAACAATTTTGAATTTTGAAATATACTGATAACAACACAATGAAAATATTACGTGTTCGGATTGAATTTGACTATTCATGGGCAGTTATGGAAATGCAGTCTCATATCCATTGGTTACGCGCATCTCAATATATATTCGTACAAAAGTAACCAGTGCAGAATTTTTATATATCAAATGTGTATTTTTTTTCTTAAAGTGAAAACAATGGGCAGAACCGAACAACATATTATTTTAAAAAGGATCTGACCACAACAATCCTTCGTCTCACAAAAAGACGTCAAAATTGAAGGTACTATGCACTTTGGTTGATTGAATATTTCCTAAAATTAAACTGGCTGAAATATAAACGCTAACCTTATACAAAATGTACGGGAAAATGAGTTTTTTAGAACCCTTAAATTAAACCAAATATACTTATGGACAATAGTCCTGTCCGGTATGATTTCCATGATACCTTTTAAATGCATGAAATCCGAAAAAGGCCAATACTCTACTGGCATAAATTTGGCATCGATGGAAAGAGGACATTTATATGCATTCGATGAAAAAAGAATTTTGGAATTTGAGCCAGTACTGCCGGTAGTGTAATGTGTTGAAAAAGGGTATGCAAAAAGTTCCAATCTTCCAACCGGACAAAACTTTAGTCCATTAGCATAGTTGTTGAAGGCTTGAATCGCCCCTAGGTTTAATGGAGATTTCAATGTAGAACCGTTTTTTTTGTTGAAAATGATTTCCCTAAGACTATTTTTCATGAAAAAGACTGCCTCTTAGTACTCATTTCTTTTTGTTTACACCATTTTTCGTGAGGCATATTCTGCATTGCCACTGATAGGACATAACTTTAGCTGTCTTTCTCGTTAATTGTTTATGTGTTTTCAATTATCAGATTACAAACTTTTTCTACCTTATTTTCTACTATGAAATTGTTTTGGGGGGCTGAATGCTTATCTTAGGCCATTACAATTATTATAGTTTTTATGCAATGCTTTTCACCATACACTTTTCTGTATGGCTGGTATTATCGTTTCGTGAAGGTGGCAGTTGGCAAACGGAAATTGCGCAAAATGTACAATAGGTAGTTTTCGGGTCGAAATAAAGGAAACTATACAATTATCCACTCGTAAATTTTCATTATCGTTTCACTTTTTCCAGGAGAATACCCATTTTCCAATTTTTTTCAGGTGCCTCACAAAAATACGCTTATTAAAGAAAAAACACATTACTCAGAAGAATCAAACTTTTTCACAGCCAAAAAGATGTAACCTTTATGAAATAGGCATTTAATGTTGACATAAAACAAAGGTGGTATTTCAATATTCGACGTAAACATGTAACCGTTGTTTGAATTTTTCATTTCGCTAAATGACTTAGAAGTTAAAAGTAAACGTGTCACGGATTAAAGGAATTGAAAACTACTTCGTCAAAGACAGAGGGTTCGAACCTGCAATTCACGGTCAGATATCTGCCGCTCTACCCATAGACGACGGCTGTTGAATACGAGAGGAAGCAAGCTTTACTCTTAATTTATGCAGTGTAATGCTCGACAATTAAAGGCCCAATAAACTTGTCAAACAGCATATTTTTTATTAACCTAAACATTTTAGATTTCACCTGTATGCATAATAACACAAAAAATAAACCTTACAATAAGAAAAGGGTATTATCTTATTGATTTGCAGCATGTTTTGCGGATCGTTTATCTTGTTTACAATACAAACAGCGAATCTTTCCGGGCTGATTTTCGGCAACTCTCGGCAGGCGACGGTCGCTAATTATGCAGAAGTGCATAAATTTATGACGTATTCCCCACTAAAAACCGTTACCGGGATGACGTCACCGCGTTCTGCGTTCTTACCGCCCACTTACGGAAAAAACCGATAACTTTTCGCCGAGTAAACATTGGTTAGTAATTTTGGTGGCTACAAAAATACTGTTCGGACCGAGTCTCAATGATTGGGGATTGTTTGAGAACATAAATGTTTGGTAATTTATATTTTCTTTTGAAAAGGGTCAACGTGGTCAATTAATTTTCACAATGAAAAAAACACGTTTTGACAAGTTTATTGGGCCTTTAAGCACTGTATTCATCATATTTCGCGCGGGTATTTTCGTGTATTTCTCGCTAGGACTAGAGCTCAAATGCCAAATCCAGCGAAATGCTATTGTTTTACAGCAATCTCTTAATATGATAAAAATAATTATAAAACTACGCGACATTTCGTCCGCGCGAATATTATATTTTCGGCTTCTGTGCTAAAATTCGTCCCCAAGAAAATAAAAGACACCACAGTACGTTTAGGTAAAAGTGTGTCATTATACAGTAGACCGTACGCATTATTATTTCTGTATGTCTGTAATGCCGAGCTTGACACTCGTGTCTGCCTGCTGAAAAAGGATTCTGATACATTTTGGCGAGTTAGGAATCAGTACCTTAGACCACGGTCGTGTTTAAATAGGCATAGTCTCTTGATGTTTGACACTTCATGGGATGTGGCTAATATCCTATGGGAAACTAGTGTAGATCCAGATCAGAAAGGACATTATTGCTGTCTGAACTGGATTAACTCTGGTCGTTTCTTGGCCAGAAATATGCTAGCAAATTAACCATGCTGTTTTGATAGCGAACAAAAATTAATATTATGCCTTTTTACACTTTTACATTACTATTTCAAATTCGCCTATTAGTCTGACCTAACTGTAATATTTATAAGAAATTGCAATAACTTCAGCAATTAACAAAAACCTGAAAAATTGAGTAAAAAATGTTCCTAACGGATGATTCGAACCCGCAGCTGGCGGAACGAGAGTCAGAAAGCTCTACCATTGTACCATGGCCGATCTTAGAACTTCGTCGGGTTACTTTTGTGCTATAATTGATGTCATCGTTAAACTTCTGTTTCGATACACTATCTCATATGGAATTTGTTTTTCACGAGCAATTTATATAATCGACTAATAACTTTTTGTATATGAGCCCCAAAAGGAGATACAAGAAACAAATGTAATGATACCCAATATTTATTTTTAGATTTTTTGCTGTTATGGGCTTATACTTACAATAAAGAATATCATTCTATGAATTATCTACCTTTAATACAAAAACTTTTTCTGGAAATTCAAATAATTCAATAAATTCAGAAAATGTGATAGATTTTATTTTCTTTGAATATCTTTTTCATTATATTATTTACGAAATTGCTTTTTTTTAAAGATCAGGCGAAGTTGTAAAATTGAATAACACCTTTAAAAACAAATTGTTTTGATATAAAAGGCCATATCAGATTTCATTCGGTGCTTTTTCAAGAAAGCAGTTCCTTTCGGGGGACAGATTTGAGTTCCTTTCGGGGAACATCTTTGGCTTGGCGCGTGTATGTGTTCTCATGGCTGAGCACACTTTCCTTCTTCCTTCTAATAAAATTACCTGTCTTTTTCTAGAGTCCTTTTCGTGAAAAAAAAACATAAAAATATATTTGCACTTTCTTCATCATTTTCCTTCCCTTACTGGCAACATTCACACCCTGTCTACAAAATTTCCTCTTCCCAATACTCTTCCTTCATCTTCTTCCCTACCCACTCCTTATTCCCTCTTGCCATCCTTTCAAGAGGGGAAGTGTTGGAGGAGGAAGGAAAAGGTCACCCTCTCCCTTTCCATCCCCTTCTCCATTCCCTCTGTTTGATTCCCCCTCTTTCCCTTTTCTACTTCCACTCCCTTCTCCCCTCCTATATTTTCTGCCATTATTTCTTTTGAACCTTTCATCTCCTATCCATTTTTTCCCATTATCTCTTTCCTTCTCATTTTCCTTCTTCTTCTCCCCTCCCATTGACCCTTTCTCCTATATACTTCTCCCCTTTTTACTCCACCCCTGTCTTCCCTTTATCCCCTGCCTTCATCCCTTCTCTTATTTCTTCCCCTTCTCCTCAACTTTCTAATCCTTCTTCCGTCCCTCCTTCTTCTCTTTCATCTCCCATCTATTCTTACCGTTGTCTCTCTCCTTCAGTCCTGCCATTGTCTCCTCCTCATACCCATCATTTCTTCTCATTCTACCATCCCTTCTTCACCCCTCCTCTTTCTTTCCTACCTTTCCTCTTACGTTTTTGTTAATTATTTGTGGTATCTTTTTTGAAACTGATCATTTTATTGACCATGCTCTCTCCCTTTCTCTTCTTCTTGACTGTGTGGGTAGACTTTTTTTCTGAATTTGGCGATTCCTGATATGCATAGTTCACCGTTTTTCTTCCTCTCTTCTTCCCCACCGTCCTTCTCATTCTCCTCCAATTTCTTTTCCGCCTCCCTACATTCTCCCATTATCTCCTTCTCCCGGTCCTTCTTACCCTCGCTTCTCCCGCCTTTTTCTCTTTCCTCTTCCAACCCCACCTTTCTTTACCTCCTTCCTTCTCCTCTCCTTTTTTCCTCTTCCCTCCCCTTCTCTCATCCATTTTTACCCTTCTTCCAACCCCTTTTCTTCTCTCATACCTTGTTCCCATTCTCACCTACTTCTTTTCCGAATTCATCTCTCCCTTCTTATTCTCCCTATCCCTCTTTCTCATATTCCTTCTTTTCTTACATTCTACTCCGTCTTATATCCCTTCTTCTCTTTCTTCTTTTCCTTTTCTCCATTTATCGTCCCTATTCATTATTTGAATACTTTGCAATTTATTATATATAATTATTTTTAAATAATGACGAAGTTGTAACTTTTTTTTCTCAACTTAATAGTGACGCAAAGGACCGGGCTGTTCATAAATGTCAACTTGGATAAACTTGTAGCCCTATCCATTTCTTTATTTATGAAAATATTTTCAAAGTTCCATTCAGTTGGTTGCGTCGTCGGGATTGCAGGTCAAGGCGCTGTCGTCGTGACGGCGGGGTTCGCTTCCAGTTAGTAGCAATATCCTTTGTTACACAAAATACAAACTTTACACGAGCAATCTATAAATGTTTGTAAAATAAAATACCAACAAATGATATTGCCTCCACAGGGAGCGAACCCGCCGTCGAGGCGACAGCGCTGAGCCATGCAATTCCGACAACGATACCGACTGAGCTAGCCGGGACAACACCAAAAATGTTGATCTGTTGGCCCTGAAAACATGTCATAACTGTATGACATCGGTATGGGATTTTTTTAATGAGAACAGTATACTGACTATATGAACGGTGAGACTTTCTACGGCCGCCATGCTGCACAAATAGCGCGACTGCGAATTTCAAATGATATTGTCTCTAAAGGGGAGCGAACCCGTACCGTCACGGCGATAACACAAACCCATGCTATTCCGACCACGCTACCGACTGAGCTAGCCGGGATATATGAGAATATACATATGGGGATATATAGATACTGGGAAGCATCAACTGAGTATTGATTTCAAACAATTTTCTGTGATACCAGACGCGCCTTAACTTTTGATTAACCCCGCTTGTTTTAAATCACCAACTGGTAATTTATCACGGTTAACGTTGTCAAGAACTGGTGTTTTAGCATGATCTTTATCAACGAGACAATATATCCTACTTTTAGAAATAATCGTAAGAAGTGACCATGGTTGTAGTCGGTGGTTAATATTTGTATGAAAAACATACACTTGTACCGTCAGATATATATCGTCCTTTTCTGTGAAACCCAAACATGCAGATATACTTCCCGCCAAAAGAAAGTAAAGACTTTTGTGATTTTAACCAGGTGTAACAGATTTATAAAATAAAATAAAAATAAGAATGTCTTCGTATGATTTCAAATGTTTCCTTACAATGTATGACGGAATTTAAACCATCACTATGATCAAGATAAGAAACACGCTACTTGTGTTGCCACCTTTTAATTTTATTGGTTTTCTGCAAATTTCCCGAAAAAATACAGTTGTAAATTTAAAATTCCGCGGAACGAAGAATAGGTAAGACAGCGTTTAACATGTTTTCTCATTGGCTGTTAGGCAATTATTGTCCGGATGATTTTATTGTTTTAATCAAATATTGAGCTTTTAAATTTGGCTGCAGAAAACGCCTGATAAAACTGTAAGTTACCCGAAATAGCAAGTATTTTGCAATGCTACTTTGCCTTTCCGAATGGTTTCAATTTCGTTAAAGCTACAGTAAAGGTTTAAGGTTTTGACGTTCAGTATAATTAGCGCAAAGGCAGTGGAAACCCAAACATGTCTGTCAATAACCAGGGATCATGACATTTAACTTTGTCTTATTGTTGGTTGACTTTGTTGTCAGCATGAAAAGTAACCCAAGTACATTTGACGATTTGTCTTGGAGATTTGGTTAATGGTTAGTCAAAATATGCCTTTTCAACAACCTGCCTAACAGTTACTTTATATTAAAGCAAAGTCGTCGGATGTTGCTTTTGTAGAAAATAATGCTTATTATATAGATATACAGTCGAACTTCGATAATTCGTATCGGCAGTTCGAATTATCAAACTTTAAGGTCTGTCGGCCGGGGGAAGTGGATATTGTTTGTTCACGTTTTTATTTTAGGTATGTTGATCTATATTATCTTTTGTGAGTGAAAAAAAGACATTGTGAAACAATTATTTGTTGTTTATTTTTATTTTCAAAAACTATATATGCATGTTCAAATATAAACATGTACATGTACGTAACACGAATATATTTTGATATAAAAAGTACGAAGTCAACAATTGCACAAATCACGAATCTCCACCTCACAAATGTTTAATTTACAAACTTTGTCATTCTAGTTTGAACGACCGCTCGCCTAACAAAGTCTTTTTCATCAGAACATTGTGCATCTTACAAAACATGCGTAGTTCGCGATCACTGTTATCCTGGCATTTAAGGTACCGTCTCATCGTTTCACAAGCAATATTCAAGATTTTCTTTAATTATATTTCTGATCAGATTTTAATAAGATAAAAAATAATATTATTTTTGTAACAGATATCGCGTTGCCAGATATGTATCAGTCTACAATATGTGCTAATCATAGGGCACAGCTATTGTTATCCGCATGAAGTGTGAAAACTCTACGTGTCTTAATTTTAAGCGATACATTTCAATGGAGTTTGAAATATCGAGAGTGACATTAATAGAAAATCAAACGGACGGACTGGACTTTGAGTTTGAAGTTCGAAATATCGGGTGTTCGAATAATCAAAGGTTAATGCATATATAAGGCGTTTTTCCGTGACCGAGATACGAGTTCTTAATATCTAAGGTGTTCGAATAATCGAAGTTCTAATTTTTCTCGATTCTTGGCTCCGAATCACTTCCTCCGTTTCAACAGATTCTTTTAAACTACTGACCAATCAAAATAAAGGAGCGAAAGAAACGTGGCGGAATGAAAAGATCGTTTGGAGGGCATCGTTAGGCTCTTAAGGATCGAAAGAATTTGAATGCAATCAAAATGGAATTGAATTGGACTCGGATTGGAATCGAAGTGGTTACAATACATGAAAAGGCAACTCTGACAGTTCCAAGGCGGTAACCCCTCGGGTTCTCATTTTTGTTTCTTGTTAGTGGTGTCTCTTTTGAAACTGATCATTTTATTAACCATGCTCTCTCCCTCTCTTCTTCTTGACTGTGTGGAGAGGCTGTTTTTTCTGAATGTGGCGATTCCTGATATGCATATTTCACCCTTTTTTTTTGAAAGCCACCGAAAACGATATATATGAGAATATTGCAGGCTCGGTTTGATTGAGCCTGTTCATGGACAGTAATGGAAATGCATATTAATTAGTGCTCACGCCCCTAGCCCCGGATTGAGCGAAACTCATTTTTACACCAATAAACGGTACAATTTTGTATAAATCATCCATAAATGTTGATCCATTCAGAATGATTAAATGCGGTATTTACAAGTGTTAAGAGGAATGGATATGGGCAGGAGTGGAACTGGCAAAATTGATGACGTTTAGTACTGTAATTTGCGCTCTTTTTTGTAAGAAATCATTTTAGTAATCGAGCTCGGAATATTGTTTTTCTTTGATAAAACAAATTGTAATTAAATACACTGAATACAAGATACAAAACTTAGCGTTAGCTCACCCACCTTTTCAGTCTTGTTAAATAAATTAACAAAACGTAAACATAATTCAGCACTATAAATTATTATTTCAAAAAGGCATATTTTCATCAATCCCAATGTCGTTTTAATTTCAACTTCCGCTAAGCGTTTTCAACAATTTCATTTTAAGCATAGTTCTTCTAATTTCCTTAAAACTTTATGATATATATAGAAACACTTCAATAAATTAAAAGAAATAATATCTGCTGTTCTGTTACACTAATTATGTTTAATGGCAAGCAGGCGCAGATGTTCAAACTTTTACCTGCTGATTGACTTACCATTTTACAAATAAATAAATAAACACGTCAATCGGTTCAAGATATGCCCTAATTTGGTAAAATAAAACCGTGATATGTTTAAAAGACTGGGCTAAAAACAACAAATAAATACCGTGAATTTTATTAAACGATGTGTTAGACATTCCTTCAGTTTTTTGAGAGTGAGAGAGTGTCAGAGAGAGGGAGAGAGAGAAAGAGAGAGAGAGAGAGAGAGAGAGAGAGAGAGAGAGAGAGAGAGAGAGAGAGAGATTGCGGGAGAACTTTGAAGAAAGAAGAGGAAATACCCGAAATACCCGAGGTGAGCAATGAACCTCAGAAAATAAATGTTTCAAGAAAAATATTGCTTTGGTTATTAAAGAGTTTTAATCCTTTTCGGAGCATTTATGTAAGTCATGAATTTACTATTCTAACGTTGGGAATCCATTATTCGTCTACAATAACTGCTTTGAAATACTTAAGTTTAATTCTCACAATGATAATTATATGTCAATGAATTGATATGTTTAATAGTATTTCTTTTTTGCCTTTTTATGGATTCCTATCCGATTCGTAATTAATACCTTTCGACATATACAATTCATCAATATCCCAATATTATCCTTTTCGTGACGAAAGCTTGATAAATAAGACAACTTGTGAGTTTCTAATGCTTCAGTATAAGCCAAACTCTTTAGACACAATCATCTGCTTCTGTACTCCTTTCTGACTAGGAGATTAGTACTATTTCTGTATGTTAATAGGTAACAAGCAATTTGATTAAAATCATTTCCTGAAAACCGCTATCAAGATCTGACGACGAGTAACTAAAACATCATTTTATCACTAACTCTTTGAACTAATAAGATTGTCGCCTACAAAATCGCAAAAGTGAATGTAAAAATAGTATTTTAAACCATGGAAAGTGTTGACAGCCTGCGTAAGATATATTTTACTGCAGATATATGTGTTTAAGTAGTATTCCATTCATTTCTAATGTAATGACATCTTCATATCAATTTTCGAGCGTTATAAGTAAGTCATGCTTCATTTGTTGACAATTTCTAAAAATAATAATCGGGGAAAACCGCTATTACTTATGTACGGTGTCTAGTGGCCGTCATCAAATCTAACAATTTGTTAGATATGACTTTAGTGAGACTGGGTAAAAAGGGATCTTTTAAAGCCTACGAACACGTAGTTATAGGCTCGCCTGTTCCAATTTGAGAACAACTCACTCAGTGGGCCAACTTGATTTGCCAAGACGGCTTACGAATCGGCGTTAATCGGTCACCGATGGGCTCGCACCGGTGTGAAATATGAATCAAGCTTTTCGGCTAAACTTAAATGGCGTCAAATACTACGGCGTATTCGGTGTGCGCCGGCTAGTGATCTCGGCTTAATCTCGGAACAAATAAAGTGATTTGACGGTGCCCGTTCAGAAATCGGCGTACGCCGGCGAAAGCTGTCTTGGCAAATCAAGTTGGCCCAGTATTTACAAGTTCAAGTAAACAATACCAATGTCAACCCCTCCAAAACATGGAACCATCATTGTGGTGTTTTCAGAGTAATATCATTCCATGATTGCATGAAGAATGGTTTTCTTCGAACAAAAAGTATGACTGAACTTAACATAATAAAACTTTAGAGATCTGATAAAACACCACATGAACAGGATTTTATCACTCTTTCTGACTGAAGATTGAAACCGGGATAAGTTCGAAAATGATAGTCAGAATGTTAGAGTTTAACAGAAGAAAAACACAACTTTTATGGCATAAAACATTGCGTATAACGCAAAACAACAACATCAACAAAACAATATAAAAATTGTTTTGCCACTGACAGTTCCAAGGCGGTAACTCTCGAGAGGTTAACTTTGTCTTTAATTGTTTGTTGTGTCTTATTTAGAATTGCTTTTTTAACAAACCAGTGCTCTCCTTTCCTCTCTTTTGGCTGCGCGGGGGGGGGGGGGGGGGGGGGGGGCTGTGTTTCCTGGTTGCGGTTCCTGATATGCATACTGCACATTTTTACTCTAAAATTTACGTTGTTTTATGCTATGCAATATTTGCGTTATTACGACAAAAACACTGTTGGAATAGCTCCAAAAAGACGTTGCATGATTTAGTCATTTTCCAAATGTTTTGTTCGCAATATTGTAATTTCTTTATTGGCACCAACGTGAAAAAGAACAGTAATTGTCCGTGGGCATACAATTTCGTGGTTTTAGTTATTAAAACATAATTAGAAATCTATTGAAATATTATCTACTAGTAGTATATTAACAACAAAGTTTTGGATTCGAAATCATGAATTTCAAAGCGTTAACATTCTGTAAACTATACATGTACAGCCCAGATGACCTTTCTGTTCTTTTCGCACTATTTACATAATTGATGTTATAAGTTCTGCAAGTCGTGACTTTAATTCAGAATTAATAACTTTACGCCAGGGAATCCTTGCGACCATAACACTCGTGCTATGTTTAAGAAACATCAGAATGCTAATTCCGTTGCGGGGATACTACACAGAAATAGCGGTGAACGGTGAGTATAATCTTTTTTATTACCTCCTCAGGGAGGCTGTTTTTTCTGAATGTGGCAATTCCTGATATGCATTTTTTCTCCTTTTTATAATCAGTAGTTGTATATGTGCTGTGTGGCGGCTGTAAAACGTCTCCGCGTACTTACATTCAATTCTGTTATCTTTTCATCCATCGGCGACTGCATTTGACATTCACACCCCCGCCCCACTCACTCATTTACAATCATATAATAACCATCATAGCAAAGTTTAAAGTTACCGTATAATGTTTATTTTCGCGACAAAATATTTTCGCTATTTTCGCGGCCGTAAAATAATAAACGCGAAAAATTCATACCTTTACGTTTGCGGAGTGCACTATATTGCTAGACTGTACGTTACGCTTGATTAAAACTGCCGTTGCAATTTCTTTGCTGCATATACTATGCTTTAAAAACAATGTAGATGATCCTTACTAAAAACTGTTTGAAAGGCTTTATAATATCCCCGGCGAGTTAAATGTTAATGTCGCTATTAAAACAGATGTCAATTATGCTACGAGCAAATTGGTTTGATAAAAGAGCACTGTTAAATGCACAGCTTTCGCACCATAGCAAACACTTCTTCTAATAAAACTAATAAAATATATTTCTATCTTAAAATTGTTAAATCAAACACCATCTTTTATATTTCTTTTTAGCTCTGTAGACAGTCTTTAGCAGGAATTTCGAAATTCGGGGATATCAATTGTGTTTCTCTCTCTAAAAGTTCTTAATTGTCATTTTTTTCTTAATTGTCATATTATTTTCTGCAAACTTTTTCATTTAAATATTTGTCTAGAACTATACCGAGCGTTTTAATAATTATTATTCAAAATTACTTACTTGCCCCAGTTACACAGACGGTCGGTTGCTAATCGGTTGTTTTATTTTAAGTTAGTCGCTGTTTTGATCGGTTGTCATGCGTTATTTTATTTCTGGTTTTCTGTGTAACCAGCCATCGGTGATTGACAAGTGTTCATCGGTTAAATAGATATTTCATGGGTTGCTGGTAAACATTAATTCTCATCTTTTTTGTTCTATCGGTGGTAAGTATTAGTTGATCGGTTGCTTATCGGTGGCCCATCGGATAAATCGGTTGTAGACAGGTTGTCGATCGGTGATGATTGGTTGTAGACAATTTGTCAATCGGTTATTTATACATGTATAATATTTTCACCGATCGATAATTTTAACATGTCTAAAAATTCTGATCGGTTATTTTTCACCGACGAAACTCATCTTTCCCCAATAACAATTGATAGGTGGCAAAAAGGCGACCAATATTTGATATCGGTGGTAAATCCCTTGTCATCGGTTCATGTTCCACTTTTGTTTGGATGCACACATTTTAAAAATGAACTAAAGCTTAAATATATAAACAAATGCTCTCTCTCTCTCTCTATCTCTCTCTCTCTCTCTCTCTCTCTCTCTCTCTCTCTGTCTGTCTGTCTCTCTCTCTCTGTCTCTGTCTGTCTGTCTGTCTGTCTGTCTGTCTGTCTGTCTGTCTGTCTCTCTCTCTCTCTCTCTCACTTTTCTTCTTGACTGTATAGGGAAGCTGTTTTTTTTCTGAATGTGGCAATTCCTGATATGCATATTTCACCTTTTCACAAAACTCAAAAAAGATACTGAAGATTTTGTAACTTTTGGATTTACCCCTGTCTTGAGTATGAGTCATCGTTTATAATCGCACGAGGAGATGTTAATGGCAATTGCATAAAAAAGTGAAATCCTGTTTTCTGTGAAATATTTCATTTTCTTGTTTTGTGATACGAGAACGAGTTGTGTGAGTGTGAGGTTGATGCACCCAAGAACCTGGTTTAAACCCCCAGTGGCAATTTGTTTTGCCACTGACCGTTCCAAGGCGGTATCCCAAAGGTTCTCTTTTTCGTTAATTGTTTGTGGCGTCCTATTCGAATTGACATACTTATAACAAACATGCTCTCTCCACACCGTTCAACCCGTTAACTGGAAAACCGATCGTTAACTCGAAAACAGATTACGAAACATAAACGAAGTCGACACTAGGTGAGTTTAATTAATATTTTTGGCATGTTCAGCAACGGTTTCCATTCGGAACTGGTAAGTATTGTTTCAGAAGAGAATGGCGAATCTTGGCATATATTTTTCGAGTGCAAAAGTTTAATATCTTGGAAGAAAACTCTGTGTAAAGTGCGTTTCCTATGTATTTTTGTGTTTGGCAAGAAAAATCACTTTTTATCCAGTGATTGCAACGAATTTAGTAACATAAACATACACAACCATCATTTATCTGTAGTTTGGCCAATTTTCACTGACTAGTTTTTTGTTTCAAAGCGTCAACAGCGTTTTAAAGCTGACATGGTGAGTGAAAATGGTTAACTGGAAAGTCCGATTTAATTTTCAGTTGTTAACCCTGAAGTCAGATACAAGCCATTCAACGTTAACCCTGAAATCAGATTTGAAGAAAACTTTGTGTTGATTATTTATGTGTTTCTATGACATTCTTTGGTGTTTAGTGTTAATGTTGTGTAAATGAATAAATTGGATTAGATACAGAGATTCTTAAATTATGTGAAATTCATGGAAAGACCGAAAACAAAATTAATACATATTTTGTGCCGTATATTGTCAAAAATAAAGAGTTTATCGAATATTGGGAAAATTTAATTGAAATTGCATGTAACTGCTCAAATGCGCATCTCTAATTTCTAGAATTATAATGTTTAATATTGCATCTAGTCTAAGGTAGGAAATGGAATATCTAAATGTTGCCTCTCCACGGCTGAAATTTTCTAATGTTATAATGCACGTATTTACATGGATAAAATAACTAGAAATAAAAGACTATGTCAGAAATTTTCAAGTATGCGTAGTTACAAAGTATTCATCCGACTCGCCTTTTCGGTTTCAGGTCTGCCACTGGAGTTAAAAGCAATGGATACATGCAGGTGTTATTACTGTCCCTATATATTTTTTCTGCGACCCTGTCAACCTTCTTGTTCGTGTGCAACCTGCTATAGAACTGAAGAGTACACAGATATCATTCCGGACAAAGGAGAAGTTTTCATAACTAGCAACAATAAGGCCGGGATATACTGTACTACTGACAGAAAAAGAGAAAAAGAAACTTACTACACTCGTTAAGTGTGAAAAAGAGTTCACTGAAATGGAGGATAATAAAATATTAATGTAAGCAATGATTTCGACGTTACAATGCTGCTTGAAGAGTTGGAAATGGAAAAAAATTGTTGATTCGTCACACTGGACAATGAAATGTCAAATCTGCTTGATTGTATTTCAGCAGTTTTAGAAAATTAAAAGGAAAGCGAACATTTAGGTTCTTGGAAAAGTGGTGTGAACTAGTAGTTATTTTAAACCTGCTAGGCAGCAAAGTAGCTTCATCATGTAGTTTTCTGATTAATGTGATGTTAACACTTACAAATTTTTTTGTAAAGTTAGTGTATTAGCGTTTTCATTGAAGTTACGGATGACAGCATGCTAAGCATGCTAAGCAGTAGAAGCCAGACCCCAAATTCGAACGTCTCTGATTCGAGTCTCACTACGGAAAATATCAGTGTCTTTTTCTGCATTCGACTAGAATTGGATTTAAATCTGGCAGCCATTCATGTAGTATGATTAATACAAACTGCAGGAATTTATAATATAAGTGTAATCTATAACAACAGCGACAACTTCAAAAAATAAATAAATAAATAAAAACATTTATTTGCTGCTTTTTTTTATGTAGAACAACTTTTATTGTATAACTAAAATGACATTAATTAAATTGATACGTGTTTACGGCAAAAGAACGAATAAATAAAGTATTATTAATTTACCGTTTACCCAATAAGCTTCATTTTCTAATCCAGAATTCATACCTTCGTTTACTGCAACCTAAAGTATTAATTTCAACACTAATGCTGACCAACAAAAATATTTCGCTGGTGAAATAAAGATAAACTAGCAAAAGTTTTAAATTTATGAAATATTTAAATTTAGCAACAGCAGCTGAATGACGATACCAAACAAAAAAGCCTGAAGTCAGAATACTCGTAACATCGTCTTCTTCGAAATGTAACAAATTATCGCAATGTCATAAGTGTACAAATATGCAAAAGAAAGAACACAAATTATTCTCCCGAATAGTCTCTCGTTGTGTTCAGATAAATAGTCTTAAACCACAAGAATTGCAAAATTATTTTTTTTATTAGCGGCGTGAAGTTATTCATCAGCAAGCCAAATGTTTTACGTTTTGTTATTTTAGACACCGATTTCTTTGCCTCACTAATTTCTGTTTGTGCACACTTTTAAACGTCCATAGGCCCCTTTCGATAATGTGACAAAATCTTTTAACTCGTCTGACATCCTTCTGTCTGTGAGCTGGCTGACTTGGTGACGAGAAAAGACAACTTTTCCTTTGCTGTTTCAGACGTTTACCTCCTTCCTTATCAAAGATGTTATCTCTATAACAGAAAAAATGTATTAAAATGTAATTCATTTGCTTTGTAACAACAATAATCTTTCACTCCACGTTATATGCTATGTAAAACTAAATTATAACCCAAGTCTTACAAGGAAAAACGGTACGCCAGTGACCAATGTTTGAGATTATAAACAGGAAATATGGATCGCATTTCGCATTATGGAGATTCAATTTTATAAATTTCAATTCTTAATTGTTGATGCGCCTGTTACCAATTACTTTTTCACAATATTCGGTACACTCGGGTATGTATTTTGAGAGTATAGACACAAAATATGTATTAATCTTGCTTTCGGTCTTTCCGTTAAAAAAACTTTGTTACATAATTTAAGAATATCTGCGTCTGTATCAATTTATTTATTTTAACACAACATTAAACGTTAACCACGAAATAATGTCATAGAAAACAGATAAATAATTAGCACAAAGTTTTCTTGAAATCTGATTTCAGGGTTAACGTTGAATGGCGTGTATCTGACTTCAGGGTTAACAACTGAAAATTAAATCGGACTTTCCAGTTAACCATTTTCACTCACCATGTCCGCTTTGAAACGCTGTTGACGTTTTGAAACAAAAAATTACCCAGTGAAAATTGGCCAAACTACAGATATATGATGGTTGTGTATGTTTATGTTACTAAATTCGTTGCAATCGATGGATGAAAAGTGATATTTCTCGCCAAACACAAAAATTCATAGGAAACTCACTTTACACAGAGTTTTCTTCCAAGATATAAAACTTTTGCACTCGAAAATTATATGCCAAGATTTGTTGTTCTCTTCTGAAACAATACTTACCAGTTCCGAATGGAAATTTTGGCTTAACGCGCAAAAAGTATGAATTAAACTCACCTCTGTTTATTTTTCGTAATCTGTTTTCGAGTTAACAATTGGTTTTCCAGTTAACGGGTTGAACGGTGCTCTCTCTCTCTCTCTCTCTCTCTCTCTTCCTCCCTTCTTTTTCGCTGCGCGGGGATGCTGTGTTTTGTTAGTGTGTCGTTTCCTGATATTCATAAATTACTTTTTTATTCCATAATGAAAGTGCTCAAAACATAAATTTGTAAAGTAAGCTTTGTATTTTCTGAATTTTAAAATTATCACTTCGAGTTGAATTTAAAATCCAATTCATTTGTTTTTCTTGATACTAGAGACTGGTGTTGACAGATTTTAGTTTATACTTGCGATATGAACGATGTGAAATTGGATTGTCTGACATTTTCAAAATAAGCGATTTTCGAAAAAATATTAACATCGAACAATTTCTATCCTGCCGTCAATTTAACAAACACATCAATTTTTGGATTTTGTTTTCTATTTATCACAATACGAGTGTTCAGTCTGGTCTTATTCCATCAAAATGACAGAATATTTTTTCTTGAGATTAAAATTTAATAAAAAATATGTAAAAATACATTAAATATTGATCAAATATCTTGCTAATGAACGAAATTTCAATTATTGTAAATATGGTTTGTCCCTACAGAATAAAATCCCAAAACGGGTTTTAAAGTTGAAAACCATATGTCTCGACATTCTCAAGAGAATTCAATGTATGAAATTAATAATTTTAACTTTTTAAGTAATGTTTTTTCCATTGTCAAATGACAGAATATTTCACAGAGGTTTAGACAATTTTTTCTGATAGTAAAATGTGGCATTGTTACTGTCCAACCACAAGGAATTTACAAATGGTACGGGAAAATACAACATATGTTCCTTTCTCTCAGATGATAGAATTAATGAGTCTATGCCTCATATATATTATCGATAGTGCAAGTTAAAGTGTGATACAACTCTTTTTTTTAATTATTTCAGGATTGTATCAAATGTTTATATCACCAGTTACCGCAATTTTATCCCTTTATCTTACCAGAATATGTGAGTACAATGCATAAAGCCCACAATATGAGTTCATGTTTTATGAAACTAATTGAAGGATGGAATGAAATAAAGATATTAATATTATGACTTAATACAACAACAACAACAACAACAACAATAATAATAATAATAATAATAATGGGGTGACCTTGTAAAAGAATTGAGGACATGTCTTTAAAAGTTTAGACGTATTTTAGGTGCATCAAAAACAATTGTAAGGCGTTATCATATCAGCATAACAATGTGATGGCTACCTTTCTTTTCTAGGATAGGTCGGAAAAAACAACAACAAGTCCAGAAATATACGCCGATCCATATTTCTCAGAAAAATCCTGGATAAAAACAAAACAAAGTTCGAGAAGCAGGTCGAGCTAAAATCTAGAACCTCTGAAAAATCCTGAAGAAAACCCAAACAAAGTTCAAGAAGCAGGTCGAGCTTAAAACTAGAACAACACTCTGTCCCATACTGTACCATTCTACCAAATGCCAACCAGTGAATTCAAAAATCGGGTTCTTTGTGATTTTATAATAATTTTAATCTAGATATTTCGAATTCACCTTTGGCACTCTTTATCCATTTCGTAATCTCTAGTCTTAAATTATACTCTGACATTATTAAATTTTGAAAAACAGAAAATTAGTATTTACTGGTATTTTGTTTCACGTAGTTTCCATGTTTAAGAACTTGCTTGGTATAGCCACAATAGGACTTAATTATATTATAATTTAAGAAAATATCAATACAAAAGCACTAACTGAATGTTTCGGAAGTAATTTTACCGTAAACTTGTTTTTGGCACGCATGTTACTGTCCGGGTTTGTGCGCACTTCCAAGGCCGTTCCAAGGCGTTAAGCCCTCGGGTTCTCATTTTTGTTAATTGTTGGTGGTGTCTTTTTAAAAAATTGATCATTTTATTAACCATACTCTCTCCCTCTCTCTTCTTCTTGACTGTGTGGGGAGCTGCTTTTTCTGAATGCGGCAATTCCTGATATGCATATTTCACGTTTGTTTTAACAATATATTGGCCTTCAAAGGACAAAAAATGATAACAACACTAGCTGGATACATGTACGGAGATATTTTGACAACCGCCGCACGGTACAAATAACGCCACTGTGATTTTTAAATATACTGAAAGAGTAAAGTTTACCAAGTATATAAATTGAACATAAAACATCTTCCTTCAATAAAAATTGGTTTCTTATTACATACTCGTAAAATTTATGATGTTATTTTGATTGTTAGCGGTTTGTCATTTAGTCCATGTGAAATCAATCAGGTTTTTTTTATTGCCTGCTAAAGTAGATCTCAGTGACGAACAATAACTGAACAACACCATCAGTATAATTTTGTTATGAATATAATTTGCTATTAAATGGAACCATAGAAAAAAGGAATAGACTTCTTCAGCATTTGCTTTTCTGTTCATGGACTAATTTAAATGTTTCATTCTATTCGGATAATAAGTTGCTATATACTGTCACTCATAGTATTATCTTAAGTCCTCAGACCCAAAAGTATGTTTGTTGTTTTCAAGCTTGAATATTCAAAGAATATGACAGGCTTTGCTACTTGATCTGTCATTGGTGTCACCATATTCCAAGTCAGAATTTTAGTTGTTGTGGAATGATGTTTTACAATCTACCTTGTTAACCAGATTTTTATGAGTCTATATTTCTAATATCATCTGTCAGCCTTGCATTTTGATCACATTTTCGTGCTGTTTAACTAAGAGTTTACAGGCAAATTGGTGTATTCAACTTCTCACAGGATTCTTCCAAATTCACATAATCATTCATTCATTAAGATATAGTGTTGCATCTTACAACCTTGACCAGTTTGGGTTAAAAAGTAAAACAAATGATTTGTTTCACTTTTTTAACAAACGAAAACATACGATATCCTTCACTTTTGATTCGTCGATTCCGAGAGAGGCAGTGCCTTTGTTCATATTAATTGTACAGTGCGGTGTAATATACAAAATAACAAACTCAAATAGTCTTAAATGTATTTATTTGCGTAGTGTCTACTCGTGTTTAATTTGAGAGAGTAGAAGACTGATACTTGATATTAACTGTTCGCGAATCCCAAGGACACATGCATCTGTTTTCAGGGAATTTGATTCGGCTTAATTTCCTCATCAACGGTTTGGTTTAAACATTTGGCTTCTGCTTTATTTCATGTGCCCACTCACAACAGTTTAAGTCACATTTTCTGTACAACTGCTAAATCTTCAAAGTCCATTAGCATCGGTTTCAGCGGGATCTTTGGTAGTGCTTTATGTTCAAGGTCCATTAGCATCAGTTTTAGCGGGATTCTTGGTACAGCTTTATGTTCAAGGTCCATTAGCATCGGTTTCAGCGGGATCTTTGGTAGTGCTTTATGTTCAACCACCGGTTGCAGCAGGATTTTATGGTACTGCCTAATGATCATGGTCCGATAGCACCGGTTTCAGGGGGACTCTTGGTATTGATCAATCTTCAATGTCAATTAGCACCGGTTTTAGCGGAATTATTGGGTTGGCTAAATCCATTCTTGGTACTGCTTAATGTTCAAAGTCCACTTCATGTAGCACTGATTTCAAGGGTTTTTGGTACTGCTTAATGTTGAAGGTCTATGAGCAACGGTTTTAGCGGGATTCTTGGTAATGCTTATATAATGTTCAAGGACCATAAGCACCGGTTTCAGAGGGATTCTTGGTACAGCTAAATGTTCGAAAAAAAGGTGAAATATGCATATCAGGAACCGCCACATTCAGAAAAAACAGCCTCCCACACAGCCAAGAAGAAGAGAGGGAGAGGGAACATGGTTAAGAAAATGATCAGTTTCAAAAGAGACACCACTAACAATTAACAAAAATGAGAACCCGAGGGGTTACCGCCTTGGAACGGTCAGTGGCAAATCAAATTGCCACTGCGGGTTTAACCAGGTTCTAGGGTGCACCAACCTCAAACTTGCCCCAACAGGTTCTCATATCACAAAACAAATACAAGTTGTCTTGGTGAAACCACGGTCCATGAGCATCGGTTTAAGCGGGATTCTTGGTAGTGCTTAATGTTCAATGTCTATGTGCATCGGTTTTTGCGGGATTTTGGTAGTGCTTAATGTTTAAGGTCTATGAGCATCGGTTATAGCGGTATTCCTTGGTAGTGCTTAATGTTTAAGGTCTATGAGCATCGGTTTTAGCGGGATTCTTGGTAGTGCTTAATGTTCAATGGTCTATGTGCATCGGTTTTAGCGGGATTCTTGGTAGTGCCCAATGTTCATGGTCCATGAGCATCGGTTTTAGCGGTATTCTTGGTAGTGCTTCATGTTCAAGGTCTAAGAGCATCGGTTTAGCGAGATTCTTAGTAGTGCTTAATGTTCAAGTTCTTTGAATATCCGTTTTAGCGGGATTCTTGGTAGTGCTTTATGCACAAGATCTTTGAGCATCGGTTTTAGCGGGATCTTTGTTGTGCTTAATTTTTAAGGTCTATGAGCATCGGTTTTAGCGGGATCTTTGGTAGTGCTTTATGTTCAAGGTCCATCAGCATCGGTTTTAGCGGATTTCTTGGTACAGCTGAATGTTAAAGCTCCATCAGCATCGGTTTCAGGGGGATTCTTGGTACTGTTCAATCTTCACGGTTCATTACCACCGGTTGCTGCAGGATTTTATGGTACTGCCTAAAGATCATGGTCCGATAGCACCGGTTTCAGGGGGACTCTTGGTATTGATCAATCTTCAATTTTAGCGGAATGATTGGGTTGGCTCAATCTTTTAAATCCATTCTTGGTACTGCTTAATGTTCAAAGCCCATTACATGTAGCACTTATTTCATGGGTTTTTGGTACTGCTTAATGTTGAAGGTCTATGAGCATCGGTTTTAGCGGGATTCTTGGTAATGCTTATGTAATGTTCAAGGACCACAAGCACCGGTTTCAGAGGGATTTTTGGTACAGCTAAATGTTCAAGGTCCATGAGCATCGGTTTTAGCGGGATTCTTGGAAGTGCTTAATGTTCAAGTCTATGAGCATCGGTTTTAGCGTGATTCTTGGTATTGCGTAATGTTCATGGTCCATGAGCATCGGTTTTAGCGGTATTACTGGTAGTGCTTAATGTTCAAGGTCTATGAGCATCGGTTTTAGCGGGATTCTTGGAAGTGCTTAATGTTCAAGGTCTATGAGCATCGGTTTTAGCGGGATTCTTGGTAGTGCTTAATGTTCAAGGTCCATGAGCATCGGTTTTAGCGGGATTACTTGGTAGTGCTTAATGTTCAAGGTCTATGAGCATCGGTTTTAGCGGGATTCTTGGTAGTGCTTAATGCTCAAGGTCTATGAGCATCGGTTTTAGCGGGATTCTTGGTAGTGCTTAATATTCAAGGTATATAAGCATTAATTTTAGCGGTATTCTTGGTACACCTAAATGTTCAAGGTCCATGAGCATCGGTTTTAGCGGGATTCTTGGTAGTGCTTAAATGTTCAAGGTCTATGAGCATTGGTTTTAGCGGGATTCTTGGTAGTGCTTAATGTTCAAGGTCTATGAGCATCGGTTTTAGCGGGATTCTTGGTAGTGCTTAATGTTCAAGGTCTATGAGCATCGGTTTTAGCGGGATTCTTGGTAGTGCTTAAATGTTCAAGGTCCATGAGCATCGGTTTTAGCGGGATTCTTGGTAGTGCTTAATGTTCAAGGTCTATGAGCATCGGTTTTAGCGGGATTCTTGGTAGTGCTTAATGTTCAAGGTCTATCAGCATTGGTTTTAGCGGGATTCTTGGTACACCTAAATGTTCAAGGTCCATGAGCATCGCTTTTAGCGGGATTCTTGGTAGTGCTTAATGTTCAAGGTCTATGAGCATCGGTTTTAGCGGGATTCTTGGTAGTGCTTAATGTTCAAGGTCTATGAGCATCGGTTTTAGCGGGATTCTTGGTAGTGCTTAATGCTCAAGGTCTATGAGCATCGGTTTTAGCGGGATTCTTGGTAGTGCTTAATGTTCAAGGTCCATGAGCATCGGTTTTAGCGGGATTCTTGGTAGTGCTTAATGTTCAATGGTCCATGAGCATCGGTTTTAGCGGGATTCTTGGTAGTGCTTAATGTACATGGTCCATGAGCATCGGTTTTAGCGGGATTCTTGGTAGTGCTTAATGTTCAAGGTATATGAGCATCGGTTTTAGCGGGATTCTTGGTAGTGCTTAAGGTTCAAGGTCTATGAGCATCGGTTTTAGCGGGATTCTTGGTAGTGCTTAATGTTCAAGGTCTATGAGCATCGGTTTTAGCGGGATTCTTGGTAGTGCTTAAGGTTCAAGGTCTATGAGCATCGGTTTTAGCGGGATTCTTGGTAGTGCTTAATGTTCAAGGTCTATAAGCATTGGTTTTAGCGGGATTCTTGGTACAGCTAAATGTTCAAGGTCCATTAGCATCGGTTTCAGGGGGATTCTTGGTACAGCTTAATGTTCGTCCATTAGCATTGGTTTCTGGGGGATTCTTGGTACTGCTTATTGTTCGTCCATTAGCATCGGTTTCAGCGGGATTCTTGTTATTTGTTTGCACATGTCAAAACATACGAAATATCAGAAGCTTAATGCATTGCCAAACAAACTAGAAATGTACTTTACTGAGACCAGAACATATGTTATGAGTCCAAAACATCTGTACTGAGTCCAGAACATCTGTACTGAGTCCAGAACATCTGCACTGAGTCCAGAACATCTGTACTGCGTCCAGAACATCTGTACTGCGTCCAGAACATCTTTACTGAGTCCATAACATCTGTACTGAGTCCAGAACATCTGAAGTTGACAGAACACGATGGCAAGGTTAAAATAAATTAATCAACTTTCAAGATATCTATATCAAACGTCACAAACTCTCGAACTTGCCTATCTTAAGAGTTGCGTTTCCACTCAATATCTTCTCCGTATCACAACAATTTCTTAGTTACGTCCGTTGAAGGTCGTGAGTACGAAACTTATGTGCATACCCATTCTATTATCTGGGTCTTTCAGGGGACCATACGCCGCTGAACATGCAATGGTATTAATCTGAAAACGACAGTCAAATACGCATATTAGGAATTGCCACATTCAGAAGGCACAACCTCCCCACACAGCCAAGAAGAAGAGAGGAAGAGAATGCATGGTTTGTAAAAAAATGACAAATTTCAAAACAGACACCATGAACAATTAACAAAAATGAGAACCTGAGGGGTTTCTGCCTTGGAACGGTCCGTGGCAAAACAATTTTCCAGTGGCAAAACAATTTGTCACTGGGGGTTTAAACCAGGTTCTAGGATGCACCAACCTCAGACTTGCCAAAACCGCATTACAACTTCCATGTCACCACAAAATGCACACCACCTTGTTTAATGGATCGGAATTGTTCTTTTTATTGTCGGCAGTAATATGCATTTCCATTACTGCCCCTGAACAGGCTCAATCAAACGAAGCCTGCAATCTTTTTATATATCTGGTCTTGTTCGTTGGCTTTAAAGTTCCCTTTACTTCTATTCGGATGAGTTCAATAACTCTGCTGAAGTATTTCATTAAAATATATTTTAGATTTCGAATCAAACACCATTCACCTAATACTTAAACGATTGGTTCAGGTTAAAGTCACATATAGTTTGTTAAATGTCAAATGAGGGGAATATATCCATTAGGCATCTTCTTAAAACGTTTAAATTGTTTATACGAAATACTTTAAGGTGTTGATATTTCTCTGAAGCCTCTTTAACACACGTACTTTAAAGAAATTCTGTTTTATTACTCTGAAGCCACTTTTAATTTTTTTTATTGCTTATTATACGCTAAATGTTATGTTGACTTTCTTCGAATTGGCATTATAAGTTCGGTTCTTGAAATCTATGGCGGAGATAACTTGCAGATTAGATCAATGCGGAATATTTTATTACTTATTATATGCTAATGTTTATCTTTACAGTATTCAAACTGAAATATAAATGCTATAAGTGTATGATTATTTTGCATACTGAGAACAGTAGAAAAATAGTTAGACCTAACAAATCTAACAGACCTAGGTTTTTTTCAGTCTTACTATTTCTTTACCGTTTTAACTTTTCTTAGTTTATGAAAATTCAAACATATATTAATAACATTGGTTTGTGCAAAGTTTGATGGAACTGCATTGTTCCGTTTGGGAGATTTTAATATTTTTTCCTCTTTGTCTATGGCAAAGCGATACCTTAACAACATATTGCAAAACATATAGCGGTAGATGGCAGAAATAAAACCAACTATTGCACTTCCGATGGGGTCCCTTAACGAGAATATGTTGTTGCTAAATTCAAATCGACGCATCGCTCAACTATATTCAGCAATTTTAAAGTTGAACTTTTATATAACCCATGCTCTTTTTCCTCTCTGCATTTTGGCTGTGGAGACTGTGTTTTCAAAGTGTAGTAATTCCAGAAGGGATATTGTACCATTGTTTTACATACATGTAGTCAGTTTATTTCACATACAATATATATTTTAGAGCTGAATACAGTTCAAGTTTTATACATTAAAAAATTAAATTATAACAACAGAAATTAGGATTTTCTCTTCTTTTTATGCAATTGCCATTAACATCTCCTCTCGCGATTATAACCAATGACTCATACTCAAGACAGAGGTAAATCCAATAGTTACAAAATCTTCAGTATATTTTTTGAGTTTTGTGAAAAGATGAAATATGCATATCAGGAATTGCCACATTCAGGAAAAACAGCCTCCCCACACAGTCAAGAAGAAGAAGAACAGAGAGAGAGAGAGAGAGAGAGAGAGAGAGAGAGAGAGAGAGAGAGAGAGAGAGAGAGAGAGAGAGAGAGAGAGAGAGAGAGAGAGAGAGAGAGAGGGAGAGAGGGAGAGAGAGAGATACAGTCAAGAAGAAGAAGAACAGAGAGAGAGAGAGAGAGAGAGAGAGAGAGAGAGAGAGAGAGAGAGAGAGAGAGAGAGAGAGAGAGAGAGAGAGAGAGAGCATGGTTAATATATGATTATGATTAAATGAGTGAGTGGGGAGGGGGTGTTGAAAGTGAATGTCAAGATAACAGTACTAACAGAATGTAAGTACGTGAGTATCAGGAATTGCCACATTCAGAAAAAACAGCCTCTCTGAGGAGGAAATACCGAAACCGGACTTAAATGCTGCAAAATCTATTATTTAACTGCTAAGCCAGCGCATCCTTGCAGAATAAATAAAAGTTGTCCAAATTTATTATTTAGGAATCATTTTTTAAGTAAGATTACAGAAATACGCGTCAAATGAGAACATATCCGCTTTAGTATCTAATGATTTTGTGACTTTAGATTTGACTATACCTTACTTAAATGTCAACGGTTTCCAATAGAACGTAAAGAAGTTAATTGTTTATTTCAAAACAAAGAAGTAATTTAAAAATGAAGTATCTTATTATGTGTCAAGTTTAAAGATAGCACTCCGATTCCATGCCGAGAAAATAAAGTTATAGAATCGTAGTTAGAAGATTGGTTAAAGGTACTCAGCGACATCATTTTGCATTTCAATCACGTGTTAAAGTTTAAGTTGCGAGTCTTAAAACATTTTCACATTCGGCATTATCTATGAACACACATTAACATGACATATGATATTCAGAGATATTTTCCGAAATTTTCTATTTTAGATTAGGTCATAAATTTATTTTGTAGACCTCTCAAGTATATTTAAACACATTATTGTGCAAACGGGTTTGCCAATTTATAAATTAAGATTATGAAGACAAATATCATGTTTTAACAAGTAAATATGTGAGCTAACGCTCACTAGTGATACCCCCGCTGTGAGAAATATGACTTTCACAATGTAAATTTGCATTTTTCAATAAAGATGCCCTTTCGTTAATGAAATGCACCTTATAGTGATAAAGATACCCTTTGGATTGTGTAGCGCACCTGTATAGTAACAAAATCTAAACATAGTCCGTTAACAGGAAGTAGATGAGCAAGGAGCATAAAATCGCTTTACACCATATAGGACTATAGGAAAAAGCAATATGCAAAACATCAGGCTGCTGCATAATATAGTTGCTTAGAAAACTGCGACGGAAATTGTGCATGTTTGTCATTTATGTGGAAAAATCTAAGTATTCAGTAAACAGGAAGTAGATGAGCAAGGAGCATAAAATCGCTTTACACCATATGGGACTATAGGATAAAGCAATATCCAAAAGATCAGGCTGCTGCATGTTATAGTTGCTTAGAAAACTGCAACAGAAATTGTTGTCATCTATGTGTAAAGAACTAAGTATTCATTAAACAGGAAGTTGATGAGCAAGGAGCATAAAATTGCTATACTCCATATGGGACTATAGGATAAAGAAATATCCAAAACATCAGGCTGCTGCATGTTATAGCTGTTTAGAAAACTGCAACGGAAAGTTGTGCATGTTTGTCATCTTTGTGTAAAAATCTAAGTATTGTAAACAGGAAGTAGATGGACAAGGAGCATAAAATCGCTTTACACCATATCGGACTAAAGGATAAAGCATCATGCAAAATATCAGGCTGCTGCATGTTGTAGTTGCTTAGAAAACTACGACGGAAATTGTGCATGTTTGTCATCTATGTGAAAAAATCTAAGTAGAAGTAGAAGAGCTAAGAGCATAAAATCGCTTTAAACCATACGGGACGATAGGATAAAGCATTATGCAAAATATCAGACTGATACATGTTTTAGTTGCTTAGAAAACTGCGACGGCAATTGTGAAAATATGTCAATTATGTGTAAAAATGTAAACAGGAAGTAGATGAGTAAGGAGCATACAATTGCTTTACACCATATGGGACTATAGGATAAAGCAATATGCATAATATCAGGCTGCTGAATGTTATAGTTGCCTAGAAAACTGTGAAGGAAAATAAAAATGCCCTTGGTTGATGAAATGCACCTATTTAGTAACAAAACCTAAAATATGCGACAAACAGGAAGTAGATGAGCAAGGGGCATAAAATCGCTTGACACCACATGGGACTATAGGATGAAGCAATGTGCAAAGTATCAGGCTGCAGCATGTTATAGTTGCTGAGAAAACTGCGACGGAAATTTTGTTACGGACGGACGGAAAGACGGACGCACACACGGACAAGGGTAAAACAGTATATCCCCCTCTTCTTCGAAGTATAATAAGGGGTATAATAAATATAATAAACGAATTATAAAATACATTAGTTTATCCCCAAATTATCCTGTGATTAATTAAATAAGTTCTAAAAATGCTCACATATCTTGAGACATTAAAATTGAAAATATTGCTACATGTATGCACCAACCTAACACTTGCCCGACAGGTTCTCATATCAACAAACAAGTACAAGTTGTCTTGGTGAAATGACTCCAACACCCATAAAAGACTGCAGGCCATATCAAATCCGTAGTTGATTTTCTAAAGGTCTGTAATGACTCTTGTGCACACACAGCCGAGTATTAAAGCTTGTTTTTGCAACAAATAGTGTATTAGAGTGTATGGTAAGCATAATGTCGTTTCAAGCTAGATAACACAATTTCTTATGTCGACCTTGATTTATTTCTATCATTTTGAAGAGTGAATTGAAATCTTAAATATCATATATGTATCTTAAAAAGCTTCGTTTCCAAGAAGATAAAACTATTTCTAAGAAAAAATCTCGTTTTCCTATTTACAAAAGAACTCTATCATTTCTATGATGTCGTACATAAAAAAGAAATGGTTTTACACGGAATTTCTAACGTAGAAGAAAGAAATTGATACTGCATAACAAAACTCAGCGCAAAGCCAAAGCAAGTACCTACAAATAGAGGATATTTGTTTTCACCAGTGTAAGATAGAAATATATTTTATCGATTGAGCTCCGGAATTCGTATTTTCACGAGTGGCGAAGCCACGAGTGAAAATACATAATTTCGAAGTTCACAAGTGAAATATATTTCTATCTTTTACAAGTCAAAGCAAATTGTCTTTTTATTTGATGCTTTTAGTGCACAATTTGTGTAAATTTGACAGAAAAATTGAAAGAAATGGCACCCAAAAACGCTTGTTTATGACATGACGTCATACATCCAAATTTGAGCCCGTTATCTAAACGTTCTTATTCGGAATGTTATGTGCGTTTGGGTACCAAAGTGAAAAAAAAAACAACAGTGGAAATAAAAATGATATTCCACTTTTTGATAACAGTGAACAATCACATTTATCTGACCGGGAAAATTCTATAATTCACTAAAAAGCATAAAATAAAAGTATGTATTGGTTGCCAGAAGCGCAGTAAACAATTAAAAATCGATTTATCACCAAATCAAGTTATTGTGCAATTACTTGACTGACCGTGTTCTAAGCAAATATTATTAGCAATATTAAGTTGCGCTAAACATAGGCAGCGTTGTCAATAATATGCATTTCCTTTACTTCAAATGAACAAGCTTAATCAAATCGAGTCTGTAATGTTTTCGTGCCTTTATTTGTCGTATTCGGCGGCTTTAATTGTTCCTTTTTGATCTATTCGAGCATATTTTAGAATTATTGTGAATGTTTCAACATGATGACTCGATTTTATGCCCTTAATATATAAGAAAAGGTGAAATATGCATATCAGGAATCGCCATTCAGAAAAAAACAGCCTCCCCACACAGTCAAGAAGAAGAGAGAGGGAGAGAGCATGGTTAATAAAATGATCACTTTAAAAAAAGACACCACTAAAGATAAACAAAAATGAGAACCCGAGGGGTTACGTTGTTCTGTCCACTGTAGAAACTCCAAACTTCAATACAAAACGTTTCTTCCATTTATTATAAGGTATATTTCCTGGCATTAAAAAAAAATTAACTTTTTCAAACTTCAATTAACATTAACAAATTTTCTTACCAATATAGAGTAAAATTGCTTATTTTCAAATGAAACGTCTTTTCCTTAAAACAGAGCAATAGTTTGTGTCACAAAACATTTTGTTTTCATTTGCTATCTTTTTTTATTTTTTAGTGATATTCTAACGTACTTGATTCCCATTCAAATTGGTAGAATTTAAAGTCCTGTCGTCAAAAATTTAACTTATGGGATTTTAAAGTTATTGCTTTTAAACGTTTTTCTAAAGCAAAGCTCTAGGAAATACACAAGAAATGCATCGTAACGTAGAATCGTAACATAATAATACGGTCTTTACGAGGATATATTAGGAAATATTAATCACACATGCGTGTCCCATGGTGACGTTAATAGTTCTAATAATAGTATTGAAACTCACTCAGCAAACATTTAATGTAAGAGGTAAAGAGTTATTTATCATTTGAAATAAAAACTATTTACACAACATAAAAAAGATAACGATTATATTATGTAATCAATATCGAAAAAGAGGTCAAAATCAACTAAATTTCTCGATAAGAGCGGCAAGTAAAACCTATAAAATACCAACAAGCGTACATATTCCTTCTTGAGCTGTTTTTGACTCACAGTTCCAAAGCGGTAACTCCGAAGGTTCTCTGTTTCATTAATTGTACATGGTTTCTTATGTGACTGTAATTAATCTTCCTATAAACCCAGTCTCCCTTTACCTCTCTACTTTTGGCTGCATAGCGAGGCTGTGTTTCCAGGGTGTAGCAATTCCTAAAATGCATATTTCACTTTTGATGTTAACAAACATGAAAACTGTTATTATGAACTGTCTATTTTGTAATGTGTGGAGTTACCCCCAATTTTAATGAAAATGATATCGTTTTATAAATGCATAATTGTTCGTTCATTACATTTTTTTAATGAAACTACAAATGAAACAATTGCTTTGTCAATGAGACGTTTTCCGTATTTACCACAAAATTATTTGGTAAAGAATCTGGTGTAAGAAAACAACCGAGATTCTTGATACTTATACCGAGATTCTTTGAACTCACGCTTGTAATTTTCCAGTAAACATAATACTCTAATAAAAAAGATCAATCTATTTGAATGAAATATGGTAATTGCAAGGTAATGGGGGCCTACCGATATACTGAGTTACCTCCCATTGAGAGTGGTTTCCCTTGCTGATTGGGTAGTTCCGGTTTAGAAGCGGTAATAAAGCGTAGCGTTAAAAGTGTAAATGAAAAGTCTCAAAGTGCGTTTGAAGTTAAAATGCATTGTCAAATAAACAAAAAACGTGAAACAGATATAAAAGGAATAACCATCATCTTTGTAAATTGATTTTAAGATAATAACTAAATGCAACTTTACCTATTTTCATTACTTTACGTATTCTTTATGAAATTTTTTGGCTGACATGGTAATTATAGCTTTTAAAACTTTCACTTAATGCTTAATACTGAATACTGAATACTTAATATTCAGCCAATCACCGTTAAGTCATCCAAACAATGCTTATTAAGAAAAATGCCTAGTGTTTTATGACCTTATTACGTAATCTAATTAGCAAGACTGGGTTTTACCAGCTGAAAGTGTGATAAAGTTCTTTTGAAGTTCAGTTGTAGATTTGTAAGAGGTTGAAAACGTTGCTTGTTGAGGGTAAAATTGTTGTTATAGGAAACTGACTAGAGATTACTCTATATATCGGTAGGACCCCATTTACAACTCTGTTGTCAACCTTTCCGTCATTCCAAACATTTTAAATCATTCCTTTATCAGAAGTTATGTAGGCGGTCAACAAGTGCGATAATCGGTTAATGGAATAACCATAGTTTCACAAAATAAAATCTTCGCATAAAAACATTTAGCATTTCATTTTATAACAGCAATATTTGTCCTCCGCTGCAAAGAAGTAACTCTTGTCACCATTTTATTTTTTTTTATATTTTTTTTTGTTCAAGTAAAGCTTATACTTACAATATATCAAAGCTTGTATGAATGCAAAAAAGTATGCAAAATATCCTAAAATCAGAGTCATTATAGTAAGACTGATTCCCACATGTTTGATTAAATTCATCATAAACTTTATCTATTTCATTTATATGAATTAAGTCATTTGTTTTGAATGATAATGAAAACATTATAATAGATGAAAATAGAACTTTGAAAGCCAGCGAACAAGACAAATATGAAAATATTTCAGGCTCGATTCGATTGAGCCTGTTCATGGACAGTAATGGAAATGCATATTACTACCCACGCCGCCTGGATCCGGGTTGGGCGAAACTCAAAATATACACAAATAAACAGTACAATTTAGATCCATCCCAAACGATGATATGCATATGGTTTTGAACATGGAGCCTTCGTTGCAGGAATTGCAGGGCAAGGCGCTGTCCGCGTGACGGTGCGGGTGCGCTCCCAGCTAGAGGCACTCTCATTTGGGTTGGAGTTATTTCCCCAAGGCAACTTGTACTTTTTTGTTCATATGAGAACCTGTTGGGGTAAGTATGAGGTTGGTGCACCTTAGTACCTGGTTTAAACCCCCAGTGGCAAATTGTTTTGCCACTGACCGTTCCAAGGTGGTAACCCATCGGTTATAACTTTCGTTAATTGATTGTGGCGCCTTTTAAAAAATAATGATCATTGTATGCTCTCTTATATAACCATGCCCTCTTCTCCTCTTAACTTTTTTGCTGTGTGGAGAGGCTGTGTCAGCTAGATGTGGCCCTTCAGATATGTATACTTCACTTTTTTACAAAATTGAAATAATAAAGAACTACGTTTCAAATATTATCTTGTGCTTATATAATTAAATTTAATGCGGATAAAAATATTTGAATCGAATAAATTGATTTTTTTATAGATAAAAGGAAACTTTGAAAGCCATCGAACACGAAACATATGAACAAATTGCAGGCTCGGTTTAATTGAGTCTGTTCACACTCCTAGATCCGGGTTGAAGGCGACTCAATATTGACACTTATAGACAGTACCATTTCGTTCCAGCCAAATTGATGTTGTTCATGTGGGAGTGAACATGGAACCTTCCATCAATATCATTCCTTGTTCAGCGGCGTTTGTCCCCAGATAAAAGAATGGGTTTGCCCTAAACGAGAATATAAGTATCTTGCATGAGTGTTAGGTGAAGATGGAAAAATCTGTCACCGAGGGGAACTGTTTTTGCGGGAACGAGGCTCTGCCGAGTTCCCGCCAAAACAGTTCACCCGAGGTGACAGATTTTTCTATCTTTACCGAATGTCTCATGCAAGATACTTTTTCTTGCATACCTTTTACTGTTCAAAACATCGTGTATATGTTTACAAACTGATTTTTGTTTCATTACGTTAAAATATTGACGTTACACAAACCTTACTTTCTAAATGAAGTCACCAACTTGACTATATTACTCAGTTACTTTAAGACGTGACGTCACTCATGTAGCACGCGAACGTTATCTTTTCCCTAGGGAAAAGATAAGATTTTCTTTCCCCGGTAAATCACGCGGAAATACTTATCCGGTATGCAAGAAAACACCGGGCAAAACTAAACGGAATCAGTTTGTATAAGGTTCCATAAGTAATTTCAAGCCAAAATTATAGACACTATTAGACTCTGTTACTTTGTTCTTTTTTAACTAGTTTTTTATGCCCCCACAAAGTGGGAGGCATATAGAGTTGCACTCCTCCGTCCCTACGTCTGTACGTCCGTACGTATGTCCGTACGTCCCCAGATCTTGTGGCATCAACTCCTCCTTAACTATAAGGCGGATTTCTTTCAAACTTGCACAGATGATCAAGCAGGATGTGTAGATGATAGTAAAGAAAGGAATTTTGCGTCACACTGTGTTAACAAGAAACAAGAAATCAAACCGGTTTAAAGAGTTATTGTTCGGTTTGTTTATCTTTTCTTAAAAGAACATAGAAGCTCGATTCGTTTCTTTTATCCCTGTCATCGTGTTCTTGCTGATTTTACTCCAGGAGCTCTGGTCTCGGTAAGAACGTTGAGTACCCGCCCTTTGGCTTTGCAATGCTATTAGCTTTTTAATTTTTTTATGTTTGTGTGCTTTTGCATGCATCATTGTTGAGCCGATGGGTGGGTTGGAGTTATTTCACCAAGACCACTTGTACTTGTTTTGTGATACGAGAACCTGTTGGGGCAAGTGTGAGGTTGGTGCACCCCAGAACCTGGTTTAAACCCCCAGTGGCTAATTGTTTTGCCACTGACAGTTCCAAGGCGGTTACCCCTCGGGTTCTCACTTTCGTTAATTGTTTGTGGCGTCCATATTGAAATTGATTATTGTAATACCATGCTCTCTTTTCCTCTCTACTGTTTGGCTGTGTGGGGAGGCTGTGTCTGCTGGATGTGGCCATTCCTGATATGCATATTTCACTTTTATACTGCTTAACGAGTTTTAGCTGGCAAACGTTTGCTTTAATTTACGGCATGCCTTTGGAAATTATAATTACCTACTGATTTCTCATGATTAAAAGGATATTTATTTACACATTTTGACAATATAATGTTTATGTACCGCGAAATCCATAATCAGTGAAGTCGTCTGCTCAATTTTTGAGGATTGATGTCAACTGTCCGAAGATAAATTTTCCGTGATATGCTTGGTTTAACTTTATGTCAAGACCGTTTGAAAAGATGAACTTTACCGAAAAAATCTTCAGGATATACGTATAAAATGGAATTTAGAATACTGCGCATATGGACTTTTGATCGGAGGTCAACAGCAAAACATATTTGTGCGATGACCGATTTTAGAAAAGAGGTCAACAGCGAAACATATTTGGGGGATGTCCGACTTTGGAGCGGAGGTCAACAGCGAAACATATCGTTTTCAACCAGGTTCTAAAGTGTCATTCGCCTGGGTGTATTAGCTAAAACTCGCCCACTTTCTTGACAATGGTGCATGCTTTAGCATGCAAACGCATAAAAGATCAATTAAATTTTAAAACGTATACAAGTTGAGAAAGCACTACATGATCTGTTTGAGACCAGAGCATCTGTGGTTATATAATACAAAACAAAATTCCGTCTGAATAAATAAAGGTTGTCAAGTTTAACAAGCCCTAAGTTATATAGATTTTTCCTTCATAAAAAGTCATATTTTAAAATAATAAATCAAAAATCAAAATGTATCGAAGACGTTTTATCGATGCGGTTTTCTTGTGGTAAATAAAATCGTGGTTATCCGGTTACTTAGTGCTAGCAAACACGATGAATAATATGTTGTACTTAATGACCAGCTACAAGCGATTGTAGAGTTATTTACAATGTTTGAATGGATGGGATGGTTGACAAGGAAGTTATTAATGACACTAATATCGTCGGATTAATTGATATCTGCAGACGTTGTTATTATTCAAAATTCATTGAAATCGCCGAGCATGAATCTAAATGTAAAATGAGATAAATATACAAATCAAAGGAAATAATATATATCATTAAACAAAACGATTTTAGAAGCCTATGTAATCTTTCATGTGTTTGGAATGTAATTAACTGCGAATTGTCTGTAAGGAATTTAATTTTGATTGGCAATGCACACACGTATAAATAAACGCCATAATTAGTGAATGGCCTTGTGGGTAGCTATATGTTGGACTGCACATGACAAAAAGCACAAAAAAGAACGCAATCTTTCTTGCTTTTTCATATTGTTAATTAATAGCATTTAAAAATTACAGTTCATAATGAAACTGGACAATTTCAAAGGCGTTCCCTTTCATTGTGTAGAGGAAAAATGAACATTGAAAACAATCGAACACGACAATTATCAAAATATTGCAGGCTCAGTTTGATAGTGCCTTTTCACGAGCAGTAATTGAAATGCATATTATAGTCCAAGCCGCCTAGCCCCGGAATTTCGTGCATCTCACTAGTTTTTTCAAACATAAAAACGCGCTCAAATAAAACGCAAATTAACTAGAATAAATGAATAAATGAGCTTCAAAACATAAGTTTTACGACCGCTACATTGAACTTACAACGCTACTGTGTTAATTGAAAAGATAACATCTTGAGGACCGAAGTGTTTTACCCGTGGTTTAAAAAAAAATCACAGTAGCGCTTTTTGTGCAGTGTGGCGGCCGTAAAAAGTATCTCCGTCTAAGTAAATGTACCAAGCACACATTAGCTCCAGAAAATTCCGTTTGAATCAATACTCTGAAATTTACCTACACTACATGAATAAATCGAAACAATACAAATATCATGGTTTTATCTTGAAACCGAAAGTAGAGAATTTTTCAAATGTCGTTAAATTTCGACATTATTTTGAAAACTTGCCGCGCTTATGTTATCAGATCATGGCACAAAACTAAATGGCAACATCTCGTGCGATGTAAGAGTCTGTACGAGAATCTGATTTTAATCTCGCAAGTAAGCCCGGTGGATAGATACACATAAACGTCGAATTTATATGAAGCTACGAGATTGTAACGTCAAATGAGGCGCTCCGCGGGAAAAGGTACCTTCGGTCATATTTTGTGACATTTTAGTTGTTTCTATATTTAGTACGGAATTGACCGTACGATTTCGACGCGCGAAGAGCGTCGAAATCGTGTCGATTCCGATTACGGTATTGCGCATGAGCAAAAAGGAGTACCTTGAAACTTTGAAACCGTGTCGCAAAATAAGGCTTCTGATTGGCCGATCACATTTCAATAGTCCAGATGGCTTGCTTCCGGATTTGAAAACTGAAAAGCCGCCATTTTGTTTCTCGATTCACATTTTCAGAAGTTCTTCTTCCATATGTTAGATAACAATTAAGATTAAACTCGCCCAAAAAATTAAGGTAAATAAGTTTCTACATTGATTAAAACCTAATATTGTCACAGAGTTAGGGTCTAACAGTAGACTCCACCGTAGCGATGCGTATTACGGTAGTTGTTCGATTTTGGTTAATTAATTAAAATACAGAGTGACAAAGCGACAATTAAACCGGTTTCCCCAACATTCTAAACATTGGAAATTTACGACGTTTTTTTTAATTTTTTTTTACTGCAATCATCAACAAGAACAGTAAGTTTAAGATTGCAGTTTAGATAGTAATATCGATTGCTTTCGTTTTAATTTGGTGTGGGAAAGCGATTAGGTATTGCGTTGAATTAACTCTGGATATTGTAGACTGGACAAAACTGGTTAAATGAAATCTGACCAGCCAATGGCATTAAAGATGTGTATTCATGATCAGGACTCGAACCCAAGGTTCTCAGATATAGCATACAGCTACTCTGCTAATATAAGTTGAAATTTGAGGCTTGGTAAAGCTGTGTTTACTAAATGCTATCTGAATAATGCTTCATTTACAACAAATAAAAATTATTAAAGCAACATGTCATAAAAAATGAGGCATAGTGTAAAATGATTTAAATAGGAAGCACGTCGAAGCCGTGTTTACCACTAATTATTTATTTCAGATTTTAGGAATTATTGCTCCGTCAAACAAGTTACTGTTACAAGTTCAAGTATGTTGCATGGTGAAGCCGTGTTGACCATTAATTAATTGGTAAAAATTTGAAAATTTATTTATTTTATTTAGTTTTCACAGTCCAATAGTTTGTGTCGAGCTTTTGTATACATGCCTGGGTCCAGATGTTTGAGTGTAATGATCGCTACAGACCAGGGTTTCGCTGAGTACTGAGGTTTAGTACTCGAGTAAGTACTGAGTACTAGATGCTTAAGGTGTACTCGAGTAATTACTGAGTACTCACTTTTCTGAGTGTACTTAAGTAAGTACTGAGCACTACTTAATATACTCACGAGTATTTTGCGAGTACAAAAACGTTTACTATTATTTTTAAAATAATATAGAATACTATACATTCATTCAAATGTGGTATGCAACTATAATTTTATTTATAATGAAGTACCGGTTATAATAATTTTATTATTGATATTGTAATTGGACAAAAATTATATAAACAGACACAGAAATCATAAATATTCCATTATTGAAAAAAGTGACCATCAACAACTAATTCAACTGTCAATAGTCACAGGTAATGAGGTATTGCATAATAACATCATTAGCCTTTCAAAAGTGTCATCTACACATATATCTGGTCTCACCATAATCATATTTGCAAAGGTTAGAAAACATGTTATCTTCCATTATATTATAATAAGGTGATAATCAGTTCTTTTGACTCCATTGCAAAATCCTATAATCTTACTGAAGGCACTGTAAATTTTAGTAAGGTATTTCAACATTAACAAATACACAAAAAATGTATAATGATTTATTTAATGATTTTTATAATAAATGAAAAAGTATAAAAAAACATGTAAGTACATAACAGCATATACAAAAGTTGTTTAATTACCCTGCCCAATATGTGATGCTAATAAATTATTTTTTACCACCCATTTATATAATACACTTCATTAGGTTAAGTTTTATTCAATTTCATTTTATTTCATTGAAGTGTGAAAGTACTCGTATAGTACTCGTAAAATACTCATAAGTACTGACGATTTTTGTCAGTACTTAAGTAAGTACGAGTACTTGTACTTTTACTTTAAGATGAGTACTGAGTCCTGCTGAGTACTTGAAAATTGGTACTCGAGTAAGTACGAGTACAAGTACGAGTAGTGAAACCCTGCTTAGACTAAAAAAAGTAAATTAAGTCATCGGAAAGTATATGCATGCATTGGGCAAATATTATCATTTATAAAATTTGTTTTTTGTAATTGGTATTTCAGTTTGAAGTATACATATGAAAGACGAGTGACAAATCTGGTTGAAAGAGCATGAAACTGGAAAAGGAGTAAAATTAGACTAATGGAGAGGTATTTTTTTAATTTACCCTTAATCATCAGTACAAACACTCAAACATCACAGAATTTGCCCTTCCTTTACATGACTCTGCAGGGCTGGACAAACCCACTAGCCCGACGCCCTGGACAAGCTGAAAATTGTATCGGACAATCTCAAAATATCCGATTGCTTGTCCGTGGGCTAGCTCAATTTTTAGTGCAGACTAGTTTAAACGTTAATTTGATATGCGCCATTCTCTTTTAGCACCATATGCATATCATATTACAATAGCAATAAGTTTATTACAAAATAACATGTTTTTAGATCTGTTTTAACATTATTAAGCCCCCATGTAACGCTTCCTCTTGAATTTCCTGTTTCTTTCTTTACTGTTAATACTGACCAATCAGAATTTGATTATTTGCGCAAAAGTGGGACTAGCTGAAATGTTTACCCAGCTAGTTCTGGACTAGTTACAAAAAAAACGAAATTTGTCCAGCCCTGCTATGGTGTACCATAATCTCTGGCATGTTCACACAATATCACCTTAACATGCAAAATTTTTGGAAGACACAGAATCAAACGCCACAAACTTTCTCTGTGGACCATGTTGTAAATAAATAATGGGTCCCTGTGGTAACTTATTTAATCCTTTATTTAGTGGGTAAATCTCATCATCTTGTTCACTTTTTTTTCAGAAAAAAAAACAACAATGCTTTTTCAGTTTTCACAGTTAATATCTTAACCTACTTCATGGACACACCTTTTTACCGCATGGTCAGCCCTTGTAAATCCAGATCAGATGGCATAGATGTAGATTCAGATCAGCTGGCACATCTTTTTGTGGTCTTTAAAATGTGATAACACTCTGGTTTTATCTTAATCTTGTGTAGGAATTAAAGATGGCATGAAATTTTCATCATTACCATCTTCCTTTTATGTGATTTTAATAAAAAGACCCTACATGTAATAAATAAATTATGGCAACAGTATGAATTGTTCACTGTTAACTGCAACAGCAATTTATGTACATCTTCATAAGCCACAAAAGGTACTGTATAACTGACTTACTAGTTATCAGAGAAGATTTAAAATAAAACATTTATTTTCAGAGATGTGTATCACCAAGCTTATGAAGGCTATAGATACTTATGCAGAATTTGTAGACAGCTATGGCACAGAATATGAACTTTACCATAGTAGACAGATACAAGGTTTGCATAAATTTTCTTTATTTTCATTTATAATAGCTGCATGAATGTATAATAGACATCACACTGAATCTACCGGTGCATGAATATAAGTTACTATGTTAGTTTTTTTACATTTTACTTCATGAATACACCCTTTATCGCATTAGTGAAAAATGTATAAATTCCTCTACTGTCACTCATAGTATTATCTTAAGTCCTCAGACCCAAAAGTATGTTTGTTGATTTCAAGCTTGAATATTCAAAGAATATGACAAGCTTCGCTACTTGCTCTGTCATTGGTGTCACCATATTCCAACTCAGAATTTTAGGTGTTGTGGAATGATGTTTTACAATCTATCTTGTTAACCAGATTTTTATGAGTCTGCATTCTTATACCATCAGTTAGCCTTGCCTTTAGATCACATTTTGGTGCTGTTTAATTAAGAGTTTACAGGCAAACTGGTGTATTCAACATCTTACGAGATTCTTCCAAACTTCACAGAATCATTCAACTCACTAAGATGAAGTGTTGCATCTTACAACCTTGACCAGTTTTGGTTAAAAAGTAAAACAAAAATGATGACTTGTTTCTTTGTTTTACTGTTAAACATACGATACACTTCACTTTTGATTCGTCGATTCCGAGAGAGGCAGTGCCTTAGTTCATATTAAGAACTTACAACTATTTTAAAATTTCTCATTACTAACAAGTGCTTTTCTTACACATTTGGACAATAAAATGATATTTTTAACGCGAAATGCATAATAATTGATGCCGTCTGGTCAAATTTAAGACGTCATTTCAAGGATTGACGTACACTGTCCGAAGGTATCTTTTCCCTTGACGCGCTTCTACTGGGTAGCGTTGTGTCAATTACAAACCGATTATGTAACTTTCGGAGACTTACATTTGAGGCCTGGTTTGGAAATAGGCCGAGAAGATACTTAACACATTTAATATGAGGCTAGCAACAACCATCAACCGGCAAATCCAGGAGCAGACATGGTTAATGTGTGCATATCAAAAGCGTTGTAATTTTCATTTAAAACACTGCCGTCCGCTCCTGGATCTGCCGATTGACAGGTGTGTAATATATCTGTTGAAAATAATTGTCCAAAATATGCTATTAATTCCGAATAGTTATATAAAACCTTACCTTCAATGTTATATATATATCAAAAGTAAGAACATTCCCTAGTGTATTTGCACCTGATCCCAGTTTCACATTTATCTTATCTAAACACTTTAAGAAACTACAAAATAATCACCTTAAACACACACACAAAGGTCGCAAAAGGACATGATTTATGAAACATGTTTCAGCATTTTTATGGATATATTTAGTTATCTTTGATACAACTTCTTCAAACTGATGACTGCCTAAATTTCGACGCTGATCAAGAATGGTTTTATTCTAAAATACCCAGTTGAAAATCGTATGTTTGCCGTCATATGCACACTAGTGGGATGGCTCTACATTTCACTGCTTACTTGTGTCAATACAGAGTTGCACCCACCAAGGCAACGAAGGAAATACCATGCATCACTGCATATTAACAAGCTAAATCAAACCGAACATGTAGTATTTTGAATACTATTTTCATAATAATTCTATGCCTCTTTCTGTTAAAACCTTCTAGAGGCAAACCGTTTTAAGATTCAAACGGAACCTGCAGTATTTTTATTTTCATACTAATGCTATAATGATGGTTTTTGCTGTTCAAACCTTCTAGAGGCAAACTGTTTTTAATGCTTTGCAGTTTTTGAGGTTTCTTTTATGAGTTTATCATTTGTTTACGAAAAATCTAAAATGTTTTCCGAATCTTCATCGATTATGCCAATAAGAACGATAGAAACCAATAAATGTGTAAGAAACTGTCACTTTAGTAATAGTCAGCATAAATCACTATTTGACTTTCCTTTATTATTAATAAGATATACGCCAAATATAAACATTGTTTGAATGAAGATGACACTAAAAACAAATAGTTTTCCGGTTTTAGTAAATTTAATACTGTTCTTTATTGTAGGTTTATTATTTATTCATTCAAAGCGGATTTGAGATGTTACAAATAAGTTTCTACAGAGAGTAAAGAACGCATGTTCCCCAGTTATTTCTCCATAAATGAGGTTATCTCAGAATCTCGTTAATTGTTTCATTCTACATTGTATTCTTAATATAATGAATTGTTTTTCTATAGGCCCTATATGAGGTTCTCTCAAAATATCGTTAATTGTTTCATTCTATATTGTATTTTTAATATAATGAACTGTTTTTCTATAGGCCCTATATGGGCTGTTTAAATTAAATGGCTGGAAAAGTGAAAAAATAGTGAAAAAATTCAAGTTCATAAAAATTCAAACTTGTTATTCTCTATTTTTTGCTTATTGAAACTGAGTACAACTGAAAAGATTTTTGAAATCGGTCAACTGGTTGCTGAGATATTGTCATTTGAAAAATGGCGTGTAAAGTGAAAAAAATGTAAAGAATTTAAGTTTATAAAAAGTCCAAACTGGTTAGTCCATATGTTTGTACAGTCTTTACAGTGATCAAAATCAATCAAGTTATACTCATATCTGGCAGAATAAAAATTTTATGGAGCTTTATTGACCAATATTAAATAAATCAAAGAATTTCTATTTATGTGCTTAAAATACAAGTATTACTGTTTCTTATTATTTAAATGTGTATATCTGTTAAAATACATGTTGAGGCATAAAATATAAGTGCTTTCGAACTTGTGGTATCGCATAAAGATAAAAAATTCATATTGTTAAGAAAGTGTGTCACTCTCCCGACAACCACATAAGTGCAGTGTACTCAAAAATGTTATACTAAGGCCATTCCTGTTTGTCACAATTTAACAAAACATGACATAGACTTCTAGGAAAAAACATGCTCTTGTTTTCATGTGAAGGATATGTTGACAGAATATTGCAATATGTGCATAATGTCACACTCCTGACAAATTTAGCTGACATTTTCTGAAGGGAGCTGCAGACATCTATAACTTCAATAGAGGTGATAATATTATAATTATTGCATCTAGAAATATCAAACTTAATGATACACAAAACATTTCTTATGTACTATCTTTAAAGTCCTATGACTTTATAAAGCAAAGATGTATTGATTTTCTTGAGGTATTTTCTAATCTACCACGCTTTACTTAATAGCATAAATTTTGATTACTTTAAGTACAATATGCTTAATTTTATCATTACTTGATGCCTAATAAATGCACATTTTACTAAAACAACAATTAAGCTTGTCTTTACTCAAGCTTTTTGTAAAATAATGGTCTGAACAAATGTGATTTTGAAAAGTGTCACACTTTTTTGTCACACTCTTGATATCTTTTGCCCATTATTTTAGAATATTTTTTAACGGATGGTGCTATTTTGATGAAACTTCACAAATCTTTAAAAGGCATGATGAGAAACCTCTGCAACGTAGTAAAATGGAATTAACTGTTTGTTGTACATTTTTATAACAGGAAAACCCAAACCAGCCATTTTTTTGAAACAGCCCATATGAGGTTCTCTCAAAATATCGTTAATTGTTTCATTCAACATTGTATTCTTAAATATGATAAATTGTTTTTTCTATAGGCCCTATATGAATTTCTCTCCGAATCTCGTTAATTGTTTCATTCAAATTTGTATTCTTAATTTGATAAATTGTTTTTCTATTGGCCCTATATGAGGTTCGCTCAAAATATCGTTAATCGTGTTTCGTTGTATTCTTAATTATTTCTAAAACCATCTGTAACACGTTAAGGTTGTTGTTCATTGAACGCTTATTTTATGCTAAGATAAATGGGACGATCCACGGGAAAAGGTACCGTCGGCCATATTTTGTGACATTTTAGTTGTTACTATATTTAGAAAGAACTTACAACTATCTATAAATTTCTCATAACTAACAAGTGCTTTTCTTACACAGTTTGACAATAAAATGATATTTTAAACGCGAAATGCATTATAATTAATGTCGTCTGCTCAACTTTATGACGTCATTTCAAGGATAGACGTCAACTGTCAGAAGGTACCTTTTCCCGCGACGCGCCCCAAATCAGGTTGGTGGCGGAATATGTCAACTCAAAAATAATGTCAACCCAGTTTTTAAAAAGAAGAAAGAAAAACACAAGAATATAATTGAAATTCATACAGAGGACGAACATAAAAGATAAGTTATAAATAAGGCAAAACAGAAATATTCTAGAGTCTTCTTATATGTGGTCTTCAAGTCTCAAGCGCCGCTTGTATTCGAGCGGCTTACCCGAGTTTGACCAAGTTTGACTGTATGCTCCATAAGGCAGAAAACAGCTTAATAGTTGAAAACATTAAAAATAACCCTATATTCTTTTGTTGAATTTTGCGATTTAGAGCATTTTTTCAGAACAAAAAATCGTCAAAGCATAGAAATATTAATAATCCGATAGACCAAGAACCAGAGTGTATAATAATGATTAAATGGTCACCATTAAACTTCTTAGCAATCGTATTTTCTGTTTAGCTCGGTTTGATTGGACAGTAATGGAAGTCATCTTGCTCAAGGTTGATCACAATTCAGTATTTACACATTCAAGTAAAAAAATCATTTTTATCAATCTCAAATTGTGATATACATAGGACGGTGAACAGGGAACATATAATGTAGTTTTCTCAGATTAATACCGTTCAATGTTCAGCCGTGTATGTTACCAGATGAAAAATAGGTTTGTCCTTATTATGAAAAGAACTAAATAAGTAATATAATCTTATCAGGGAATAAACCCTGCGTTTCACAGAGAACAACACTGGCAAAAGTTAAAAAAAGCAGTAGGTATGTTATTTTAGTGATTGAACAATATCGAGATCTTTACAGGCTGTGATATTAAAAATACCCATAAAACACAGGTCGAAATATTTAATCGAACGTTTTGGAGTACTATTAGCAACATACTAGCAGTCTACTAAGGCTTATATTGGTTTTACGGAGTACTTTGAAATAGGCATTTTATAATAACAGTATGTCATAAGATTGAAATATTAATGCGATATTAAACCATGCAAAGGTGCACAGTGTTGTCATAATTAACGTTAAAAAATAGTTTATTTCTGTATGGGTAGATATGTACGCAATATTATTTTATCAGTATAATTCTCGTTTTACGTCACTTCAGCCTACTTATTAAGTTATGAGTGTATTAAGGTCATCAATTATACTTTATTTTTTGAAATACTGTTTTTCTAGATAATAAATGCCTTAAAGCCATTATTACAATAATCATATCACATTCCTAATAATAATAATTTGCAAATCAGTTTTCTTAATTATTAAAATTATCACATAATTATAGAAAATCCTTCTAACATTAACTCTAAAATTATTGTTGTTAAGTTAAAAACTGACTTTCAAGTGGTTGTTCATATGGTAATCTGACTACGCGTGTGTTATATATGAGGTTAGTGCATCCTTGAAACTGACTATAGTACCTGTTTTTTGCCCTTTTGGAGTTCTAGTGGATTTGTTTTGTCAGATCCCCTGTCAAAATTCTGTTCTGTTTGGTTCCGATTGTATCATTATTTTAATTAGTTTGCAGATATAAAAAAGTGGATTTGTGTGATGAGTCAAAAGGTTAATTTTTTGCACAGTTCAGTGTTTTTGGGGACTTTTTTATAGAAAAGAAAATATGCTAAGTTTTGCAATTTAAACTGGAAATGTCAAAAAATACTAAATAAATTACTCCCACTTTGTGTTTTAATGTCTTATACTAAAACATTTTTACTAGTAGAGAATTTTATATTGATATAATTACAAATTTGATAAAGCAATTTAGGCGTCATATTTACATTTCTGCAATTGAACATTTTTTTTGCAAAATACTTGATATTCCAGCTTAATCGAGTTTCCAATATCTTGAATTTTAACAGTTAACATGAATACTAAGCCTATTGTCATGAAAAATAAGTAGAGATCTTAAAGAGTGGATATGTTTAAATGGAATGCCAATAAAGTGTTATATTTTACACTCTGTTCTAGCAGTTCAGATCCAAAAAGATTGGTTATTTTTAAATGGAATTAAAGTTTAAGTTCTCGCAGTTTACATGTCCCTTTCTACAATATGAGTTCGTTCTATATTATAAAATGATATATACTTATGAACTTTCTAGTGTAGTTTTCCATAATATTTTTTAAACGAGTAAAGGTACGATCTTGAAATTATGCCTACTTTTTACCGCCTGTATTTCAAAGTTTCTGAATTTTGATTGTCGTCTGAATGAATAAAAATACCTCCTTCCACCAATACAAAATGTTTGAGTATGCAAAAAACAATAAAGATATAATTGTAGTTTTTGATCGGACAAGACTTTTGTCCTTAAGCATATGTCAGATAATGGTAATTTAATTATACTCGTCGGATAATGGTTATGCCACAATACAATCTAGTTAATATGAATGTAATTATACATATTAAATAATGTAAATGTAATTATACATGTTAGATAATAGTAATGTTATTTCACATTCCAGAAAATGGTTACGTAATCATACAAGCTATATAATTATATTGTAATTATACATGTTAAATAATGATAATGTAATTAAACAAGCTAGATAACGGAAATGTAATTATACGTACATGTTACATAATGGTTATACATGCGAGATAATGGGAATGTAATCATGCATGTTAGATAATAGTTAGTGGCATGGTCAGTGTCAAATTATGCCTCTTGGGGTTTAAAACAGATTCTATGGAGCATCAAACTTACTTGCCCCAACAGGTCCTCATATGAACAAGTAAGTACAAGTTTTTTTGATGAAATAACTCAACGATCAACTGGACAACGTTACATACAAAAGCACACACTGATATAAAACATAAAAAGCTTATAGCATTATCAAACAACCAAAGTGGGTACTTAAGTACTTTTTACCGGTTGCTGTAACTTAATAGTTCAAGGTAGAATTTCTGCAATAAAACATCTGTAGATCTATAAATATTTAAATAAATTTTAAAAACTTTTAATGATAAAGTTTATAGACTTGTCATTGTAGATAGATTTCAAATAAACTTGCCTTACAAACAATGTTTTTTAATTTTATATAACTCCAATGATTCTCTGTAATCATTTCAACTTTTGATCTTTTTTTAAATTACAAAAGATGTAGCCTATTTTCGAAGCTTTATTATTCTAAAATTAATCAACCATACCCACTTTTCTTAAACATATTACAACCGTCAACATTTGATCTTTTCAACCACTTGTCATTTTAAATCAAGCAAAAACACATGTAGGCAAATAAAGGATGGATTATTACTCTCAAAAGAACCAATCTTATATTCATGAAATATTCATTCATTATTTTTACAGACATTTATTTTATTTCATTTCATTATATCCTTAGCGAAACATAACACAAATAAACTTCAAAACTCAGTACAAAAAATCTTTCATTTGAAACCGACCTAGGGATAGCATTTAGAATTGCATTATTATTATTTTTTAAACCAGTATTACTGGGCATATAAGGAAATATTATGTTTTTGTCTAAACCAGTCTCAAATGAAAATATCATCTGTCATGATCAGAGAGGATATTATTCTGGAAAGTAGACATTCCCAAACTGTCTCATTTAATATGTCTGTATTGGGTATGACTGATAGGCATCTTTTTCTTATCCTAACGTACGTAAGTTCTTACTTATGTCCGTTTTCCAAAATCGTGTGGCACAAACTCCTCATTTCCTGTCAGGCGGATATTTTCACATTTTCTCAGATGACCAAGCAGTCGAAAACGAATGATTAATTTCTGCAACCATTTTTACCAGAGTTATTGCCCTTTATTATTTTCAGTAATACAGTTTTGTGGTACGAACTTCCCCTTTTTCCACCGTTCGAAACTGATAAAGCAGCGTGTGTAGCCGATTAAAAGGATGGATTTTTCCCTGCAAATACTGGGTTCAAGGTTATAAAACTGAGTTTGGAAACCAGTCTCAAATCTCAAGAATCTGATTGGCTGAAATGGCGACTGGTCGCCATTTCAGCCAATCAGATTCTTGAGATTTAAAACTGGTTTCCATGCTCAGTTTTATAACCATGGGCACTGGTATTTTTACTAGATTAATATAGTAGTAATCGCTCTTTGTTCATTTTAATGGTTAAATGTTGTGTTACCACTTATTATTCTCTGTAAGGCGGTTTTCTTTCAATCTTTCTAAAAAGATTAACAGGTTGTGAATGATAATCATCAAGATATAATCTATCCCTGCAACTGTTTGTTACAGTGTATTTGTCCATTCTATCCCTACAACTGTTTGTTCTAGTGTATTGGTCCATTCTATCCATACAACTGTTTGTTGCAGTGTATTGGTCCATTCAATTTCAGCAATTAAATATTTTTGTCATTAACACCTCGCTCGCTGTTTTTTCCTAATTTCTTCTAAACTTGAATTGATGAACAGGTATGAAAGTTTAGATGGTTTCATCAAAGTAGTTTTTCCTTAAGTTTGTTCATTTTATATGCACTTCCGTTACTGCTCATAACTAGATTAAATAAAACCGAGCCTGAAATTTTCTGATATTTGACTTGTTTGGTTGCTTTTAATTTTCCCTTTTCATCTATGTGTATGTTTTATTTCTCAACATCAACCAATTGTAAAATATAATATTCCACTATGAAGCGATAGTTGTTGGCACTTTGCGTCATGAAAAGGAAAATAAAGAGAACAATCTCTGTAACGGCAAAATGAAGTTCAATAAAACTTTGCGCAAATAAATGTTTTAATATATCTATATTTTACATACGCTGAGAAAATTTAGAACAGTAATTTTAAAGATAAATAGCTAGTTATAAAAAATCCCAGATTCTATTTACATATAACACAAAAACGAAGCAATACAAAACACCAATTTAAATGCCCACATGATTAATATGTTACTGGCAACAATTATTTTTTACGAATGCTGCAATACCTCAACATCAGAAATATACCGCTTTCTGTTTAAGAATTTATTGCTGCTTTCTAGAAATAATTAGAAGCTACTTCTGTTTAGCAAAAACAGCAAAATAATTATGATATTGGTTAATAGGAAAGTATTCGATTTTAACACGATACTTTTCTTGACGTTGAATATTACTTCCTATTCTAGTAATTAACTTAAAGAACATTACATGCGCATTTGTGGTTATGACTCATTGCCCAGATCTTAAATACTTGGCGGACCACTCCCACATCTTTTGTTTCATATTCAATACACTTGCTTTGATAATAAAATCTCCTGGTGAAAGCGAGAATACTCGTGTTCTGCTTAGAAGTATTGTTGTATAGTTGGAGTTACCAATTGCATATTTACACTCAACCAAAGTTCTAATTAATCGCTGTAATCTATCATTTTGGTAACCTTTCTTTTTGAATTTACAGATGTTCTTTTACGAATAACCGAGAAAAATTAACAATGCCTTTGATTTCTTTTAGTTTATAAATTAAACCTCCATAAAAAACTGGCTCTGAAATACATTGTTGCAATAGTGGTTTTAAACTGCATCTGTAGATTTGAATCTGGGTATCGGCGATAAAACTCACAAAAGGTTTTCCTTTATTTGTGAAAACGATAATCGTGTTTTAAAAGTTGCAATGCAAAGAGTACGTTCATTCAAATCCTTAACATAATTGTAAGCTCTAGAAAAGCGAACAAGCTGTGAGATAGAAACCCCGTAAGATGTTGCACGAGGAACATGCGTTAAAAAACGGAAAAATTACTATATTTAAATTAAAACCATCTCTTTTATCATATATTTTAGTAGTGACGTATTTATTTTCAATAAAAGTATTAAGATTAAGATAGTTTGCTTGCTTATCTGAAGATTTTACTTCCTTCAGTTGAAGTTCATTATGATAAATCTTACTTGATTAATTTTGCTACTCTTTGTTCAGTCATTTATCTTTATGTAAAAGACAAGTTTTAGTTTCCGAATAAAAAACATCTAAAACATGTGAAGAAGTGTCTTTTGCAAAATGTTATTTTTATGACGTTTATACAAGATAAAAAACATATTATTATATATAATTGTCATTCATGTGACATTTGTGCAAGATTTCATTTTGCAAGATATACGTGTCTGAATAAAGCTTTTTACAATGCAAATTTAAATGTCGAATGATCAGAAATATTTTATAGATATTTGGTTTCTTGACAGGGTGTCTTTTTTCAGGCAAAAGATGAATAGAAAATACTTATTTTTCATTTATTTCGCTTATTTATTTCCGGATGGACGGCATATTTCTCTACCTAAAACCTCAATATTTACCTGTTTGACATCATTTATTAACCTGCATGACGTCACTACTATAATAGAGTTTCGGCGGACTATCGGTTCGATATTTATTTTAAAAAAATATAAAATAATCTGATCGTTTCAACATTAAAAACGCGACAAAATTATTTTCTATAACAATTTAAAAAAAGTAATATATGCATATCAGGAATCGCCACACTCACAAAACGCAGCCTCCCCACGCAGCGAAAAAGAAGAGAGGAAGAGAGGAAATCCATATGCATACTTCTAAATAAATTAGGACAGAGGCTTAACAATATGAATTTTCTCAAACATTCACAGCAAAATGGCAGACAACAAACAAGGTGGGAGGCCAGAGGGGAATTTAAGGCATTCATATCTACGGCCGACTCGTAAATACGGATATACACCAACGGTAAATTATCCAATAAAATTCAAATAAATTGCTTTGCAGTAACCAGAATAATAAACATTAATGTTTTCTCCCTCACGTATAACAATTGATAAAAAAGAAATACCAATAATAATATAATCATGTGTGGAAAATTACGCAATACATAAAAATGATATTCCACTGTTTGAAAACAGTGAAATACCACTTTTATTTCACCGGGAAAATTCTATAATTCACTGAAAAGCATAAAATAAACCACGTAAGCACGACTATCATTCGGGGCGCGTCGCGGGAAAAGGTACCTTCGGACAGTTGACGTCAATCTTTGAAATGACGTCATTTTATTTGAGCAGACGACATTATTTATTATGCATTTATTATGCTTTCCGCGGTAAAAATACCATTTTATTGTCCAAATGTGTAACAAAATCACATTTTAGTTATAAGAAATATTGTAAGTTCTTTCTAAATTTAGTAAAAACTAAAATATCACTAAAAATGACCGAAGGTACCTTTTCCCGTGACGTGCCCCATTCAAAGTTATTTGTACGCTGGAGATATTCCAGAAACGTCACCTAACAATTTCCAATATAAATATAGTTATACATAATGTAAGGTTCAGAACAATGTGTTGATAACTTGGCGCTTAGCAAACTTTGAGAAGTATATATTTCAGTTTTATTTAACATGTTCTTTGCAACCAGTATCAAAAAGTCACTCTCTATTTATTATATATTAAGTATTTATTAGATTTTCATGGAAGTCAGATATGGCTTGATTTTGCTGTTACTTATTTCCTTACGCAGAGTTTATGAGACAAAAAAGTGTTGTACAAAACGATAATGACCGTTAAAACACCTGCTACGTTTGATTAATTGATAATAAATACTGTGACATAAGTTCTTTTTTTACACTGCTTGACATTATTGTTCCTTACTTGTGTATTATTTAATTTACTGGTGCTTATGTGTATCCTTAACAAGAACAAGAACATCTTTCTTAAAATACAACCAATAAGCTACTCTCAGATTCACTATGCTTAAACGTCTGATGTAATTAAATAAGCATTCATTCAAATTAAAAGCAGATACATATATCGTAGTTATTTTAATAAGAACGTTGTTATTCGACATATGCACTAAACAGCTTTAATTTAAAATTTATTATCGATAATTGCTTTAGAGTATGATAGTTCTTATTGGTTTTTTGGAGTTAATTTTCCAAGTCAACATTTACTTGTTTGTTCAAATGAGAACCTGTTTGGCCAAGTCTGATGCTGGATCGCCCTAGAACCTGGTTTAACACCCAGTGGCAAATATTGTTTTACGCCATTGCTTGACTTTACTGTACCATACATATGCATGATTTAATAAAATGGAGCTTACATGCATCATTAAAAAGAACAAGAGCATCTTTTTCTAATTAAAATCGAGTAGCTTCTATTAGTTTTATTATGCTTCAACGTCTGGTGTAACAAAATGATCTGGTTCATTCTAGATACAATCTGAGACATCTACCGCATATGTTTCAGTTAGAATGTCAATAATGGACATACACACATAACAGCTTTACTTATCGGCCGTTGCTTGTATTATGATAGTTCCAATAGGCAGTTTAAAGTTAATTCGACTAGTCAGTTTTTTTGTGTTTGTTTTTTTCAAAACCTTTTGGATCACAGTAAGGCTGTTGGTCCCTAGAACTTGGTTTTAACTCCCAGTAGCAAATTATTGTGCTACTGATCGTTCCTTGACGGTAACCCTTTAGGTTTTCTTTTTCGTTAATTGTTTTGGGTATCATTTGAACATGATCATTTAATTAACCATAATCTCTTACCTCTTTACGTTTTTGCTTTATGCGCAGACTGTGTCTCCTTGATTAGGCCATGCCTTATATCCATGTTTAACCTTTTTGTAATTTTGTTTGTTTTTTCGATAAAATAACCTAATTGAAAGTTCCATTTCTAAGTTTGTTTGCACACAATCGAACGAAACAGATCAAATTGTGTGCTTATTAAGTTTGGCTCAAACCGTTCCAAGGCGACGTGAACAGTTATACTGCCCATGAACAGTTATACAGCCATGAACAGACAATCAAACCATGCCTTATATGCCTTATATACTTTTGCATGCAACATTGTTGAGCCGATAAGTGTGTTGGAGTGGTTTCACCAAGACAACTTGTATTTGTTTTGTGATATGAGAACCTGTTGGGGCAAGTGTGAGGTTAGTGTACCCTAGAACCTGGTTTAAACCCCCGGTGGCAATTTGATTTGCCACTGACCGTTCGAAGGCGGTAACCCCTCGGGTTTTTGTTAATTGTTAGTGGTGTCTCTTTTGAAACTGATCATTTTATTAACCATGCTCTCTCCCTCTCTTCTTCTTGACTATGTGGGGAGGCTGTTTTTTCTGAATGTGGCGATTCCTGATAATTATGCATATTTCACCTTTTTATATTTTCATGTTGGCTTGCAAAGTTTAATCTGCATCAACATGTAATTTTGTTTAACGGATATTGATGCCACCGATTTTTATTGATTGATATCTTTTACCGCTACAGTCTCTGTTACTATATTCATTAGTAGCATCTTATTATTGCAAATTTTGTATTTTATTTCGAAAAAAACAAATGAAATAATAATGAATTTCAGAAAATTGCCACGACCAGAAAATAACAGCCTCCTCAAACAGCCAAAATGTAGAAAGTTTATATGAGAATCCAGTTCAAATTAGACACCACAAACAACTAACGATAAAGAGATACTATTGGGGTTATCGCCTTGGAACCTTGGAACAGAGAGACAGGTCGATGTCGGCTTAAGATTAAAATGTCCGTTAATAGTGCCACTGACGTCTAAATATATATTTTTTTATTTTATATCCTTAGGAAACAATTTTACACCTTGTCTCGAAAAATAGACCCACAGGATTATTTGTGATATTTTGACCTATCGTCTGGTTAGAGAGTTCAAAAGGCTCGCCCCCGTACACCTACACACTTATTTTTAAGAGAGATTATTAATTGACAATAATTTGTCCCGATGGGTACATTTCATCTTATTTAAAATATATGTATTAACTACTGAGATCTTTAATTTATGAAGCACTAAAGCAAGTAAAACCAAAAAATCCTCTTTAAATAAAACTAACGGGTGAATGGTTTGTCATAATGCATTTAGTACCTGAGTGTATGGAAACGAAAAGGATATTGAGTCGGGTATTCGAAGATTTTTCCGAAAGCCATTTAAGTTAAATCGACTGTATTAATATTAAACTATGCATATTAAGCGAGGCCCATCAGATTGTCAAACGGTAAAAACGAAGAAAAAAATTCGGCAAGTGATCAGCTAACCATAATTTTTATTTCCATTGCTGTTGAAATCTTTCTAAAATCTGACAATGATTTTTCATTGACTTTGTTTTAAAATTACAATCACTTTTCAACTCATAATCTTTTACTGGAATACCAAAGAAAGTAAACAAACGGGGCCTCAATTGCAACATGTATGAATCAGTGTATACAGTAAAAAACAAAATGTTATAAAGCTACTCCTGCCTAGTCCAAACATTTCATAAACCTTCAACGAAAAAACAAACAAGTACAATTTGTCTTGGTGAAATAACTTTAACCCATATTTCAACTCATGCTCCGTTCGTCATTACTTTGTCATAGACAAAAAAGAGAAAAATATAAAAATCTTTCTAATGGCAAAATGCAGCCAAAAACTATGCAAAAACCAATGTTATTAATTTAGAAAGGCTAAGAAAAGTAGGAGCAATGAAGAAAAATGGCTAGACATAAAAAAATCCCTTACTTCTATTTGTAGTTTGTCACAAAAACGAAGCAACGAACAATTAAAGGGATGTTTGAGGTCTACCATTTTTTCTTTACTGTTCGAACTTTTCCTACCGTAGGTAAAATACTCATATTCTTATTGATTTGTGCAAAGTTTGATGGAACTGCATTGTGCCATTTTGATATTTTTCTTTTTGTCTATGAATAAGCAATGACGAGGGAGCAATGTCTGAAGCAAAAGAACGGGTACTCAATAACCTTAGTATCGAGACCGAGTCCCCGGAGTTAAATCATCAAGAACACTATGCCAGAGATAAAAGAGTAACCGATCAAGATACTAGGTTGTTATACAAGATTTCCCTATAACCCTTATAAACTCTTAAACCCCGGCCACCATTAAGATCATTATTGTTTACATAACAGAGTATCATGTGACTTTCTACTTAACCATAATTGTTATACGCGAGACTAAGCATCCTCCAAGATCTAATGGTTTTCACTGTATGTTCTTATACAGAGTTAATCCCTTAATATTTATAATTTCACAAATTGATACAGCTCAAAATTAATCGTTTTATGTTTAATAACATTACATTTAAAGTCATTAATAATGCTAGTGATTTAGCATTAGAAAATTAAAATCTCTTATGAGTTAGCATATTTGCATGCATTACCACATTCAAGATATGAATAAAGGAATTTGAACATGATAAAAGGATTTAGAACTGATTACATGTATTATCGAGAATGATGAAAAGAATATAAAGTAAATAGTTCAATTAAAATGAGAAATATGCAAATCAGGAATAATCATATTCAGAAAACTCAGTCTCTCCACACAGCCATGAAGTAAATTTTACTGGTAGATCACGTCTGCTAATCTTCACCATTAGCAGTAGACTACTACATTCACAGATTTACTTTTTGAGTTCAGATCAGATTACTATACAGTTCTAAACGTTTTATTCTAAGAACATCTTGAAAACGAAAGAAGTGTCTTCGGCGTTGTCTAATGCAGGATTTATATTCTCAGACCCTCTCCCTACATTCGACTCTGTTTAGTTCCGCCCATTGTTTTCTCGTAAACCGCAAACCCATTTTATGTCTGGGGACTTTGCTATGTTCTATAAACTTTACAAAGATACACGTATTTCGTTAATTTTTATTATTCATATCTGCGGGACTTCGTTCAGAATACATATCAGTTCAAACCGGCTTTTGCTCTGTGATGTAGATCCTATGATTAATTCCTGATATGCTCTGCGATTCTGTATAAATATCATTCACGTGTGTTGGGATAAGATCGCATGATCCGGCCCGAGTGAAATATGCACAAGGGCGGTAACGAGGCTTTTCCCAACATAAGTGAATGATACTTTTCTTGCATACCGTATTTAGTTTGCGCACTTTGGGGTATTTTCCTGTAAATGTTTCTTTGCACTACATTTTTATAGTAGCGGAGTGATATACGACGCATTTTTATTTTTCATTCATAAATGAGTAAGACGTCGTGACCTCATATAAGGCGCGTGACTCATTCTACATGGGGGTTGTAGGATCGAATACAACGGATGACCTGATCTGGTATGCAAGAATGTTTAATTCCTGATATGCATATTTCATTTTTATAAGCGGGAAATTGTTTGTGAAATGACGTCCCTCTTTTTAAAAAATATTACAGCGCATGCTGGTGGTTTGCACATTTTGCCATGTTTTGCTCAATTATTAATTATATTGCATCTACCTGGGAGCGAACCCGAACCGTCACGGCGACAGCGCCAAGCCCTGCATTCTGACGACGCAATCAATTGAGCTAACCTGGACCCCCCCCCCCCCCCCCAAAAAAAAAAGGTTGATAAGATAGTCCTGATACACGTAATCATCACTGCACCATATCGGTAACGGGTTATTTTACAGATAACCATACTGACTATATTTGAGGAGAGACTTTTTACGGCCGCCACACTGCCCCAAAAAGCGCTACTGAGACTTTAAAATGATATTGCCCCTACATGAGAGCGAAGCCGAACCGTCATGGCGACAGCGTCTAGCCCTGCAATTCCGACGACGCAACCAATTGAGCTAACCGGGACAACCATAAAGCTACTTGACGCTAATAAAGCGATAAATGAAACCAAATAAAAAGTGGTTTATCTGTTACATGTATGTTTATTTTGCTCTACGCCTATTAGTACGTTATCAATAACTAGAAAGTCAACTGACAGACAAGTTTAATTAAAATTATTTTGTTCTTCAGCAAACATTTTTTTGCAACCTCCTCATTGTAATGCTCCTTTTTCTCACTGAGAATTACTCACTGGTAAATTATTTAATTCACACATCTATGCAATTAAAACGTGAAATATGCACATCAGGAGTTGCCCATCCAAAAAACACAAAAAAGTAGAGAGGAAAACAGAGCATTGTTTTTAGATCAATTTCACCAACAATTAAGGTAAACGAAAAAGAGAACCATTGGAGTTACCGCCTTGTAACGGTCAGTGGCAAAACAATTTTCCATTGGGAATGTAAACCAGGTTTTATTTAATTCATTTTTTACTAAAATTATTATAGATGAAAAAGGGGAACTTTGAACGCAACCAAACACTACACAGGGGAAATTATTGCAGGCTCGGTTTGATTGAGTCTATTCATGGGCAGTAATTGAAATGCATATTACTGCCAACGCCGCCAAGAACCGGGTTAAGCGCAATACAATATTTCCCGTCAAGTAGAATGTACAATTTTGATAAGCGGGGAAATTGGAACCACAATGCAGTGTTTAAAGATTAACTCCATTCCATGATAAGCGGAAAAGAATGGGGATGCCTTAAACGAGAAAACAAATTGCGGAACTAAAAATTGCAAAGGGATATGAGAAAGTAAATCTTGCATATACATGCAACTTGAAGATAGAACGCCAAAAGCAAATTATAAAACTTAGAAGTATACCATAGGGGTAAAAGAACAAGTATCCAAATTTATAATGGCTAGGATATTTAAACCACTTTCTTAAAACTTACGTAAATATTATAAGAAATAATTTTATATGCACTATAATCGTTAATAAGTATCGTGCTCACAAACCGACAAAGGAAGTAACGGATAACAACACTGATTAAATGATGAACGTCGAGACCTTTAACAGCCGCCTCACGGCTTTTGGCAACTTCACTATTCAAAGGGTAAGTAAGTAATAACACAATTCTCGGGCTGAGGTAAACTGAGACTTTGTATTATAACACAATAAATGCGGTCATGTAAATCGAGAACTTCAAGATGACGTCTATACATGCTAAGTTTTGACTTTTTGCTTACCTCCAGCCATTTGAGCCTTAGATTAAGAACTTTAATAAAAGAAACATATAGTGTGGTAGCTACAGGCTCAAGATTATAGGATATTCTCGATAATCACATTCTCATTATTTGCAGAAATGACCAGGATCGATCCGTATCTGAGTCATAAGGTCCTTGCATCCATGATTCAAATTATGAAACTAAAATCTCAACAAAATTCAATTCTTAAAATGAAATTATCAATAATAAACTTTCGGGTCCTTGTTCTGTATTTCTTATCTTTTTATTTAGTGGTTATCATTATTATATACTGAACAAAAATAAAAAGTACCCACTTTTATGCTTATATTCTCATTAACATATTTTCATTTAATCAGGAACGCTTTGAATGGTGATTAATTGGTTAATCTCAGTTGTTTTTAATTTCAAGTCCTCATAAACATCATCTTCCACACCAAGACCTAAGCAACGGTTAGTCGAATTACAATTAATAATGGATTACAAAACACTACATATTCAATTTAAAGGGAGGTAATTGGAAATAACTGGAATTTCTAGCGAAGTTTATCGAGGACTAGTTGTTTTATTGATGAATGTTTTGTGATTTTATTGATCACAAGAGGAGGAAAAATTGATTTAATTCAAACCAATGTGAATATTTTAAAGAATCACTGACTTTTTCCTGGAACCCTCATTACAACAAAGGGAAAGATAACTAAGTTGTGGCTGCAGATTTTCAAGAATACTTGTTTTCTTGGCAATGATAACAGAAATGCAAAGTTGTTCACATACAGAAATCTCAGTTTTCGTTTTCAAATTTTACAAAATTAAAGATAAGAAAGTGGATACTTTTTATTTTTGTTGAGTATATATACATTTGTGTGTAGTTATTTTAAAACCAGAATATTGAACTGATTCAAAGAGAATAGAAACGCACTTACAATGACCCAGATTTGTGTTATTCTTGAAAATAATGCTTGGTTGTAATTATTATTGTATATCATTAGCTAGTAAGTCTGTAAGAAAAGATAGTTGATTGAACGACTAACCGATATAATTATAATAATTTATATCACGAAAAATATACGATAATAATACACTGACTGATACATATCAAGTTTAAGGTTTCACTGCACGGACACGACCGATTTTATCCTCTTTCCTATTAATACCATACCACCAAACGTTAATATCAAACACGCCTGGATGTTGGGTAACTTGTTATAATTTATAAATGATCGACCGCTTGTTCAGTTATTAAATTTTCCTAAACATATACGGTCACCAAAAGTTCTAAATGGTCTTCAATCGCAAACTTTTTATGCAAATTGTTTGCCACTGACCGTTCCAAGGTGGTAACCCTTCAGGTTCCCATTTGTGTAACTTGTTGGTGGTGTCTGTTTTGAAATTGGTAATTTTATTAACCATGCTCTCTCTTCCTCTCTTCTTCTTTACTATTTGGGGAGGCTGTGTCTTCTGTGGCAATTCCTGAGATGCGTATTTTACTTTATTTTAAACGTATGGTTTGTTCCCTAAGTCAAGACTGGGTTTTAAAAGAGCTGCGTGGCCTTACAACCAATAATTCTTCAATATCATAAACTCCATATTTTAAATTTCAAACTGAGTTTGGTTGAAGGCATTTTGATTAAACTCCAGTCAACTGGGCTGCGAGACACGCCTCGAAAGCTCTGAATCTTTGCATAAGTCACAGGCCTTCGTTTTCTAGTCTCTTGAATTTTCAACATATCGAAATGAAATCGTGCGACAAATTCTTCCAAATATTAATTATGTTGCCTCTACTACGCGAAACCATACCGTCACGATAAAATCACCCTTCTATGGAATTCCAACAACTCACAAATATTTTGATTGGATAATCCTGGTAACATCATAACTGCATGACATCGGTAACGGATTATTTTACTAATAGAAGTACTGACTGTAATTACGGTGAGACTTTTTACGGACGCCACATACTGTGAATTTAAAATGATATTGCCTCTACTGGGGAGCAAACCCGTACGGCAACAGCACATAGCCATGACATTTCGACAACGCTACCGACTGACTGAGCTAGCCGGGACAACCAAAATATTCGCAAAAGCAGCAGAGAATGATAATGTCACTACACACGCTCTACACGTTACAATGATTACAATCAGTGTTTAGCCAAAGCAATAAAAGTAGGGTACATATATTGGTTACCTTAAATTTACCAAACACCATGAAACATCGATTACTCCAGTTCTTGCACAACTACTCAACTTTACTTGTTCCTAGCATCTTGTCTACAGCAGCCATAAACAAACACGAAATCAGGTATTGAGAACGGAATTTTAAAATGACTTTTTAAAGAAGTAAAAAATATTAGTAACTAATTCTTTCTTTCCTCTCCAGTTCCCTTTTCATCTATTTCAATATCACAGTTACTGTAGCGTTGTTTGTGCCGTGTGGCGCATGTAAAACGTCTCACCCGTACATTTAATCAGTGCTGTTATCAGTTACGTCCTTTGAAGGTCGTTGATCACGATACTTATGTACTATGTCAATAGTACTTCTAAAATTGCCATTGTTTAAATATTTCGGCCAGTTTATAGATGGGTGATTTCAATACCCCAACCTATGCAGATTCGGTTATTGTGCAATCACCCCTAGGATAAACTTCCTGCTTTTTAAAATTTTGCATTTTGAGTTGTCTGTGATATGAAGAATTTATATTCTCAGATCCCCTGTCAAAATTTTATTCGGTTTAGTTCCGCCCATTGTTTTCGATTAGGACAAACCCATTCTTTTATCTGGGGACCATACGCCGCTGAACATGAAATGGTATTTATCTGAAAATACCACATTGAAAGTTCCATGTTCACCGCCATATTCTTTCCATCGTTTGGGATGGATCAAAATTGTACTGTTTATTGGTGTAAATATTGAGTTGCGCTCAACCCGGGGCTAGGCGGCGTGGGCAGTAATATGCATTCTCATTACTTCCCATGAACATGCTCAATCAAAGCGAGCCTGCAATAAATTCATATTTGTCGTGTTCGTCGGCTTTCAAAGTTCACTTTTCATCTATTTCAATTAAATGTAACAGTTGTTTTCTTTCACATTGAACACTTCACGTCCGCAATGTTTATTAAGTTCACCAATCTCGTTTTGCAGCTTTTGAAAGAGAAAACACGTATTGCTTGAAACTACTTCAAAAATATTAGTTTTTTTACATATATTTCTTATGGTTATTATACTTTATGAAATTGTCAAGACCTAATTCTCTTTCCAAAAGGATAATATTTATGTTGCATTTTGGTACAATCATGATATTCTACAGCGCCGTACATGCTCAGAGATTAATCCAAATACAATTGATCGCTCTGCTTGCACGACGGTGGAAGAGATTCAAGAGTTTATGAAATTTCCAAAGAAATCTGTCAAAGAAGGTAGATTCTTGCATGCACGATAAGTATTTCCGCGTGATTTACCGGGACAAGAAAATCTTATCTTTTCTCGTGCTACATGAGTGACGTCACGTCTTCAAGTATCTGACGTAATATATTCAAGATAGTGATGTCATTTACAAAATAAGGTTTGCGTAAGCGTAAATAATTTCAGCGTAAGGAAACAAAATTAAGTAAGTACAAATAAACATAAAGGTTATGGACAATACAAGGTATGCAAGAAAAAGTATCTTGCATGCGACATTCGGTAAAGATAGAAAAATCTGTCACCTCGGGTAAACTGGCAGATCCTCGTTCTCGCAAAACAGCTCCCCCTCGGTAACAGATTTTTCCATCTTCACCTCACACCCATGCAAGATACTTATAACCTCAATCCGTCGTCGTGTTCATACTGATTCAGCTCCAGGGGCTTTGATTCTATTAAAGTCATTGAGTACCCACATAATGCCTAAAGCTTCTCATGTATTGGTATGTGTTTTTGCCTTTGCATGCAACATTGCTGAGTCGATTCATGGGATGACGTTTATTCACCATTTGTTTTGTTTTGTCCTATTATAAAACGTAAAAAGATCATTTTAAAAAGTTGTGCTCTCGTTTCTTCTCTTACGTTTGGCTGTTTATGAAGGCTGTGTATAATGAGCATGGGTATGCATATTTTACTGTTTTATTATTATTCGTTTTTAATTTTGTATACTATTCAGACATCGCTCTTCTTTAAACATGAAAACATAGGGTAATCAGGGTAAAAAGAGTACACGTTTCTACGTCACATCGCTCTTTTTTAACAGGACAAATATTAGTAAAACAGGGAAAATAAGTACATGTTTCTACGTTTCATCGCTCTTCTTTAAACAGGAAAAATGGGGAAAAACAGGGAAAAATATATACATGTTTATACGTCATATCACTATTCTTTAAACTGCGAAAATAGGGAAAAACAGGGAAAACATAAGTACCATTTTTCTACGTGAAATGAAAATTCTATTTCTATTGCCGTCATGCCGACGTAATATTATGATAATTCTGTAAAATTTATACACCAAACGTACGAGGAAGAAACAACACAATAATAAAGATAGAAATCTAGACGCACGTAAATAAAATAAAACAGATACCGAGAACGGGCACCAGTGTTCATTGTCTATTTCTGAAGCGATAATTGGCCAATATAACACTCATAACTTACTCTTAACTCTTATTTATGGTCTTACAATAATTTTATCTCAGTTAATAAAACATCATTACAAATATTCCTAACATTCGGTCTGTTAACGCTTACGATACAATAAATGCTATTGGCCAGAAACACTAAGCGCAATGCACTCAAAAGCGATATTTCATGATTAAGTTGTATTTATCAGAATTGATATTTTTCGTTCAACAACTCGTAGGCTTATTCTATAAAAGAATAATAATTTTTATGATAAATTCTTCAATTAAATATCATTTGGTTAGGCTTTCTGATATAATCTTTCTTAAAAACTGGAAAGTGGAATAAATATGAATATATATTCTTAGCTTAAATATTCGTGCGAGATTGAATCATTCGCGAAAAGATGCAGATCTTCTTGATTTTCTTTGAAGTTTGCCTGCTTATGATCATTTTGTGTGGAAGTCATGGATTCATAGGTATGTTTATATTTTAACTCTACAAAATCGTTATTAATTTTCTTTCACATTTTGATAAAAAATAATAAAAAATATGAAACATGAACGAACCAATACTAAACACGAGTAAAATGTTGAATTAAATGTATCATATCATCGTTTCGACTTTGCCATGATGAGGAATAAGAATATATTTTCTGAAATAATTTCAATCATTATATTTAAAAAAACTAAAAACTATTCGCTATAGAATCATAATCATCTGACATGTAAATTTCTTTTTATATCATATACAGGCATCACTTTTAAACAGATATTTAATTATATGTCTTATCTTGCTCTTCAAAAATCTGAATTTACCAATTTAGCTTCTTTTAGAAATATAATGCCGTAGTTTTGCTTTATTTTTTCTGAGCCGTCTTTAAACTTTATTCTCAGCGTAGACTTAGAGAGCACCCGGTTTTCGGTGTTATATAATGAAAAGCTCTTAATACGGTTTATCACTGCATCCTTTTTGGGGGTGGGATGGCGGGGTGGGAGTTGCAGGTTGTTCTTCGTAGCTTAAGGTGTTCAGCATATCGGCGTTAAAATCGTTGGCTCTCTTTTACGTGAAATGTAAGTTCTGTATTGTACTTAACAATGTTTATTTATTTTTGTAAAGCCCAATCACAGACGCCGTTGAACATTGAATATTTAAATTTATTAATTTGAAAATACCGCACTGAAGGTTCCATGTCCACCGTCATACGTACACCGTCGTTTGGGATTGATTTGAATTGTACTGTTTATTAATATATATATATATTTTTATTTATTGGTATAAATATTGAGTTGCACTTAATAAGCACCAAAGCGGCGTGGGCCTTAACATGCATTCCTATTACTGACCAAAACCAGGCTTAATCAAACCGAGCCTGCAATGTGTTCATAATTGTCGTATTCGGTGGTTTTCAATATCAATTTTTTCATTTATTTTAATATCACAGCAGGGTTTCTTTGTGCCGTTTAGCGGCTGTAAAAAGTCTCATCATACATTTAGTCAGTGCAATAATCACTTAGATTATCTGTATCCAAAATATAAAATTAACAACATTTAAGCAGAAAACAATATGAAATAAAACTGTATATATCCAAGACATATTTTAATGGCGGACGATGCATAAAAGAACAAAAATTGAACTGCAAAAAGTAAAAATATAAAAGTTTCTCGTTACCGACACTTACGCAAAGTTTTAATTGGTAACTTTTCGTCCGTAATTTTTCATTCCAAAGAAATCGACTAATAACTCTTTATTTGCAATCAGTTGCCAAGAACAGTGACTGTCTTCAATTTAAGCTTTTACCTTGCAATAAATAATTTTGGAACAGTTTTACCAAATTTTTTCATACAATTTGCCGAAAATGCCTTTAATGCAATTTATTGTCAATCAACTAAAATCGCTGTAAATCGATTGTTCAGCTTTAGTGTGACCGCTCGTTCATAAGAAAAATATAAAAATTGTTAATCGGAAGCATATTTGTTAAAATAAATCTCCTTCAAAGTACCCAAATGTATGATAACTCCCCCCTTTCAATTAAACATTGTTCTAATTTTGGCCCTGAGGTGTAAGCAAAAGCTATTGGATTCATATTAGAAAGCAATCATTAACGATTAAAAAGTCATTAAGTAATTGATTCTAAGACAAACAGCTTTGATTAAGCTATGACTGCATGTTACCAAATAATTCTTTTGAATAACTGTATCCAAAGTGTAAAGCGCTGGAGATTTCTCATATTCTAATTAAAAAGGACTAGAAGACTAGTAATTTTGTTAAATGATACGGCAGTTTTATGTAATATTACTTAAAACGATTATGTTATATATTAAACAACACAATGAGAGGATTAATCCTCTACCCGAGGAGAGAGCCTGTTGTTCAAAGAATAGAATGCCAATACAGATGAAACATGTTATGCTTCCCGTTTCATGTTTCATGGAGTTTCATGCAAATTATATGCCAGAACATCAACAGATGCTAAACTTATTGCTTGTTTGGCCCATATGGCATACCAGATTTACATGGTGGAGGAAGACCCCAGGTGCCCCTCAAGACAATTTTCAGCATGATAGCTGGCAAGCATTCTCACATAAAAGATCTTGACCATGGTATGTCTCGAACTCACAGTGGTGAAGGGCAAATGATTTTCAGTCGGAAACCTTAACCACTCAGCCACGTGCGTTCCTGTCCGCATTATATATATGTTAAAAATGAGGTATGTTAAGAGTCTATAATGAAAGTTTTAAAAATAAACATTTCTGATAAATTCCACAGGCACAGAATACAATAAACAATGAACTATGGAGAGAATGGTAGAGTTAAGTTATATATTTTGATAACTTGTAAAACACATGGCCACAATTTACAAAAAAATGTGAGCCTGAACCCATATTGGTTATAAATTTGATAAGTCAATTGAAAAACATATTTTCCACTGGGGGGTGTTTAAAAGAAATCAAGTCTACCAAACTCACACTTTCTCCGCCACTTCTTTACATACTTTAAAGTATCTGCCAAAAACACTGTGGTATCTTTATATTGCATTGGGTTTTATTTTTGTGTATTTCGCGCAATGCAAAATGTGGAAAAATCAAAGCCGAGCAAAAATGCATCAGGTAAAAACTAAAAACTTGTAGTATAAAAATAATGAACTGCGCGGATATATACACGCTCCCAAAGTTTTAATTGGTCACGGTTAGTCTTTATCGTTTTACTAGGAACAAGACATGTTGCTTTATCAACTATTTATCTGTAATCATTTGTTAATTAGTGTCTGTGATTTCACATTTAAACTTTTAATGTTTGACACAGTACCAGTTTGTTGCGAGTTACCATTATTTTTTTTCTAAAAATGCATGTCGTGCAGTTAAAGGTCAAGCAGTCAGAAAACTAATCTGAATTAGTTGTTCTATTTTAATAAGAAATCACGTAATGCGAAAACGTAGAACTTTTACATGAGCGCACCTATTGCATAATTTACGACCTTTTAAGGTTGATTTTGTTTCAAAGAAAAGAATTGCATAATACGTTAGCACTACTTGCTTCCTTAAAGTTTAATCTGTTTATAAATGACGAAACACATCAGTTACATTGTGTTTTTCCAACTTGAAACCAGTAAGATAAAACTCTAAACACACCAAATTGATCTAACAGCAAGTTGCAAAAATTCTCAGTATTTAAAGCAAATAAGTGAATAAGATTATATAGCAAGGTAAGTAAGTGAAAAAGTTCCTGCTGGATATGGTGATGACTACTTGTTTTGCTTTTTATACATGTAATACTAACAAAAACATGTCCATTCACATTATGCACTTTGCTATACAACATCCAATATCATCTGCTTAACATTATTATATCATTTCAGGAAACAATGTAGAAGTCCCCTTAGATACGTTTTCCATAAAAAAGACTTTATTTGTGTTAGTTAAAAGTGTTTAAGATTTGATCACAGCAGTTTATTAGCGCTATACAAAGTCAAATATCGTCTGCTTAACATTATTACATCATTTCAGGAAATGACGTAAACGTCTCCTTAGATACTTTTCCCTAAAAAAGACTTCATTTAAGTTTTTTAGAATTGTTAAAGATTTGACCACAGCTGTTTATTAGCGTGTTTTCGTATTTAACATGTGAGAAGCTAGATACAAAGGCAATATTCAACAGGAGTACATGCAGAATGCCGTAAACACATTGCAGTGTAAAAGACGTTACAACAATCTTGCATGCAACCCTTGATGTACTTTAGAAATATCATATTTACAGATATGTGTTTTTTCCCAAGAGACTTCCGATGTTTCATCCATCTTTCTGCCAATGATCTTTCCGACCACTTAATCACTCTTATTGTTTTTATTCCTAATCATAAAGAAACTAGAAGTTAATGGTAATTACGATGGGCAGTTGGTTGATACTGTACAATATGTTAAGGATGAATGTGTCATATAATATTGCAGTAGAAATGAATAAAAAACCCAGGCTTGCTCTACGCGCTTAGGTTCTATTTGACTTAACAATTTATTAACTTAAAGATGAATTGACACCTTGATGCAAAAATAAAATAACTTCTTCTTGTTTCAATGGTTTTTATACCTCGTTTGCTCTAAATTGACGGAAAAATGTCATAGAATTTTGCAGTATAAATTTGAATAAAGAAAACCAAACTCCAATTTCTGACTTTTCACTAAGTGATTAATATTATATCAACAAAAACAGTAGAAAGTTGCAGGAAATTTTATAAATTCGAAAAGAGGAAATCAAACTCCAATTTTTCATTTCGCGTTTCAATTTTATTTGACCCTTCACTAAGTGAATGATATTATTTCAACAAAAACAGTAGAATTTTGCAGTAAATTTTGTAAATTTGAATAAAGAAAGTAAAACTCAATCTTTTACAAGGCATTTCGAGTGTATTTAACTCTTCTTCAGGTGAATTATATTTAATAGAAGTATTTCCTATATATATATAATAGAGCAGAATATTGCTTCGAATTTTAAAAATGCAAGATTCTAATTTACAGATGTTATATGTGATGTAGTGTTGAAAAGACTTCTTTGGATAGTTACATGATAATTTCTAACTTTTCGCCCGAATTCCCTATGGAACTTAAATACTACTGCTAAAAAGGGGTTAAGAGCAACTCTACCGAACCACCTTGGTGCAAGACCGTTTAGCTCCTATTTTTTCAATCATTATGGCTCTTATACTCTTTTTGCTTTTTGAGCTAAGTTGACCGAATGTGTCAAAGGATTTTGCAGTATAAAAATGAAAAAAAGAAGACACACTCTACATTACAATATGTTAAGGTGAATCAAGACCTTAGTGCAAAAACAATATAATTATCTCCTACTTATTTCAATGGTACCTATTCCCTTTTTGAGCTATTTTGACGGAATAATGTAATAGAATTTGCAGTATAAAAATGAATAAAGGAAGACACACTCCAATTTTTCACTTAGCGTTTCGTTTCAAGTTTCTTTGATTCTTCACTGAGTGAATGATATTATATCAACAAAAACAGTAGAAATTTGCAGGAAATTTTATCAATTTGAATAAAGGAAATCAAACACCAAATTTTCACGTCGCTTTTCGAGTTTATCAGGCATTACCTTAAGTGAATGATATTATATCATCATTGTATATCAGGGAAGAGTTTTACAGGAAATTTTATAATTTTAATTAAGAAAAGTCAAACTCTAATATTTTACTACGCATTTCGAGCTTATTTAACTCTCTTCAGGTTAATGATATTTAACAGAAATATATCCTACGTATATAAATAGAGCAGAATATTGCTTCGAATTTAAAAAATGCAAGATTCTAATTTGCAGATGTTATATGTGATGTAGTGCTGACGAGTCGTCGTTGGGTAGTTCCATGTTAATTTTTAACTTTCTTCCCGAATTCTCTATTAAACCTAAATACTGCCGCCAAAAAGGGGGTTCGAGGAACTCTAATGAACCACTCCTGTATCCGATCCTTTTTTAAACCAAGAATTTGTTTGTATATAAAGGGTTTTTAGTTTGTCAAAATATTTGTAAAATTGCGCATTAAAGTGTATACCGCGGCCCAGCTAAGCGGGGCGTAGATGTCAGAGGCGTTTCTTAAATCTTGATATCGCCCAGTATGTAATCAATGCAGCAATTTGAAATTGTAATGTTTGGGTAAAAATATCTCTATTTTTCAAAAGAGGTGAATTATGCACATCAGGAATTGCCACTTTCACAGAAAAGATGCCTCCCCACGCAGCAACAAAAGAAGAGAGAATCATAGAACATGTTTGTCATACATGTAAGTATGTCAATTCAAATAAGACACCAAAAACAATTAACGAAAAAGAGAACCCTTGGGGTTACCGTCTTGGAACGTCAGTGGCAAAACAAATTGCAAATGGGGGGTTTAAACCAGGATCTAGGGTGCACCAACCTCACACTTGCCCCTGCAGGTTCTCATATCAGAAAACAAGTACAAGTTGTCTTGGTGAAATAACTCAAAATCACCTATAAAAGTGGCGAGTATGAAGTGATTGCGCAAAAATTGTGTTTTATCTTCGTTTTGTCAGCGATAATTTGTAACTAACTCCTACCTCTTACAAACTTTTTTAGTTTATCATAAATGTTTTAAATTACTCGTGAATTAAACTAAAGGAAGCTGTTTTGTAAAAAATTTCACCTGGTCTCAAGCAATAAATGAAATCGCAAAATTCTTACTAGAAGACTCGGTAATAAAAGTAAAACGCAGGTGTGTGAGAGATATTATCATTTAAAAGAACAATATATTTTTAAAACTATGATTTAGAATATTCGATGAAAAAAAGAGAGACCTAAGGAATTTTCATGAATTCTTTTGCTGAACAGCATTGTAAAGAGACGTCCACTGTTTTTATTGAACCTTCATCGGTAAAAAAGAACATTATCGAAATCTCTCTAACAGCAAGATGCAGTTTAATAAATTTTTTCAAAAATAAATGCTTTTATTGTCTTCTTTCGTACTTTCGTTAAGAAATACCCCTTGATAACTGAAATGAAGGGAAAATATCATTCATTTGCTGATTGTTGATAAAGAAATCTACTGCCATAATCTTTTGAATTTTTAAGAGTTTAAGGGTTTTATTACACTTGTTTTTCACACCATTGAAATCAACCTTTCTTTAATAACTTTACCTCAGTATTCTATCAGTAAAACAAACGAGCGCGACATAGAAAAGGTACTTTCGCTCAATAAAGAACGAAAAAAAAAAGAAAAGGTATATAAATTATTGTTTATTTCGCGATAAAAACATAATGTTTGTCAGGGCTCCATCTGTGAAGGATATCACGACCTCCAGGTCAATGATTTACATTTTACTGATTCGCTTATAAATTATAACGCAGATGTAAGAGTAGTAAGAGAGAAATTGTAAGTCATTGTGGTCTAAGGAAACATATTCTTAAACCATCATGGACAATGATAATAAATAACAAACATCTGTTGAAAGATGATTTTCCCTGATTTTAAGTACATACAAACATCCGTATTATAGATGATTATTTTATTGTGGGCTTGAAGGTTTCTTTCGACATATCAAAATCGTGTATATTAATAACTTGACTTAATTTTTAATTTTCAAAAAGTGAAATATGCAATGAACGTAAAACATGTGGTAAACCAAGTCTCCTCACTTAGCAAAATAGAAACAAAGAGAAAGTATACGTTTATGATACTCACGATTTTAATGAATTAACATTATAAACAATTATCATATGAGAGTACGTGATTGATTGATTTCCAACGCAATCAAACAAAGACTGCAATCTAATATGGGTCGTGTTCAATTACTTGCCTTTTTAGCAGATTCTGTTTAGTTATCACATCAGCCTTATTTTGTGTCGTGTGGCGGCCGTTAAAAATCTTCCCGTACGTTCATTCAGTGCTGATATTAATTTGAAGACCGTTGAGCACGATACATATTGTGTAAATATTGAGTTGCTCTCTACCCAGGGCTTAGCGGTGTAGGCAGTTATTTGCATTTTCAACTAACCGAGCTCGCAATATTTTAATATTAGTCGTGGTAGATGGCTTTCAAAGTTCCCTTTTTATATATTAGGAACAATCAACTACAAAACTTATGTGCCACAGGGGTATGAACCTGCTTCGTAGGTTCTTCTCAGGAGCACTAGACTCACACTTTCTCCGCCATGTTCCTATTTGACAAACATGTAAACATTGTCTAGACGATTTAACTCTAAAATCTAAAACTCGGGGCGTCGGTTATTCGATATTTTTCCGAAGGTTAATAACTGTTCTGGGTTTATTCTCAAAAAGAAATATTGGCAGTCGTATGAACTATTTTGAATACCCTTTATGTCATTAGAACATTTTTTGTGTACAAAAGTTAAGAGGTTTGATTATATTAGGAATTACTTATTCTTAATTTAAACATAGGGCATTCTAAAAATAGCGGTCACGCCGTCAAGCTTACATAGACCTTAATCATAAGAACGCATCACAATCAAATTCAGGATTATTGCGCAAATATGCGCCTCATTACACAGTTATCCATTAGCCTGCAAATTCTGATCAATAAACTGATTCAAACAAGTCAGAAAAATTATTCTAGATTAATGCTATGATTGATAAATCATTTCAAGAAGACTAGATAATTTCGTTTTTTTTATCATGTTTATGTTGTAAATATTTTATTAAGTTTTTAAAGTAGAAAGTAGTACGTACGTATGACGGTTACTTTTATTGCTATTGACAGCAATGACTTATACTAATAGAATTGGCATTTTCGTTCTTTTCGATGAATGAAAATGGATAAAAGATCGCTGGTGAGCATAAATATAATAGACAATGTAAACTAAGGAAGTACTTGATGTCAACTTTATTATTACAAGTGGTTACCACGTGGCGGATTTAAACATATCCCGTTAAAACTTGCGCGAAAGTGCAAAGGTCAATTTAATGTTCACGTGACCGCTGTGTACTCTATGAACCCAAGGGTAGTTTAAAACCGCGGTAAACGTTTCAAATAACCCACCAAGAAGGTTAAAGGTTTAACTTAGAGGTAAATTACCAAAGAAATATTTACAGCCGGCCCCAGCCCTTGAAAATGTTACGTCTGACAGATTCTTACCAGTCGGTGTTATATCTTATGTTTGTTGGTTTGTTTTTCAGGTACAGACAGTATTTCTCGATTACCGCTCAAAGGACACATTCTACACACTAGATTATGTCCAGCCGGAAGTGGATCCGAGAGTTGCTTCCTCTCACAACTAAGCATGTTTATAAAGATGCAGGATACATTATTTGATCCAGCGTCTCTGCGGAACATCGGCAAGAGAGGGAGGCCAATTTTAATATCTGATTCAGCTAAGGAATTAAACAAGCCTTATACATACCGACCTATCGTACACGATCCACCATCGTTTCGATATTTTGAAAAGGAGGATCCAGCGAATGAAATCTACAACATGCAGCAGAGAATTGGCGAACATGGGGTACCAAATAGTCGTTTCTTCAATTTTCAACTTTCTACTTTAAATGGAAAAGGAACAGATTATTCCACACATGAAAGCATTTCCAATTTACAGCCGGAAGACCAATCTTACAGAGGAATCTTTGATATTCCGATTTCGAGGAATGTTTTGCGAATGCGAGAAGAGAAGACAAAGCCAAATAACCTAGAGCGCCTTAACGATGACTTTGTGGTAGACAAGCGACAAGTTGTGTGTCCCAACCACATGTCGCGTTCGGAGTGTTACGACAATGCCTTTGGATACTATCTCCGTTTGTTCAAAATCTTAAATGCACTGTAACATTACATAATTATTTTGTGGTATATTATATACACAGTTCGGTTAATTAAAAACAGCAATGAAACGTGCATTAGTTTATAGTTTAATTATTTAGACAACAGCCTTATGCTAAAATTTTATAGCAGAACTATGAATCTTCATCTTTCAGTTTGAATATTTGTTACTGTTTATTTACAATATAGAAGAGAATTTCAAGATTGCCTTTTAAGCGTATACACAAGAAATGAATGAACGCTTCCAGTCCTATATGTTACATATATGTATATTTTCCATTGTAATACATGTATAGAGCATATTTACGACATCTCAAAATAGAGCGAAATGTTGAAGTTAATCCCCACTTTAAATACACTTGTTTGATAATTACTTAGTAATTATGATGATATTTAACAGGAAAAACATTAATATCACTTAGCGATGTTTCCAGAAATATCGGACTGTGTTTAAGTTATTGCAGCAGACGTCAATACTTTCTGAAACATCTTTCCGAAGCGGAGGCCCTGAGGGTTATCCTTGCTTATTATCTGTTATTTATTATTTTCAATTTTAGCATATTACGTCACAAATTAGGACATGTGTTCTTGGTACGTTCTGTTGGGGCAAGTGTGAGGTTGGTGCACCCTAGAATCTGTTTCAAACCCCCCATTGGCAATTTGTTTTGCCACTGACCGTTCCAAGGCGGTAACCCAAAAGGTTCTCTATGTCGTTAATTGTTTGTGGCGTCTTATTTGAATTGACATACTTATAATAACATGCTCTCTTTTCCTCTCTTATTTTTCGCTGTGTGGGAAGGCTGTGTTTTGTGAGTGTGGCGATTCCTGATATGCATATTTCACTCTTTTCGAAAAAAAAAGGTGAAATATGCATATCAGGAATCGCCACATTCAGAAAAAACAGCCTCCCCACACAGTCAAGAAGAAGAGAGGGGGAGAGAGCATGGTTAATAAAATGATCAGTTTAAAAAAAGACACCACTAACAATAAACAAAAATGAGAACCAGAGGGGTTACCGCCTTGGAACGGTCAGTGGCAAATCAAATTGCCACTGGGGGTTTAAATCAGGTTCTAGGGTGCACCAACCTCAGCCTTGCTCCAACAGGTTCTCATATCACAAAACAAGTACAAGTTGTCTTGGTGAAAAGACTCCAACCCACTTATCGGCTTAACAATGTTGCATGCAAAAGCACACAAACATATAAAACTTAAGAAGCTAAGAGCATTGCAAAGCCGAAGGGGCGGGTACTCAATGATCTTACCGAAACCAGAGCTCCTGGAGTAAAATAAGCAAGAACACGATGACGGAGATAAAAGAAACAAATCGAGCTTCTAGGTTCTTTTAAGAAAAGATTTCCCCATTAACCTTCATAAACCCTTAAACCCCTGCCACCGTCGTGTAACCATAATGATCAACTGTAGAAGGGTTAATCACCAGGCCTGCAGAGCGCTGTAAAATATCATTTTGGTAAACTTTCTTTTTAAATTTACAGATGGTTTTTACGAAAAACCGGGAGAAATTAACACTGCCTTTTATCTTTTTAAGCTTATAAATTAAATCTCCATAAAAAAACTGGCTGTGAAATACCTTGTTGCAAAAGTGATTTTAAACTGCATTTGTATTTATGAATTAAATCTGGGTATCGGCGATAAAACTTGCAAAAGGTTTTCCTTAATTTGTGATACCGATAACCTTGATTTAAAAGTTTTTCTGTAATGCAAAGATTACGTTCATTGAAATCATTAACATCGTTGCAAGCTCTTGAAAAGCAAACAAGCTGAGAGATATAAACCCCATAAGATGTTGCACGGAGAACTTCGCCGTCTGAAAACGGAAAATTTACTATATTAAAATTAAAATCATCTCTTTTATCATAAATTTTAGTAGTGACATAACCATTTTCAATGGGCAGATTTAGATCGACAAAGTTTGCTTGCTTTTCTGAAGTGTTCGCTTTATTAAGTTGTAGTTCTTTAGGATAAATCTTATTAACCAGTAATGGAAAATGGTTATTGTCTATATTTAATAAAAGAGAATTATTAGCAATAAAAAGTAGGTCAATAAGTATTCGGGAAACCGTCGTTATTTTCCTTAAATAATTTCATACTCGTACAGTTGAGCAGACGACATTGCTTTTAATGCATTTTAATATAAATACCGAAAGCACTCAAAAATTACACTTATGAAGCTAAATAAATGGCATCATCAAACGAGAAAGGTGGGTGCTTGATGACTTTGCTCAGACTGGTTCCCTGGAAATTAATCAGCAAGAACACGACGGCAGGAGTAAAAGTTTTCAAAAAAGTGAAAAATGTATCACCAAGAATTTCCACACCCAGATAATCGAGTCTTCCTACACATCAAAAATAGAGAGGAAAAGAGAGCAAACTGAGGTTTAATCTAGGTTCTCAGTTGCTCCAACATGTTCTCATATGAACAAACAAGAAAAATCTCTTTGTGATTTAGCTTCCACCGACCCAAGGTATGAAATTGCAAAAGCTCTCAGATTAATGTTTCTTCGACACAACATTAGGTGAATCAAAGAAAACTGTTATCTAACTAAGTACTCATAATAATATCAAAGAAATCATATAAACAGTACTTAAATATTTATAAAATGATCGATTTCAAAATAGACACCACAAACACAATTTTCAAAATCGATAACCCGAGGGTTAACAGCCTTGCTTTGAAAGGTAAGTGTCAAAACAATTTGCTACTTAAGGTATAAAAACTCGTTCTTGCCCGAGATTCAATGATTTTTAGGGATGGCTAGGGATAACCGAGTACTCGGTCGATCATCCGAGTATCGAGTACAAAATCTAATACTCGAGTACTCGGATAAAAAATATTTTTTTATACAAAAACGAAACCCCTTTTTGTTTAAGATTCGTTTGATATAAGATGGTAAAGAATTGTAAAAGTGCCGAAAGGGCACAATTTGCGACACATATAGTCACCACAGATGACAAAATTAACACTTAGAAATTGTTGTGAAATTTCAAAATGTCATATCTGGGTCCCAATTTGCACTTGTCACTTATGTAAATTTACGGTGTTTTGATAACACAGATCTTTTGTTTGACGCTACTAGTATGACCATTTGAAAATCAGGACCTTCCACTATTATCACTGATTGGTTAACGTGAACTTAATAAAATATGGTCTTGACTTTTTGATTGATGAAAGACGCGAACCAATATATGAATATTAATTAATGTTCAGTATCACATTCCTAAAGATACTTGTAAAGTAAACATCGAACTGAAACACCCATATAACATCACCAACATGCATGCGTGGAGTTAGCTTGAACTATCTGCAGACGGAAAAAAGTTAAATAGTTACAATGTAGTTTAGAACTATCTCACTGGCGGGAACTACCATTTAAGGTTGAAATAAAAACCTAATACAACCCCGAAAAGCGATCAAATGAAGATGATTGGGTTTTAGTTATAATTTTTATGAATTTCGATTTATTGATTTGATTATTTCTCGGCACGATATTATTTTGTCCACCGTATGTATCTGTTAAAGTTTTCTTACCAGCATGGCAGTGACTTGGGCACTTTATTTCTTTCAAAAATAAAATAATAAAAACACACATTCAAAATAAAACCTAGTGTTCTTTTTCATTTAATAGTTGGTTATAAGGGAAAGGTGGTACATAAATTCGAAGTAACTTCAAGATTTGTTAACAGAAACTGACATACATTTGATTTCTTCCAATATCGGTTATCATCTTTCGCGTACTCGAGTACTCGATCGGAAGAATACCCGAGTACTCTAGTATCATTTTTACTACTCGTTGCCATCCCTTATGTTTTTATAACATATAATGTGATTCCGCTTTTACGCTATTTTTCTTTTTCAATAAACAGTTTTTAGGTTCATAAAAGTGATTTGGTGTAAAAGTCAAATATCTAATAAAGAGTTTGATTTGTGTTATCTAAAAGATACCATTAATAGAAATTATAAGTACATTCTAAATGATACAACGTTGTCATGGAAATAAAATAAAAGAAACAGGAGAGGTTCGCGTTCTAGGTCGTTCAATTTTACATATAAACACTAGCTGGACTTTGTTATATAACAGTACAACTATTATACTAAAATGACTACCGTTCATTTGAGACTTTCAATGTAAAAAATATAATTTAATATCGATCCCATCATTTTTAGGAAAGACGAGATAACATTGACTTCTGTGAAAAAATTATAATATCTTTTCCCTTCATCAAATGTACGGAATTGTTCAAATACTACAAATTCAATGAAGGATAAAATTTAGTATCATTGATTTTTTTTTTAATTTAAAGAGTTGAGTTTTCACTTTTGCTCAGTAAAGTGTATCGGATCTGGCGGCCACAAAGAGAAGCTTGAGGTGCTGCATTATCTCTTTACATTTCTTAGTATTAATACTTGACTATAAATAATCAAGCATGCATATTTGACTATTGATATTCATGTAATGTATATTCTTGCTTCTTGATATGAAGTATATACACTTGACCTTTGATAATTTAGCATGTCTACTTGACTGTTGATGCTACATGAACATTGGTCGTGGCTTCTGTATTGGTAATACTTGGCTACTGGTTTATGGCTTTGATAATGTTTTCAACTAAAATGACAGCCTCTCTGCAAGAGCTCAGAGATTTCCTCGAAAAAAAGCAATCATCCTCCGTCCATAAAAAAATGAAAATATCTCCCAAATGGCGAATCTCGGAACTTTGTGAAGGCATGCTCGGCCTGAAATGTCGACGGCCGAAACGGATCCAAGTTCCAGTTTTCGGAAGACTGAGAGGTTGTCTAGATATGCCAGCCCTATTGTCATTCTACTGTGACGGGATAGTTCTTATATCTAATCTTCATGAGCTTCTGAGTTGATTGGTGTAATTTCTCCAAGACTACTTGTACATGTTTGTTTATATGAGAATCTGTTGGAGCAATTGTGTGATTGGTGTACAATGTACCCTAGAACCATGGTTTAAACCCCCAGAGGCAAATCGTTTTGCAAAAGAGCGCTCCAAGGCGGTTACCCCTCGGGTTTTTTTTTGTTAATTGTTTGTAATGTTTTGTTTTGAAATGTATTATTGTATAAACATGTTCTCTTCTCCACTCTAATTTTAGGCTTTGTCGGAAGGCTGTGTCTTCTGGAAGTGGCCATTCCTGACATGCATACTTCACTTTTTTGTGAACAACATGATACATGATAAGTTAAATGTCAAGTTCGCCCATTGTGCGGAAAAGACCCAACTCCACCATTTGTATGCTGGACCTGTGATAATGAGTACATCTTATTTTACATATTATTATGTTTTTATTCTGTAAAAGGACGTGTTCTATAATTTGTATGCAAGTGTAAAAGTTAAAGTACCTAAGCTTTCCTTTTGGGAAAAATTGATGTTTTTGTGAACTATTATTTCCTTATTTATATCCGCTAATATCCGTAAAAAGTTAGCTATTGTTTATTCCATTAGTGTAATTAAATGTATTGCTTTCTATTGACCTCATTTTGTATTAAATGTAAACCGGAGGAAATGAATATGTGCAATTTACAAAAAAAGTAAGTATAAGCTCACCTGCTACATTAATAGAAATTGGTCTTTTCAATTAATAAGAATCTGATAAAAAAAACAAAAACTGGTTTGATTTCTGAGTAACAGCCACAACTTGCAAATTGAAAAGTACCAACTTTTCTAAGGTTCGTTTCTGCAATTGAACAGCATATGAATAAAGTTAAATTATGTATTCGCATTTGGGGAACGTCACGGGAAAAGGGGTCTTTTTTAAAGTTTAGTTGGTAGTATATTTGAAAAGAACTTACAATTATCCAAATCTTCATAATAAATTGGTGGTTTTGTTTCACAATATGACTTTATAATGTTATTTTAGCGCGCAATTTTACAATAGGCAATTTCTCTGCTGAATTGTAAGATGTCGTTTCCAATAAAATGTCACCTTTTCCCGTGGCGTGCCCCAGTTATTCATAATGATCAGCACCGTTCATAGCAGTTGGTTATATAGTGTGTTGATAAAAAAGTCCTGATTTCTGTCAAGTGTAAATTATACGAAAGGTCGTTTGCTTAACCTGATTAATAGCGTTCCAATTTCATAATGGAAGCAAACAAGTAAAAAGCCATAAAATATTATAAATCCATATAATTCATACATAAGTTTTACAAGCCATTCTCAGAAAATACAGCCTCCCAAATATAACTGAGGGTTTCCTATGTTTCTAGTACGTCCTATTTCATAATGAGGTTCTTTTAAGAAAGATTTCCCCATAAACCTTCATAAATTTTAAACCCCTGCCACCGTCGTGCTACCAAAGAGGTAAGCATACTGGTCAACTGTAGATAGGTTAATAACCAGAGCGCTGTAGAATATCATGTTGGTAACCTTTCTTTTTACATTTACAGATGGTTTTTACGAATAACCGGGAGAAATTTTATAAATTAAATCTCCATAAAAAAACTGGCTGTTAAATACCTTGTAGAAATAGTGATTTTAAATTGCACCTGTATTTATGACTTAGATCTGGGTATCGGCAATAAAACTTCCAATAGGTTTTCAATAATTTGTGATACCGATAACCTTGTTTTAAAAGTTTTTCTGTAATGGAAAGATAACGTTCATTGTAATCATTCACATCGTTGCAAGCTTTTAAAAAAGCGAACAAGCTGTGAGATATAAACCCCGTAAGATGTTGCACGAGGAACATCGCCGTCTAAAAACGGAAAAAATACTATATTAAAATTAAAATTATCTCTTTTATCATATATTTTAGTAGTGACGTAATCATTTTCAATGGACAGATTAAGATCAAGAAAGTTTGCTTGCTTTTCTGAAGTGTTCGCTTTATTAAGCTGTAGTTTTTTTATGATACATCTTATTAACCTGTGATGGAAAATGGTTATCATCTATATTAAATAAATCATCAAGGTACCTTGAAGTGTTGTTAAAAGCTGTAATAATAACATCTTGATGTTCAGTAGAAAGAGATAACATAAAGTCTCTTTCATAACAGTATAAAAACAGATCAGCATCAATGGGTGCATAATTAGTACCCATTGGAATGCCTATTACTTGTTTATAAATAGAGGTACCAAATCTCAAATAAATAGTATCCAATAATTTTTCGCAATACCTAATTACATGTTCTTTTATAGCAGTAATACAAGATGTTAAGAGCACAGATTATTTCGTTGTTGTACAAGAACTAGAGTTTGCAATAAATCTGGTCAGTTTGAACGGTTTTTGTGCATTTAAGGCAACCAATACATTGAAGGTACTTTGTCTCGTTTTGGCTCAACACTGATTTTAAATTTTGTAATTTGTAGAGTACGTGCAGAAACAATATCACTCTCAGATGAAGAAGTCAGTGTACTCGTATATGCATAAGTGCTATTAAGCTCTTCAGTTTGAACATTAATATAGTGTATACGTCACACTATAATTACATTATTTGAAGCCTTATCAGCAGGTGTTAAAACAAATCTGTTGTGAAAACCTTGAATACCCCTTTTCAAACGACGGAAGTTAGAACGAGGTCGAGGTGGTGATTGTTACCAGGGCACTACACCACTATTGAGTATTGTAATAAACAATCCAAAGCCAAGGGTAAGATTCAGTTTTAATATGTAGTGGACAAGCAAGCAACAAGCTCGACAACTTGGCAAGTATGGCAATTGTCAATCGGCAATTGGCAACACAATTGCAACAAGCCCTGAAAATACAAAAATGTTAAAGAACCTTAAGTACAATGGTATTTACTATTATGTAATTATCATGACATATAATAATGATTGTAAACAATGGTTCATTTATCACTGTTTATATAAACTATTAATGTCATATTGTTTCTAAAAGATCTGTATACCTTCTTAATAGTATCTAGTGGGCATTAACATAATACCAATTACAACAATGAAAACAATAACACATGATAAACTACAGATTACAACATACCACGTTACATACCAATTGTGGATTGGACTTTCACTCCAACGCTTTTCTCTCATCTACTCTCTTTAACTCTCTGTGGCTGTTAGCTGGTTACTCAGGTTACTGAAAGTTACAAAACCAGTGCATAATAGAAGACAGTGATTATTAATAATAACTGCAGTATAGAAAATATGCCACCATCTTGAATTCCATCACTCAAGAAGTAAACTCCAGATAAACAAATAAAACTCTCCAAAACTGTACTTTATAAAACAATTACAATAAAAGTTGGCAATTGCATCATTAAAATAATAAAAAGCAACTAACCATGAATAATCCAGTTTCCTAATTTACTGATTTATTACTAAGTAAAAATGAATGTCCAATGTGCAACATTACCCAATGGCTGACCAAAAGCGTTCTGACAAAAATTTACCTCACGTGACCCTGAATTTGGAGGGAAATTAAACGCTTGAATAATTACATGGCAATGAAAGGGAGATAACTTCAAAAATAGAAAAACTTAAGACAAACTGATTTATCTCTCTTAAATGAATAAAATCTCAACTGGGTTACATGTTTCCCCTCTCTCAACTGGGCTACATAATAAAGATAAATTTCTTTTATAGAAGGATTTACGAGTGTCAATTATTTTGAATATTTGCTTTTTTCCAGTTTGAAAGAGCATTAGTCTCAGCATGTTCTCGTTTACATCATTTATTGCAAAAAGAGTTTAAAGACTCTGCAATTTCCGCACGACAGGTATTAAAGTCGATGTCCGATGGAATTCTTTATTTCGGACCTTTTAAAAATTAAATTGCGGACTCTAATATCTTAATGGTAACATTTAGATCCCCTGTAACGATGTTAACGGCAGGTTGATAGCAAAGTTTTGAATTTGAACAGTCTCATGATATTGGTGTAGGGTTAGGGTTAGCATTAAACACATATGCATAAAATTTTAATTATTTCTAAAGGGAAGTGAATGTACTCCTAGTTTATGTACTGCTTGTAGATTTTCACTCCTTTTTTCAAATTTTGGACCTGATCATTTTTCAAGAATGAAAAAGAGAATAATATTTAAACTATGTTGTAGTAATTATCATAGGTCCGGCATGCCAATGAGAGAGTTGGGTCTCCGTTTCGGAAAATGGGCGAACTTGATATTGAATTATTCATGAAAAGTTTACTTCACAAAAAAACTGAAATGTCCATATCAGGAATGGTCTCATCCAGCCGTCAAGTCTCTCCACACAGCCAAAACGTAGAGAGGAGAAGAAACTTGGTTATACAATAAGATGAAGTATGCATATCAGGAATTGCCGCATTCAGATAAACCAGCCTCCCCACACAGTCAAGAAGAAAAGAGAGGGAGAGATCATGGTTAATAAAATGATCAATTTAAAAAAGTCACCACAAGCAATTAACAAAACTGAGAACCCGAGGGGTTACTGCCTTGGAAAGGTCAGTGGCAAATCAAATTTGGGGGTTTAAACCAAGTTTTAGGGATGATTAATGATTAATTTCAACGAATTAACGAAAAAGAGAACTGGAGGGCTTACCGGCTTGGAACAGTCAGCGGCAAACAATCAAACCTGATTCTAGGGTACACCAATTTCACACTTGCACCAACAGGTTCTCATATAAACAAGCACTTACAAGATATCTTGGAGAAATAACTCAAATCCGTCCATCAATTCAGAAGCTGATGAGGTCCGGCATATCCAGACAACCTCTCCGACTTCCGGGAGATGGATCAGATTCGGTCGATTGACATTTCAGGCCGAGCATGCCATCACAAATTTCCGAGATTCGCTGTTCGCGAAATCTTCTCAATCTCAAGCTACACGTGGACGAATTGCTCTTTCGAGAAAATCTTTGAGCTCAGGCATTGAGGCTGTCATTTAAGTTGAAAAGCATAATAAAAAACATAAACCAATAGGCAAGTATTACCAAAACAGAAGCCACTACCAACTGTCATGTAGTATCAATAGTCTAGTATACATGCTTGATTATCAATAGTCTAGTTTACATGCTTGATTATCAATAGTCAAGTATACATGCTTGATTATCAATAGTCAAGTATACATGCTTGATTATCAATAGTCAAGTATACATGCTTGATTATCAATAGTCAAGTATACATGCTTGATTATCAATAGTCAAGTATACATGCTTGATTATCAATAGTCAAGTATATATACTTCATTATCAATAGTCAAGTATACATGCTTGATTATCAATAGTCAAGTAAATATACTTCATTATCAATAAGCAAGTATACATACAACAGGCTCCGGTTTATCTTTGCGAATCCGGTTTATTCTTTTTGCGAATCCGGTTTATTCGCAAACTCAGCTGCCCGAAATATTGGTCCTATCGGCAAGACAATATTTGATTATATGATGATATAATAGGTGGACCTGATAAATATTTGGCTCTTTGGATAGTTCTATGTATTAAATGACCTTTTGAGAAGAATTGAAATCGAAAAAGTCCCATGGGAGTTTTGAAAATCCCATGGTACTTTTCAGCTGCCATGGGAGCTTTAAAAATTCCATAGTACTTTTGAGCTGCATGGGATTTTTCTCACATTTCCAGGAAAATTGGATTAAAAAATCATGTGATTTTTTAAAGATTATATTTATAAGCCATAGTGTTTGTGTTATTTTGCAAAATCATTTGAAAGGAAACATAAAATCTTCATTTCTGCTAAAATGGTATTTTAAAAATATCCCATGGGATTTTTCCTCCAAAAATGGGATGGATGAAAAGGAACTTTGAAAACCCTCGAACACGACAAATATGAAAAAAATGCAGGCTCGGTTTGATTGAGCATGTTCATGGGCAGCAATGGAAATGCTAATTACTGCCCCCGCCGAGAAAAATCTCATGGTAGAAAAAACCCATTTTAAATGGTAGAAAATAACAATCAAACGATCGATAGAATTTCTCGGAATGCACATTACGGTGATCATGGAACCTTAAATGAGGTATTTTCAGATTTAAACCATTTTATGTATAGCGGCGTATGTTTCCATGATAAAATGGGTTTGCCATAAACGAGATAGGCGGAACTGAAAAGAATAGAATTTTGACATGGAATAGTAGAATACTGCATAATGTTTTACAGAGAACGCCAAAAACACAAATAAAAGAGCAGGAAGTATGCCCTAGGCGTGTTTGCAAAATATCCATATCTATGTACGGGGAGACTTTTTACAGACGCCTCATGTTACTAACAACGTTACTGTGAGGGGACCGTTTTGAAACGGTAACTGACGAAAAGTTTGCCACTTAAGGTTTTAACCAGGGCCCAAGATCATAAAACTAAGTTTTGAGATCAGTCTCAAATCTCAAGCATCTGATTGGCTGAAATGGCGACTGGTCGCCATTTCAGCCAATCAGATGCTTGAGATTTGAGACTGATCTCCATATTTAGTTTTATGATCTCGGGCACAGGTTCCAGGAAAAACAGAGGGAAACGTTTATTGGCTTTCAAACAGAACAGAAAAAAACTACTGTGATCATAAAAAGTGAAGGTAAGGTAAGACAGTTAATAACAAATTTACGAAGTTATATCCCTTCACAAACGTACTTAACGTAATATAAGAATATCGCCTTTAAAATGGTAAAATAAATATATTTGTACACAATACACAATATCAATTGGAATGAAGTAATTACCGAAGATAATATTTTAACTTCATTTTAACACATTGAAAACGTTCGCATATTGTTGTATTCCTGGGTCATTGTGGGTAGATTAACCAATTTGTTAAGTACTGTCATACCTATTATTTCAGTTAAAATTGCCAAAAGGTAGAACTTATTTTTGTTAAATATGTTGGAAATCGAATGCGGTGAACCTTAGGGCCCCGGATTCAGCGGAAAATACCTCGAAATAGTAAAGTTGAAAAATTTGACCTAGTACTAATATTAGGGAATTGACTGGTTTTCGGGATGCAATGTATTTGTAATTACTCGTCAATACATATACGCTTTACCCCCAAAACCAGTCAATATACCGTTGGCTAAATTGCGGCTGTGCATCATTTCAGTAATAGAAACACTAGGTCAAAATTTTCAACTTTACCATTTAGAGATATTTTTCGCTGAATCCGGGCCCCTATGCGGCGAACAGAGTGAAAATAAAGCAACAAACACGTATGCATTGTAGTATTTTTATGCCCCCTCAAAGTAGGAGACCTATAGAGTTGCACTCATCTGTTTGTCCGTACTTCCTCCAAATCTTGTGGCATATACTCCTCATTAACTTTTGGGGCAATTTCTTTCAAACTTACACTAATGATTTAGCAGGATGTGTAGATGATCGTACAGGAAAGATTTTTTCCTGCAACCATTTTTATCAGATTTAATGCCCTTAGTTACCAATGCTATTGTAGCATTGGGGGCATCAGTGTCCGAGGACACATTCTATTTTTTTCCTTTATTACAAGAGGTCCCCCCAAAATAAATAAAAGATCATTATATGATAATAATTCATGATACTTTAAACACAGATTTTACGTACATGTAAAGTAGTATAAAACAAAAAGTTTTTTGCAGTAAGCAATAAATGTGTAACTCTATAAATTATTAACGATGAAAACAATTATATCAATAATATAACTTGACATTTTGTGTACTTTTTTTCTTATTATCTGGTTTCATTTCATAATACAATAAAGATTTTTTATAATTATATGACATCATTTTTTTCGTCTGCGTGAAATTTAAAATACGAAAAGAGCTTTCCTGCTCTTTTTTAAATAATATATTGAAAAGTGCATGTCTGTATTAAATCATATATTTTATATTTAAAAGAGATATCTCATTTACAGTAGTTATTGTTTGATGTATAGGTCTTGAAAACTGCTTAGATGTACCCAAATTATGTTCATGCATAAATATAAGAAAACCCTGGTCAAAGAGTCCTCTAAGAACTTTAAGTTGTTCTTTCGGTTGTGTATTTCCCCAAAGTACGTTCCTCGTTCTGTCATAGTGGATCTCTATGCTCAGCTGTTTCACATCTTTAAGGACGCCTGATTTAAACATTTGCGGCAGAGCTGTCCATTCTGCGCCCTCCACGTCTATTTTCAGAATATCAATTGTTTTCTGAAATGATAAGTTTAAATAAAAAAACAAACAAAGAACATTATTGCAAGAAGCTAAATTGAAACCAAACCATGCTTTGGTCAGAATTACAACTGTAGAAAATATTTTTTAAATGGGACATTATTAATAGTCTAAGATTATTTATTGTTTTCGTTTCATTTTTTTCAGCGCGTAACGATCATGTAAGGGTTTTGCGCGAAAAACCGTACAAATGCAATCAAATAAATGAAAAGAAAGTAAATGTGAATACGGTAATACTGTTAAATATTTTTTTCGCACGGGTTTAATTTACTCTCTAAGGCAATAGCGCGAAATTCAAACAGCGGATTTGTTATTTTTGGGGTTTTGCGCGAGAATTCGTCCCCGTAAAATTAAATGATACTACAGTAGTCGCATGTAAAGGCAATTTTGTCCACATACATTCTCGTGATTCAATGACTTTCTTATATTTGACAACGTGTCCATTTTCCAATCTTGGGAGGTCGAATGTGCATGGCCATCCAGTCCAGTAAGATGAAATGTTATACCTTCAGGCACTCTTGTCGAGTCTTTTAGAGCATGACTGAAAAGACAGCTATATAGAACAAATTTCCAAACTAGCGATCTAAACTGTGAGCTACATAATTTCATGTACCTTATTGAATTTCTGGTATTTTTACTGAACAATTAATAATTTTTATAAAATTTAAAATTTCGAATAAAGCGACATAGGTTATGATAGAACCACATTCATTATTATTAAACTTGTCAGTAATCGTATGCTATGCGAAAAAATAAATCTGAAATATACTTAACAACTTTTGGGTTTTACTGCTCTGGGAATTGATAAAATTATTACTTGGAGTCTTGGAAGAAAAGTTGCCGAGTATAATACGTTTATCTTATAAACTCACTTGATAATTTGTTACTTTTCATCACGTTATTTACCACCTTTCAAGTTTTTAAATGCTAGGGTCCATACTGGGAATCGAACCCATGCCGTACGTCACCAGCGCCTAGCCCAGCAAACCCGAACGCACTACCGATTGAGCTAGCAGGAATAACCTCCAAAAAAGCTGCAGAACTAACCCTGATAAACTTCATCACCATTGCATATCATCTGTCACCGACTATTTACTGATATAATAATTAAAATTTAAATATATATGTACGGGGAAACTTTCTACGGCCGCCAAATTGCCAAATAGTGCTTGTAAAATAGTGAATTTCAAAATTGTATCCATACTGCAGAATCGAACCCGAACCATATGGCGACGCCTGTAAAGGCATACCTGGGATCAAACGTGTGTATCTCGCACCCAAAGTGATTCTTTGCTGCAATTTCAAAATCAAATTGAAAATTCGACCTAAAAGAAAACAATAATAAAAAATACTTCAGTCAGTTTATAAGCATAAGTTTTATTAAGCTCTTCAGTTTGAAAAATTGAAAAAATAATGTAACTTTTTTAAATGACGAAAGGTAATACAAGTTGGAGGTGGTAATAATGTTATGTTTCTTTTTTTAAACAGAAATGCGAGTGTCAATTTTTTTTGGAAATAATTGTTGTTTGTTTGATTATAAATTAATGTTTGTTTGCTTAGTCATGCAACATTGTCGATGGCGGGTGGGTTGGAGTTATTTCACCAAAACACCAGGTGCTTGTTTGTTCATATTAGATTTTGTAGGGGCATATGTGATGTTCGTGCACCCTAGAACCTGCTTTAACCCCCATGGCTGGACCAAGGTGGAAACTCCTTGGGTTCTTATTTTCGTTGTTTGTGGTGTTCTTTTTGAAACTGATCATTAAAAATCCGTGATTTCTTTTCTTTTCTTCCTTTTGGTTGTGGTTTGAGTGTTTCGTTCTGCTGCGCGTGATATCACTTTGTTGTACCCCATAAGTTAATTAAACATTTTAATGCTTATCCAGATTACTACATTTTGTTGTGCTACCATCCTGTGTTAATCATATACGAGTACAAATGTAGTTGCGAACCAGGTACAGTATTGTTAGTTCCTAATGCATCTACCACAAAGATTTGCCAGCAAGTAAATTTAGCTGTACAACTGGAAACTTTCACACTATTGAACAAATACATACCCAAATGAATATACAAGACATGGGCTGCGAGGCCTGTAAGTGTCATCAAAACATATTTCTTTCCCGCCATCTTGCAAAGAACCTAATCTTGTCACGTTATTACATAACACCTGAAGTGAGTTGATGTACCTGAAATTAAAGATGTCTGTCGGAAGTGGCAATTAGTTCAGTATTTTTAGACTATAACTCCTACTGTTGTCGTTCCTTTTTTTTCGCCTCAGGTGTTCGTTTGATATGCGGGGTTATATCCTCCAGTCAAAGCTCAATGTTTAACGTTTCGCTCAATGATTCCTTGATCAGGCCAAACTTGTTTTATTTTTAAAGTCATATGCCACTCTTCATGATATGGTATTTATACGAACATAATGCGCTGAGGGTTTCATCATCTTCGTCATGTCCATATACCATTAACTCAGGGATTCGTCGAAAGGGCAGTCACATGCATTTCCATCAATTCCCATGAACGAAATCAATCAAACCAATGCAGCAATTTGGTCATAAATGTCGTGTTTGTATAGATAATGTACATAAAACACTAAAGCCATACAAATATGGCAGCAGTGATAAACCTACCATGAACGAAACACAGTGCATACCATCCGTATTTCAAAATTAAGGGATAATTCACGTATATACTATGTACTATACACTGGTATCCACAATGGTTGACATTCTGCATGATTAAATAATAGCATATTATCATCAAGGGAGTAAATTGAAACAGAAAACAAATATCCCGCCACACTGCACTTTAAACCTGATGTAGTGATATTTTTAATGTAAATAAAGCAATAAAAGTTTCTATACATACCGAAAACGGCTGAGAATGTTGAAAGATCTTCTTTCAAACAGGTTATTATTATAGAATTGCATATAATTGTTTAAAATTGCTTTAAAATCGTCATATTTAAATGAAAAGATATGAAGTTTCGTTAACGGAGAAACTACCTGCTACTGCGAATGTGTAACTTTTACCCTTAGTTCGATTTAATGTCAAAGGTTTCCAAAAGCATATAATTTAATTTCTGTTTGACAAAAATATCTTATTACATTGTATGTTTAAAGTTTGAAGATTATACTCCGAACTCACGCTGAGAACATAAAATAATGTTATCGGTTTGTTTAGAACACTTAATTTTGGTAAAGTGTATTTCAGCCGCCTGGCCGTTACCAGTGAATTGCTACATTAACTGGAGTGAGGTTTACGGGACGGTATGCGGTAATTGCCGGACCTGGTGGGAAACGAACATTGGTAATACATTAAACTTTTGTCTGATTAGAAAAAAGTCCTACCTCCAATAGAGATCAGTCAACCCTGTCTCGTCCAAACTGTCGATTACTGTGTCGTTGGGTAACAGTAGAAGCTTCTTTGGCTGTCTCAAATTGTCAAATTCTTTAGAGTGAAATGTTCTCTTCTGAAACATGTAACTGATTCAAGTAACATGTGTGCGTTTTATATCAGTGCGCATGTCAGAGAGCGGACAAAATAGTTTTGCTAATTTGGTTAAGTTTTGGCAATTCAATTCAGTTATTCCAGTGTCATTGTGGCAATCCGTCTGGTCATCTAACTTACAATGTACCAGAGACTACAAATTATTCAACTAACTGCAAAGTCGTCATCTTCAAGAAACTTGACATAATGTTCCACATCCAAGTTTGATAACCAGCAAGATATCTTTACAAGGCTAGACGCCTTCGCATTGACGGTGCGGGTTCGCTCCCACGTAGAGGCAATATCATTTTTAAGTTATTCAGAAGTTATGGCTCTTTGTTTGCCGATTTGTTTGCTAAATAATCCAAACAATTGTCCGCTCTAATATCCTTTTACAATATATTATACACCTTTCGGTAGTAGAGTATTGGTTATTAAATTTGTTTACTATTTGTTTACTTAATCAAAACAATTGTCCATTCTATTATCCTCGTACTAAATATTAAACAGCTTACCAACGTTTTAAGATACAAGGGGTGTCCCTGGTTGCCTACCATAACAGACAGATAAATACAGAGCCCAAGTAGAACGGCGAACACTGATATCACAAGCTTACGTACTTTCTTTGAATAGAGCATCGTGCTACACAATCTTGCTTTTCTATCGTAAGTTTTTGTGACGTAATGTATAGCAATTATATATCAACGAAATGTCTTGTAGAATCACGTCACTGATCGTCCTTGTGCCAGATACTGGACTCGCAAACTCAAGTCACTATAGCTTACTCACAATGTCATCGCGATCAAGCTTTAAACAAACAAAAAATAGCAAAACGCTTGACTAACAGAAAAGGCATCGGTTATAAAATCTGAAATGTAGACCTATTTATTACCGTGGTATTAAAGCGCATTGGGTGTACAAAATAACCTTTTCATAAAAGTTTTAAGAGCGACCCCTTGTCTTTTACTGCAGTAAAACTCACATTCTAACGCACTAAATAAATTTCGAGCAATCTGATTGGTCAGATGGCGAAAATTTGCGACCGTAAAATTCCTTGTTTCCTGTCGTTTGACGTTGACGTCATTTCCTGTTATGACAAACAATCCTGAAGAAGGCATTATGGTCGAAACGTGGAAGAGCGTTAGAATAGGAATAATCATGCCATAATTTTGAAGTTTGCGACGGTATACACAGATTTTAATGGTCTTAAATCATTTTAACGGCTCAGGCTGCGCCTTCGCCGTTAAAAATATTTGCGACCATTAAAATCTGTGTATACCGTCGCAAACTTCAAAATTACGGCATGGTTATTCCTAACAAACTCCCACAATAAGACCACTACTTAAAGTCCCTTTTTATAGTTTCGCAACATTTTCCTGCCCCAAATTAAGGCCAACTCAATATTAAGACCGTGTAGCCAAGTCCCAGATGTGGTCTTAATAACAAGGTTTTACTGTATTACACAGTTCATGTTGATGTTTGCAATATATCATTCTGTATCCTAAACTGCATTTCGTCAACGGATGTTTAACATTAACCAATTTTATTACTTCCACATTTGGTCTACTTTTTATGATATGCATAGTTTACTTTTATTTAATAAAAGTTATATTTTCTTTATTTGAAAGTGCATGTAACTTAAAGACCTTATAAAGACCACCCAAAAATTAAGATCACCCCGACAATAAGACATCTATTTCTATGTCCCTTTAAACATGTTTGCATCAGTTACTACCTCCGAATTAAGACCATTCTACTTTTAAAATCCTAAGTTAAATTACTCAGAATTAATTGACAACGAAATTATTTTTATTTAATAACATGAATATTATTTGCACAGTGCGATGTATTATATTTTACCCTGACACTTGATTCTTACAATGGTTTTAATAATTCTCCGAACACCTAATACTTACAGTGATTTCAATAATTGTCCGAACTTAAAAATGCTTTCAGTGGTTTATAATAACAGTCCGAACTTCTAATAATTGTCGGAACTTCAAATTCTTACACCTTTTTTTTATAATGGATCGATCTTAAGATGCTTACAATGGTTTTAATAATTGTCTAAACTTTTACTGCTTACACTGGTTTTAATAATTGTCCAGACTAATAAATTCTTACAATGGTTTCAATAATTGTCCGAACTCCTAATAATTTTTTGTCCAAACGTATACTCGTTTATATAACTGTCCAAGCTTTAAATGCTTACACTGGTTTTAAAAATATTTGCCCAAACGTATACTGGTTTAAATAATTGCCCAAACCTCAAACGCTTACACTGTTTTATAATTGCCAACACTTTAAATGCTTACAATGGTTTTACTAACGGTCCGATGTCAAATATATTCTTTCAGTTTTAAAATCTGTAATACTTTGTTAAAGCCTTCGCGTATTCTTTTGTTTCAAGTTAATAAAGCGTTGCACATGTTACAAAAAGAATACTCAACATAAATGTTCATATTAATACATGTGTTAACTTTGACAGATTTAGGTATGATCAATAGTTTTATATCGTAACAGGTTAACGTTATCCAGTAAAGAACTTTATTTAAGAATATCTGATTTTGTTCATTTCGATTTTCATTTAATGCTTCTAAGGTTAAAGTTTTTTCTGGGTCTACGCAAATTCAGTGAATTAGATCCAACAGAAATCTCACTGATTTTCGTTATCAGTAAGTATCTCTAGTAAATGTTTATTTTTTAAGCTTGATATAAAAAATAATATTTTATATGGATTTACTAAGTTTATGAATATAACTTTCCTGGTATGCATGTGTTTCCTCATAGACTCAATAAAATGCTATTTTTAGTCAAACAATAGGAAATAAAAGTGATTGAAACATCACATTCATCAATAAAAATTAATCACACGTTAAGATCAAAAGCTTATTATACTCGGGCTCTGTATTATCGGCGCATCTCTATTATCGACGTAAATTAGTTATGTCCTCATACTTTTCCATATTTCATTGCTTTGACCTAGATATGACAAACTGGGGTCATTTTAAAAAAAATACGTTAATATGTTAGTTATTTTCACAGAAATACAGAAGAAATGAACTAATATTGAACTGCAAACGAATCATTGATAATTTTAACAAGTACGACGATAATACAGCGTTCCATGCTAATAGTAGCCTAACTTTTCAAAAAGTAATTGTGGTTACCACAATGGTTAAGCTAAGATGATTTACCGTACCCTAGTAGGGAAAACGTCCTTTAAAGGGTAATTAATAAATGCACTGATTAAAATAACGGGTTGACTTTTCACAGCTGCCGCACGGCAATCAATGCTACTGCGGTGTATAGATACGAGGGGTGTCCCAAAATAGCGTGTAAATAAAAAGAAAACTACCACACACATGTTAATGCAAATTCACAGTTGTTAAATATATCATTTTGTAACATTTATGCAAAATTACAAAAAAAACTCTTTACATGTAAAAATAAAGAAATAATATATTTATTTATATATTCATTAAATCATGTTAGCGACGTAGAAAAAACGCTACATTTAGGAATCCAACCATTTACTAAAATAATAGACACATTATACAATATCATTTTAGACGTTTAAAGTTAGCATCGACTGAATGGCAAATCTTTCTGACATCAATCCGCAACATTGCAAAGATGTGCCATCATCTCTAGAAGAATAGCGCTCGTTTCGTACTAATGGGTGAACATTAATTTATTAAGGAAATCGCGACTTTTGAAGAAGAAGCGGCGCACATTTCGATCATCCGATATTGTGCTTAAACCAAATTGAGACCAATAGACACGCTGAAATAAAACATGTTGGCCTCAAATCTAGATTATTTTGGCAAAATTGTCATGTGCCTCATTCAATGTATGATCAAGAGAGATTTCAGTGGGGTTCCTTCAGTCCGTTTTTGGCACTACTATTTAATATTTTAGGGGGAATTTTAGCCATAAATTTGGAAGAACTATTAGACTAGACTAAGATTGCTTTAAACATATCTTCATTCTGTAAATTCTGCATCCGACCGTGGCTTTTTGTAATATTATTTGTTGGTTATAGTGTTATTATAATTTGGTGGTGAGTTTTAAATATAAATATAAAATAAAATATGCAGAGCGAGCGAGAGAGAGAGAGAGAGAGAGAGAGAGAGAGAGAGAGAGAGAGAGAGAGAGAGAGAGAGAGAGAGAGAGAGAGAGAGATTAACCATTTTATGGTTAATAAAATTATCAGTTTCAAAGACACCACAAACAATTTACAAAAATGAGAACCCGAGGGGTTACCCCTTTGAAATGGCCAGTGGCAAATCAAATTGCCACTTGGGGTTTAAACCAGGTTCTAGGGTGCACCAACCTCACACTTTCCCCAACAGGTTCTCATATCACAAAACAGGTACAGGTTGTCTTGGTGAATTAAATAAAAGATCACTCTTTATCACCTAAATTTATCGACATAACGTTAAATTCGAAATTAATAATACGGTACAGGTGAAACTGTCAATGCTTTAGGGTAAAACGTCTCTAGAACAAATTTAATCGCACTGTCCATCATGGATATCAGCATAATACATTGGGTAAAGGGTTAAGAAATTTTTAATTACTAGAGACAGAACTACTGTGATCATAAAAAGTGAAGGTTTGGGAAGACAGTTATAAAAAATTAACGAAATTATTTCCCTTCACAACGTACTTACTTAAGACTAGAGAGGTTGAGATTAAGGACATGTACGTGTACTGGTACGTGTAGAAGATATTTTTGTGTTTACCGTCATCAATACATGTGTAGATAAAATTTACTACAAGTCCTTTTACACGTTATCTCCGTGTACAGAGTGTTCTACACGTACGCCCATTTCTTGTCGATTGCTGCTAATTTATTTATTCAAATACCAGTAAATGACTTTGGCGATAGTTATTATATATCTTTGTTCCTTTGTAGCTGTATAAAGATTCAACGAAATCAACATCGGTTTTTTCTGAAAAGTAAAAGCTAAGCGATCCCTTAGTTTGATATTATATCAATTTCTTATTCAATATAAGATAAATTTATGATATATATCTAATGGTTTCGATAGAAACGTATCACATAACAACAACAAAATAGGAAAAGAATCATGCTAAGAGTTCTTACTATCCTTGGCGAGAAGTGAGTTTTACTTCACATGCCGGTTGAGATGTAAGACGTGTACGTGTAGCGAAAATCATTTGGGTACTTCCTCATCAAAGTATGCGTTTCCAAAATACAGTACATGTCTTTATACAAGTTATCAACTTAAAAGGTACCTTCTACACGGATTTGAAAAACGTGTAATATTCACTGCCTTGTAGATCATGACTGCACTACAACGTGGAGTCACCTCCCCTGAATATTGTGATAATTATAATTTTTGACAACACTTTAGTTTAATCACTAAAGTTCATATACATCATCCATTTTTGTATTGTAAATTCGACACTTATTAATTGCATTATCTAGCTATGTAAGATAATATTAAAAAAATATTATATAGTCATTGATGAAAATTTATATTTATGAATACATTTCCTGTTATTAATATTGAATTATGGAAATTCGTATATTGTTAAAACCCAAATAAATAAGAAGAGATCTGATTGTGTTATGATTGCCGTTCAATCATATCATGTTATAATGGAACTTTACCCTTTCTGAATAACACCTATTTTCTGTATTCTGTAAGCGTGTAACTTGGTTGAGAGGAAACTTTGCCTCAACTAAATAAGAATTTGCGTAGTAAAATGTGTATTTGATCATATTTTCGTTAAATAATTATTTAATCAAAAGTTAAAAAGCAAACCGCTACTTTATAAATATAACTAAGAATGACCTTACGTCAGCACTGGGGGCTAACGCGTGTGACGGAAAGTGATGCGCAACGACAATGTGTGTACGTTGCACATCGAAAAATTGTTTACATTATGACGACATTTATCGCGTGTTTGTTTCATTTTCGTGTATTTTGGATTAATTTTACTTCCAATGGAGATCTAATAATGATGGTAAATATTATTTAATATAAACTGACACCTCTTGTTGTTGTTCAAAGTGCTTTAGTTTAGATAATGTCATGAAACTAGTTTATTTTTAAGTTTCCTGTACAAAGTCATCTACATATCAACTTCACAAAGATAATACTAATGACATTTATAAAAATTCTAATTTTGTGTATAAATGATGTGATATGATACTTATACGCTTATTGCGTCTGTGTTTCTGATTAAAAACCACCAGTAAGGCTGTTTTTCAGCATTAGATGGTGTGTGCTTGTTACACAGAGACTGTGTATGATGTTCAACGAAGTAGAATTTTATGCGTGTGTTAATCAACGAAATCATTTTTATAGTTTTCAGGGAATAGACAATGCTGTATGTCGATACTTCTGTGTTTCATTTGGCGGCGAAACATGATGAGTCAACTCAAAGTGCAGTGGTCCACCCAGAGGAATATTTGTTTTATGAGACAGTCTCTTCGTCAAAAATAGGATATAAAGAAAGAACATTTGAAGTACCTGGTCGTGATGTGACGACAAAAATCAATGCTCTATGATTTGGTGAATTAACTGGGAACATCAGCGTTAGTGGAAAGCAATGTGATATATGTGCAAGTGTAAGATACACATTTACCTAAAGATTACTCATGTGTAAACTTTAATTAATAAAATCTAAAGATCCTGTCACATTATACTACGTTTCCACTGCGTTGGCACGGCAATGTTTAATTTTCAAGATTACGGCCGTGACATCGCAAGAAAATTTTGCGTGAAGATGGAGATTTCAAGATGTCCACACAGCGACCAAGGCGTTGCTTCGGAGCTCCCATTGTGTTCTATCTCGTTCCTACAAATTTATTGTTGGCGATTGTCTGTGCTCTCGTGGCGCTTGCACTGCGTGCACTGCACTTTCACGGCGCTCACACTGCGCTGAAGACGTCGTTTGCTATTCCTATAAAACGAAGTGAATAGACACATCTTCATCAATTATTTGTTTGTTCACGAACAGTTGAATCTATGTCTTTGTGCCCTCCGTCGTCGTCCCAGATTGATATGCTCAAATTATTTGCTGGAATTGTATATCGGCAAGCAGTAGCCAGACTTGGCGCCATAATGAAATGAGTGTTTATTTGCAAATCTTATAAATGTATATAATTGTGTTCGTCTTTTTCATGCAAACGACGATGAAAGCGGTAGAAGCGCACTTAAGCATGTAGTCGTTGTAAGAACGCAATAAAATAAATAACACTCTATATAAACGCCGTGGACGCGCCGTATAGACGCAGTGACGTCTCTGAGATTGTCATAAAATCTCCGGTAGAGCTCCTGTGTCGTTGACTAAGATATAACTGCGTTGCTACGGCGACCTTACGGCGACCCCACTGCGCTCTTTTCAGAACACCTAGCGACCGCATTTGTTTTGTGCATGCTCAAACGTCACGACGATACTATGGGGTTCAAGAACGCCGAGGTCCGCGCAGTACGTAACACTGCCGCAGCAACGCAGTGGTATCGCTAGTAGAACGCCGACAGACGTTTGAGCATGCACAAAACAAATGCGGTCGCTAGGTGTTCTGAAAGGAGCGCAGTCGGTTCGCCGTAGCAACGCAGTTATATATTCTTCAACGACACAGGAGCTCTACCGGCGAATGCTGTGGTTGTAAGTGGCGCTTGTATAAACAAATATTCCTCTGGGTGGAACACTCCACTTTGACTTGACTCATCATGTTTCGCCGCCAAATGAAACACAGAAGTATCGACATACAGCATTGTCTATTCCCTGAAAACTATAAAATGGTTTCGTTGATTAACACACGCATAAAAATTCTACTTCGTTGAACATCATACACAGTCTCTGTGTAACAAGGACACACCATCTAATGCTGGAAAACAGCCTTACTGGTGGTTTTAAATCAGAAACACAGAAGAAATAAGCGTATAATTTCATATCACATCATTTATACACAAAATTAGAATTTTTATACATGTCATTAGTATTATCTTTGTGAAGTTGATATGTAGATGACTTTGTACAGGAAACTTAAAAATAAACTAGTTTCATGACATTATCTAAACTAAAGCACTTTGAATAACAACCAGAGGTGTCAGTTTAAATTAAATAATATTTATCATCATTATTGGATCTCCATTGGAAGTAAAATTAATCCAAAATACACGAAAATGAAACAAACACACGATAAATGTCGTCATACTGTAAACAATTTTCGATGTGCAACATACACACATTGTCGTTGCGCATCACTTGTCGTCACACGCGTTGGCCCCCAGTGGTCAGGGAGATGCGAATTCATTAGTTTCTAGTGATGAATAGAACATGGTGAAAATTTTTTGCTGAGAAATCATATTTTAATAATCTTGGCGGGCACATGACTGTGGATGTATCGATAACGATCTATATTTTGAGGACAATAATAGAAGAAAACCGAAACGTATTAAATCTCACTTAGGAAATTCATAAGTACACGTACTATTACAAGTCACTTTTCTCAAACGATTTTCATAAAAACAGTGACGTGTAAGTGAACTTGTAGCTTACATGTACCCGTACACGTACATGTCTTAAATCTCAACCTCTCTAATATCGCCTTTAAAATGGTAAGATAGATATATTTGTACAAAATACACTTCAATTTGAATGAAATAAATACTGAAGATAATATTTTGACTTCATTATAAAACATTGAAAAAGTTTGTATATTGCTGTAGACGTTGGTCATTGTGGGAAGATTCACTGTCATACATGTACCTATTTTTTTAATTAAAATTGCCAAAATGTAGAACTTATTTTTGTTAAATATGTTGGAAATCGAATGCGGCGAACAAAGTGAAAATAAAGCAACAGACACGTAGGCATTGTAGTCTTGTTTTTCCTTTATTGCAAGAGGTTCCCCATCAATAAATAGAGCGCGTCACAGGAAAAGGTGCATTCGGTCATATTTTTAGACATTGTAGTTATTACTATATTTGAAAAGATATTACAATTGTCTTTCATTTTCTCATAATATATTGGCAATTTTGTTACACATTTTTACAACATAATTTTATTTTTACCGCGAAATGCATAACAAGTAATGTCGTCTGCTAAACTAACTGACGTCATTTCAAGAATTGACATCAAATTATCGAATGTTCCTTTTCCCGTGACGCGCCCAAAATAAAAGATCATTGTATGATAATAATTAATGATTCTTTAAACACAGAATATACGTACATGTAAAGTTGTATAAACCAAAAAGTAAGCAATAAATGTGTAACTCTATACATTGTTAACAATGAAAACAATATCAATTATACAAATTGTTTATCTTGTTTTTTTCTATTTATCTGTTTTCATTTTATAATACAATATAATAGATTTTTTTTTATTATATGACACTTTGTTTTCGTCTGCGTGAAATTTCAGAACGGCCACAATCTAAAATACGAAAAGAGCTTTTCTGCTTTTTTTAAAATAAAATATTTAAGTGCATGTCTGTATTAAAACATATATTTCATATTTAAAAGAGATATCTCATTAACATTAGTAATTGTTTGATAAAATGGATTTGAAAACACCCTTTGTGTACCCAAATTATGTTCATGCATAAACATAAGAAAACCCTGTTCATAGAGTCCCCTAAGAACTTTAAGTTGTTCTTTCGGTTCTGTATTTCCCCAAAGTACGCCCCTCGTTCTGTCATAGTGTATCTCTATGCTCAGCTGTTTCACATCTTTAAGGACGCCTGATTTAAACATTTGCGGCAGAGCGGTCCATTCAGCGCCTTCTACGTCTATTTTCAGAATGTCAATTGTTTTCTGAAATGATAAATTTAAATAATAAAAAACAAAACAAAAAGCATTGATGTAAGAAGCTAAATTGTTTGAAACAAAACCATGCGTTGGTCAGAAAGTAAAACTGTAGAAAAAAATTAAAAATGGATTTTCTAAGATTATTAATTGTTTTCTTTGTTTTTTTTTATTAATTGCTTAACGATCATTTGTTTTGCGCAAGAAACCATACTAATAAAATCAAATGAATTAATTATAACAGTAATTGTCAAAACTGTAATGTTCGCAAAATAAATGTAAAGGCAATTTTGTGCACATACATTCTCATGATTTAATGACTTTCTTATATTTGACAACGTGTCCATTTTCCAATTTTGGGAGGTTGAATGTGCATGGCCAGCCAGTCCAGTAAGATGAAAGGTTATACCTTCAGGCACTCTTGTCGCGTCGTCCAGAGAACGACTGAAATGACAGCTAGAATAAATATTCAAACTAGCGATCTAAACTGTGAGCTACATAATTACATGTACCTTATTGAATTTCTCCTGTTCACAAACATATTTTTGATGATGAATGTGGATCGGTCATTTGTGAGTTTGGTGCACCCTAGAATCGTGTTTAAACTCCCAGTGGCAGATTGTTTTGCCACTGACAGTTCCAAGGCGGCAACCCCTTGGATTCTCATTTCCAATGTTGTTTGTCGTGTTTATTTTGAAACTGATTATTGTAAAGCCCATGCTCTATTTTCCTCACTATTTTTGACTGTCTAGGGGGCGTGCTGTGTGTTCTAGATGTGGCTGCTCTTGATATGCATATTTCGCTCTTTTATTTTTTTTCCCACAAACTGAAGATTAAACCTTTTGTATTTCAAATTGAACTTAAGCTGATTACTTAATTCAAAATTTCGATTAAGGAGATCTAGGTCATAATGCGAAAACATTCAGCATTGTTATACTCGTCAGTATTCGTATGGTAGGCTCGATAATAAATCTTGTCACAAACGGTGAACATATACTTGAAAACTTTTCCAAGCGGAATCCTAGTAAGCTGATGCGTGGATAGGAGCTAGTTCATCAAGACAAATTAACAATTAATAATTATTATAAAATTAAAATTTCGAACAAGGAAACATAGGTTATGATAGAAACACATTCACTATTATTAAACATGTCTGTAGTCGCTAGGTAAGCGAACTATAAAGCTTAAATATACTTAACAACTTTTGGGTTTTGCTGCTTTGGGTATTTGTAAAATTATTACTTGGAGGCTAGGACGAAAAGTTGCCGAGTATAATGAGTTTAATTTCATAAACTCCCTTGTGATAATTGGTTACTTTTCATCACGTTATTAACCACCTTTTCAGATCCTAGTGTCCATTCTGGGAATCAAACCCATACCGAACGACACCCGCGCCTAGACCAGCAAACCCTAACTCACTGCCGATTTGAGCTAACAGGAATAACCTCCAAAAAAAAGGTTGCGGAGCAAACCCTGATAAACTTCATCACCATTGCATATCATCTGTCACCGATTATTTACTGATATAATAAATAAATATATATGTACGGGGAAACATTCTACGGCCGCCAAAGTGCCTAAATAGCGCTTTTAAATTAGTGAATCTCAAATCTGTATCCATATTGCAGAATCATACCCGAACAGCGCCTAGCCTGTAAATGCATACCTGGGATCAAAAGTGTGTATCTCGCACCCAAAGTGATTCTTTGCTGCCATTTCAAAATCAAATTGAAAATTCGACCTAAAAGAAAACAAGAACAAAACATACTTCAGTCAGTTTATAAGCATAAGTTTTATTAAGCTCTTCAGTTTGAAAAATTGATAAAATAATGTAACTTTTTTTAAATGACGAAAGATAAAACGAGTTGGAGGTAGTAATACTGTTATGTTTCTTTTTTTTAAATAGAAATGCGATTGTCAATTATTTTTGAAAATAATTGTTGTTTGTTTGATTATAAATTAATGTTCGTTTGCTTAGTCATGCAACATTGTCGATGGCGGGTGGGTTGGAGTTATTTCACCAAAACACCAGGTGCTTGTTTGTTCATATTAGATTTTGTAGGGGCATATGTGAGGTTCGTGCACCCTAGAATCTGGTTTAAACCCCATGGCTGGTCCAAGGTGGTAACTCCTTGGGTTCTTATTTTCGTTGTTAGTGGTGTTCTTTTTGAAACTGATCATTAAAAACCCGTGATTTCTTTTGTTTTCTTCCTTTTGGTTGTGGTTTGAGTGTTTCGTTCTGCTGCACGCGATATCACTTTGTTGTACCCCATAAGTTAGTTAAACATTTTAATGCTTATCCAGATTACTACATTTTGTTGTGCTACCATCCTGTGTTTATCATATGCAAATGTAGTTGCGAACCAGTATTGTTATTTCCTATCGCCTCTACCACAGTGATTTGCCAGCAGGTAAACTTTGTTGTACACTGGGAACTTTTACACTTTTGAACAAATACATACCCAAATGAATATATAAGACATGGGCTGCGAGGCCTGTATATGTCATCAAAACATATTTCTTTCCCGCCATCTTGCAAAGAACCTAATCTTGTCACGTTATTACATAATACCTGAAGTGAGTTGATGTACCTGAAATTAAAGATGTCTGTAGGAAATGGCAATCAGTTCAGTATTTTTAGACTATAACTCCTATTTTTGTTGGTTTTTGTTTCGCCTAATGGTGTTTGTTTGATATGCGGGGTTATATCCTCCAGTCAAAGCTCAGTGTTTAACGTTTCTCTCAATGATTCCTCGATCAGGGAAAACTTTTTATTTTCAGGGTCTTATGCCAGTCTTAATAATATGGTATTTATATGAAACTATTGCGCTTTCATCCTCTTCGTCATATCCATATACCATTAACTCAGGGATTCGTGGAAGGGGCAGTCACATGCATTTGCATCAATTCCCATGAAAGAACTTAATCAAACTAATGCAGCGATCAGGTCATAAATGTCGTGTTTGTATAGATAATGTACAGATTACACCGAAGCCATAAATGTCGTGTTTGTATAGATAATGTACAGATTACACCGAAGCCATAAATGTCGTGTTTGTATAGATAATGTAGAGATTACACCGAAGCCATAAATGTCGTGTTTCTGTAGATAATGTCTATAACTTCGATTTAATGTATGCCAAGTGTGTGACTTCCCCCCTTCCTTCGATTTAATGTCTGCCGAGTGTGTGACTTCCAACCTTACATCGATTAAATGTCTGCCGAATGTGTGACTTCCCCCCTCCCCCCCCCCCTTACTTCGATTTAATGTCTGCCGAGTGTGTGACTTCCACTCTTACATCGATTTAATGTATGCCGAGTGTGTAGCTTTTTCCTTTACTTCGATTTAATGTCTGCCGAGTGTGTGACTTCTCTCTTTACATCGATTTAATGTCTGCCGAGTGTGTGACTTTTCCCCATACTTCGATTTAATGTCTGCCGAGTGTGTGACTTTCCCCTTATTTCGATTTAATGTCTGCCGAGTGTGTCACTTTTCCCCTTAGTTCAATTTAATTCTGCCGAGTGTGTGACTTTAACCCTTACTTCGATTTAATGTCTGCCGAGTGTGTGACTTTCCTCCTAACATCGATTTAATGTCTGCCAGACTGTGACTTTTAACCTTACTTCAATGAAATGTCTGCCGAGTGTGAGACTTTTCACCTAACTTCAATTTAATGTATGCCGAGTGTGTGACTTTTCCCCTTAGTTCAATTAAATTCTGCCGAGTGTGTGACTTTCCCCCTTACATCGATTTAATGTCTGTCGAGTGTGTGACTTCCCCCCTTACTTCGATTTAATGTCTGCCGAGTGTGTGAGTTTTTACCTTACTTCGATTAAATGTCTGCCGAGTGTGTGATTTTTCACCTTACTTCGATTTAATGTCTGCCGGGTGTGTGGCTTCCCCCTTACATAGATATAATGTCTGCCGAATGTATGACTTCCCCCCTTACTTCGATTTAATGTCTGCCGAGTGTGTGTCTTTTCCCCTTTCTTCGTTTTAATGTCTGCCGAGTGTGTGACTCCCCCTTACATCGATTTAATGTCTGCCGAGTGTTTGACTTTCCCCCTTACTTCGATTTAATGTCTGCCGAGTATGTGGCTTTCCCTCTTACTTCGATTTAATGTCTGTCGAGTGTATGGCTTTCCCCCTTACATCGAATGTCTGCCGAGTTGCGGCTTACCGCCTTACATCGATTTAATGTCTGCCGAGTGTGTGACTCTCCCCCTTACATCGATTTAATGTCTGCCGAATGTGTTACTTCCCCTTTATTTAGGTTTAATGTCTGCCGACTTTGTGACTTTTTCTCCTTTCTTCGATTTAATGTCTGCCGACTGTGTGACTTTTTCTCCTTACTTCGATTTAATGTCTGCCAAGTGTGTGACTTTTCCCCTTACATCGATTTAATGTCTGCCGAGTGTGTGACTTTTCACTTTTCTTCGAATTAATGTCTGCCGAGTGTGTGACATTTCCCCTTACATCGATTTAATGTCTTCCGAGTGTTTGACTTTCCCCCTTACTTCAATTAAATATCTGCCGAGTGTGTGACTTCCCTTCTTAATTCGATTTAATGTCTGCCGAGTGTGTGACTTCCACTCTTACATCGATTTAATGTCTGCCGAGTGTGTGACTTTTCCCCTATACTTCGATTGAATGTCTACCGAGTGTTTAATTCCCCCCCCCCCTCCTTAATTCGATTGAATGTATGCCGAGTGTGTGACTTTCCGCCTTACTTCGATTTAATATCTGCCGAGTGTGTGACTTCCCCGTACTTCGATTTAATGTCTGCCGAGGGTGTTACTTTTCCCTTACTTCAAATTAATTCTGCCGAGTGTGTGACTTTTCCCAATACTTCGATTTAATGTCTATCGAGTGTGTGACTTTTCCCCTTACATCGATTTAATGTCTGCCGAATGTGTGACTTCCCCCATTTACTTCGATTTAATGCCTGCCGAGTGTTTGACTTTCCCCTTTCTTCGATTTTATGTCTGTCGAGTGTGTGGTTTTCCCACTTACTTCGATTTAATGTCTGCCAGGTGTGTGACTTTTCCCCTTACTTCGATTAAATGTCTGGCGAGTGTGTCACTTTTCCCCTTACTTCAATTTAATTCTGCCGAGTGTGTGACTTTTCCCCGTACTTCGATTTAATGTCTGCCGAGTGTGTGACTTTTCCCCGTACTTCGATTTAATATATGCCGAGTGTGTGAGTTTTCCCCTTACTTCAATTTAATGTCATCCGAGTGTGTGACTTTTTCCCGTACTTCGATTTAATGTCTGCCGAGTGTGTGAGTTTTCACCTTACTTCAATTTAATGTCTGCCGATTGTGTAACTTTCCCTTTTTGACTTTCTTATTAGAGTGTATGTTTAAATTTTTAAAGAATATACTACAAACTCACGATGAGAACATAAAACAATGTTATCGGTTTATTTAGAACACTCAATTTTGGTTAAGTGTATTCCAGCAGCCTGGCCGTTATCAGTGACTTTCTTTATTAACTTGACTGTGATTGCCGGACCCAGTGGGTATCACCATTGGCAATACATTAAAACCTTTTGTCTGATTAGAGAAAACGTCCTACCTCCAATAGAGATCAGTAAACTCTGTCTCGTCTAAACTATCGATAACTGTGTCGTTGGGTAACAGTAGAAGCTTCTTTGGCTGTCGCAAATTGTCACATTCTTTACAGTGAAATGTTCTCTTCTGAAACATGTTAATGATTCAAGTAACATCTGCGCGTTCCATCTCAATGCGCATGTCAGAGAGCGGTCAAAATAGTTTTACTTATCGGTTAAGTGATGGCAATTCAATTCAGTTATTCCAGATTTATTGTGGCAATTCGTCTGGTCATCTTACTTACAAGGGCTTTGCCGACTACACATTATTCTAACTAAGTTTTAAATTAGCGAATAGTAAAAGTTTTACAAGACAGAGAAAAACATTTCTAAATGTGTCCAATGTTTTATTTTCAATCAAAGGGCAAACACTCAACAGTGCAGGAGGAAACTAACTAGTTATCAAACTATGCCTCGAAATGGCAAAAACATTTTGACCAACTTCACTAAGTATGGTAGAGATTGGCAAAAGGCTTTCCAAGTTAGAAAACATTAATTGCATAACTGACGTATGATAATGCATTTAAAAGACATAAATTCTACAGCTGCAGTCTAGCTTGTTGTTGACATAAAAACTCACACAAACTAACTACAAAGCTCCATCCAATCTTCAAGAAACTTGACATAATGCTTCACAGCAAAGTTTGATAACCAGCAAGATATCTTAAGTCATTCATTAGTATTGGTTCTTAAATTGCGATTTGTTTACTTAATAACCAAAACAATTGTCCGCTCTAAAATCCTTGTACTAAATATTATTAGCTTTTGGTAGTAGAGTATTGGTTCTTAAATTACCAATTTGTTCACTTAAAAATCAAACAATTGTCCGCTCTAAAATCCTTGTACTTAATATAATACAGCTTTTGGTAAAATTAGTTCTTAAATTGCCGATTTGTTCACTTATTAATCAAAACAATGATCCGCTCTATAATCCTTGCACTGAATATTATTCAGTTTTTGGTAGTACTGGATCTTAAATTGCCGATTTTTTCACTTAATCAAATCAATTGTCCGCTCTAAAATCCTTGTTCTATAAATAATACAGCTTTTGGTAGTGGAGTGTTGGTTCTTAAATTGTCGATTTGTTTACTTAAAAATCAAAACAATTGTCCGCTCAGATATCGCTGTACTATAAATTATACAGCTTTTGGTAGTATTGGTTCTTCAATTAAGCCGATTTATTTACTTAATAGTCAAACCAATTGTCCGCTCAAATATCGTTGTACTAACTATTATACAGCGTTTAGTAGTAGAGTATTGGTTCTTCAATTGCCAATTGGTTTACTTAATAATCAAAACAATTGTTCGCTCTATTATCCGTGAAATAAATATTAAACAGCTTTTGGTAGCAGATTATTGATTCTTAAATTGCCGATAGGTTAACTTAATAATAAAACAATTGTCCGTTCTTTTATCCTTGTACTTAATATTAAACAGCTTACCAACGTTTCAAGATTGAGAAAGTGTTCCTTGTCGTCATCTATAACAAACAGATAAACACAGAGCCCAAGAAGCAGTACAGCGAGCACTGATGTCATAAGCTTACGTAATGTCTTTGAATAGAACATTGTGTTACACAATCTTGCTTTCCTAACGTAAGTTTTTGTGACGTTATGTATATCAGTTATATAATAATCAACGAAATGTCTTGTAGAATCACGTCACTGTTGGTCCTTGTGCCAAATACTGGTCTCGCTAGTTCAAATCACTAAAGCTAACAGACATGGTCCTCGCGATCAAGCTGTAAACTAAAAAACAAATACATGTATAATCTAATTAGCAAAAAGAAAGCTTGTTAAACAGAACATGCATCAGTTGGGAAAATGTAGACCTATTGATTACTGATGCAAAAACGCATTAGTTGTGCACAATTTCCTTTTTCATAAAAGCGTTTAGTGCGCCCCCTTGTTTTCTTTACTGAAGTAAAATTCATACACTCCCACAATAAGACCACTACTTTAAGTCCATTTTATAGTTTCGCAATATTTTCCTGCCCCATAATTAAGATCGGTCCAATTAAAAGACCATCTTAGCCAAGTCCAAGAGGTGGTCGTTAAAACAAGGTTTTACTGTATTACACATTTTGTGTTGATATTTGCAATAAATCATCCTGTATTCTAAAATGCATTTCATTGACGGATGTTTAATATTTATGCCAATTTCAGTATTTTCACATTTGGTCTACTTTTCCTGATGTGCACAGTTTACTTTTTTATTAAATATAATTTATATTTCTTAATTTGAATAGTGCATTTAAGTAAAAGCCCTCGTTAAGACAACCCCTCAATTAAGACCACCCCGATAATATCGCAACTCTTTAAATGTCAGTATTATCAGTTGTGCAACAGTTTCTACATCGGAATTAAGACAACCCCAGTATTAAGACTATAAACACATAATAATTATGTGTTTTTGCAACATTAAGGTCCCAGAGGTGGACTTTATAAATGTTTCAATGTACTTGGTTGTCTATCCTTTTTAACAAAATTTTCTTACTTATTGTTTTATATCATTACACCTTCTTTTTTATTTTAATTATCTCCATTCATTACCTAAAATTAGTTAAAATTGTTTTACTTACACACAATCCGAACATTAACCATGAGCACAGATAGCCACGTTGTCTTTCAATGTTTCAAACCGCTAAAGTGCGCAAAACGATTATTATCACGTTACTATTTCAAATTGACAAAGATGTACGATTACAACAGATGCGTCTCAATAATCAATACGTGTTATCACATGTGTACGGAAGCCTTGGAGGGACATTTATTACTTATTATTTATATGTTATTTCTAATTACTTATAATTTAAAACTCATTATTTATTACTTATAATTTATAACTTATCATTAATTGTTCCCGTTCTCTTTTGTTGGCGGCAACCTGAACGGAGATGAGTGACGAAAAGGTTTGTAATTTTCTTTCGTATTATTTTTACGTAGTGTTGTCCCTTCCTGGGGGGGGGGGGGGTTACATGTTTTACACTGAATTATATCTTGAAAACCTCCAATATCGTTTGGTCTACGACCACAAGGTCTAGAGTTTTTATAGTAGGTATTTTGCATTTACTAGTGGTTTGTTAAAATTCATACTTCCCTGGTGGTCAAAATCTAGCCAATACTAGAGGAGTACTGAAGGATCAGATGAGCGGCCAAGCACCCTCAGCTTCCTCTTGTTTTTTTTTCATCCAGGGACGTAGCTTTTGAGGAAGATATACTTAGGATTATATTGCTTTTTAATGCTGTGATCACCTAACATAATTATAATCCTGGTTACAAATATCTTTAGAATATAACACAACATCAACATAGTATGCCAGGTCATTAATAAAGTTTTAACTATTTTGTAATTAATGTTTGACACAAAGGTTTGCTATTCATATGCATAGGTTTTGGTTTTGCTCAATCATAGTCAGATTTAAGCATTGGGTTTCTCATTTTTAGGGACTTGTTGAACCCCATGTAATAAGTGGGCGTGGGCGTGATCGGCGATCTGAATATAAAGTTCACCTTGGATGGCAACACTTCAACCGAAATGCATTCCGTGTAGTAACAAATGCAAAAGGTGAAGGAAATAGAACTATAATTTGTAAAGCTGAAGAACAAATAACTGTTGAACAAATCATTGAACAAGGGAAAAATGTTTTTAAGGATGGCAAAAGTTTGGTGATTTAAATTCCATGTCAGTTACACTCATTGACCCCAGAGGTAAAGAGATCTCACAGTTTACAAATTTAGATGGACCTTGTTCTTACACAGAGTATCTGACATCAAATGGGCTGTACTAAAGTGTTACAGACACCACAGGACGTTAAAAATGAATCTGAAGGACAAACATGTCAAGCACACACAAAGAAATCGTATTTGGTCAATAATGAACCAGTGGGCACTATGGATGTCTTGGTAGATGACTACAAGATGATGCTATATACCAAATACTAAAGCCCCAGGCCTTGCTGTTGTTACAGACAAGAAGATTTTTAAAATTTATATTTTGAAAATCTATCTTTGCTCCTGTGTCCTATTAAATTATGCAATGAACCAAATTTTGATAAAAGGTCACCCAAGCATCATTCCTGTGAAGTATGGTCGAAATTCGTTAAGAGGTTTAGGAGGAGATGTCTATTAAAGAAAAGTTGACGACGGACTTTAGACCACACGAACACCAGCCCATCACAATAGCTCACCATGAGCATGTTGTGCTCAGGTGACCAAAAGACAAAACACAGGCTCATATATGCTTTAAAATTGACTATCCTAAAATAATGCTACGAAATTCACAATTGTGTGTACAAATGGTTTCAATAGTGTAAAAGTATATTTTTTTATTATTTTTTGTCATTTAAACAAACTGTTTCACCCCAGGGGCATAATTTGAACAATCTTGAACGATGGGGAACAGTATCTTATAGCCAAAATAATTTCTTCCTGAGAAAAAAATATTTTACACTGTGAATTTTTATCCAAGAGGCGTAACTGGATATACTGACAAGGGTACACACCAAATGCCTTTGATCTTAACGAGAATGTACAGTTTTATTTTAAATAGTCACATGTGTAAACAAAAGGGATTTATATCGGTCTTGCTGTGCTTTGAAATGCCAAATAGAAAATTGAGTTCAATAACCAGTGTGTTTTTATACTTGTAATTTATTACTTATTACTTATTATTTATTACTTGTTACTTATAATCAAATACTTATAACGTATTATTTATTACTTATTATTTTCTACTTATTATATATTACTCATAATGTATAACTTATAATAATTATCACTTATTATTTATAACTTCTGCTTTGTTCTTGTGGGGGCAGATCCTGGAGAAACATAATATGTAGCAAAAAAGAATTAAGACTTTTGTACATTATTAGTAACATCTGTTATACTGCTATAAATATACATTATGCCGTTATCTACATAATTATTTTGCATAATAAGCTTAACTGGGACATTTTGTGTAGGTGTACATGTATGGCATAACAGTAAATCACAAGCAGCTGTGTAAATTGCTAGGCAGAACTTCGTAGTTAATGTGATTGACTTCAGGATCATAACACGATATTAATTCCTCATAAGTCTGAAACCATCCTCTGTGTTACTTGGTGTCTGAAGGTCTGGTTTGATACAATATGCTAATTCAGTGAACACATTACTACATGTTTGTTTTTGGCGAGCATACAATTCCAGGCACAACTCCACGTCATCCGAGTCAACTGGTTTTCCAAGGTCCTGTCCCCCATACAATTCCGGAACGTGATGGATCACAAATGGTTTACCACAAGCAAGCTCCCGGTACATCTTTTGGGCGCGTATGTTGTGAATATTCCAGTGGTCTGCTATGCGATCCAGTTCTGCTTGCAAAACATCCATGAGACAAAATCTCAAGCATTCTACGTGAATTGGATTCAGAGAATCAAACCTGCGACGATCTCGTAAAACTTTCAATTTATTAATCCACCAATGGACTCCCTTTCGCCTAAGTAACTCCACCACGCTTCAATTCTCTGATTCGAAGTACTTTTCCCGTACATGAAACTTTCCATACCCGCCAATGAGTCCCTGTGATTATAGCGAAGAAGCGGTTGTAAGAAGCTAATATTCGAATTTTCAGTTCCACAATCACCTCGTATAACTCGTGGAGCACAGTTCATTTTCTTAATAGTATTAAGATTATAGTAAGCGATACACTTTTGGCCATTGTTACTTGCTCCGACCTCCAGCCACATTATTCTACGACTATATCCATCTATAGCCCCATGAATGCAGAACCCAAATGGTTTTAGTTTATCGTAACCGTCTATATGCCAGACGAAATTCGGACCCTTTACATTATACAGTCTTCTCTTTAGTCTGTGGGCTTTACGGGATAAAACACCTTGCGGATCTACTTCTTTCATTATACGCATTACTTCATTTCTTTTCACCTTTAATTTATAATCATTTTCCAAACGTCGCCACATGCTTCAGTTGCCAATACACTGTCCACTTAACTAAATTTCGTTTGTAATTATATTCTTAACGTCTTCAAATGGTGTACTTTCAACATTTAGACTGCGAAAGTTGTTTACTTTTAAAATGCGTTTTAAATGCCGAATACTTATGCTGATATTGTGACATCTGTATAATATAAGAACAATTTCACAGAATTTAAATCCCGCGAAAAATACTCTTTGATCAATGTATCATGACTGTCTGATCGCACATATGAGGTCCCTGTTGCCATAGACAAGTCTATTGTCAACATAAAAGCCAGACAAGACGACAAAAGCACGGCCGTTGAAATCTGAAAAGAGGAAAGTGGCATGAATCAGATAAGTATTTCATTAGGTGGATTATATACTATGCTATAGTTTAAATTCTGCTGAAATCTATATTTAATTACTCTACAAATGGTACATATAAGGTATTTCATATTCTAAAATATGCTGTTGGAGATCTCAAACGCTTGCTAAATATACTTCTGTACTTCAGGCTGCTTTCTATGTTAGTATTTAGAATGCATTATATAAGTACTTGATTTGAAAAAGCAGACTTCTACTCTTCATCATATAGCTTTTGAGGGGTTATATGGTATATGGTATTTAAAATATGTAGTCAAATAGAGTAAGAACTATTTGATTGTTTTCAAATCAAATAATACTTCAGATTTTTTAGGTAGACACATCATTTTATACTCATTTAGCAGCACCTTTATATGTATTATTTTAAATTAACTAAATGTATTATCAAAATTAAGGTTCTTTTTTACATAATTTTCATAAGGAATACTTACACAATAAATTTCGATGAAACAAGGAAGCTTCATTACATTTCTGTGAAAAATAACTGTACGTCTTGTTCACAAAAGAGCATGCTCTCGAATGATGCGCTCGAAGCCATGCCAAATAAATACTAACTTATAAGTAACAAATAATAACTTATAAGTAATAAATTATAACTTATAATTAATAAATGTTAACATAAGTATATCAAAAATGAGCTAAATACACCTTCTTAATTTAAAATAAGTAGTCTAATTACAATGACACGAGAATAAAGACAATCGACATCCAGTCTTCAAAGGAAGATTGTCTTTGTTCTCTTGTCAATTTGTTCTTTAAATAAGTCATTATGAAAATGTTGTCTTGTTCCACAAGTGATCTTTTTTCAGGTGACCTTAAGTACAAGTTGTACTTTACTATATAAAATTTAGCAACATCTTTCCATATGGAGCTCAAGAGCATCATATCTGTGACGACTGCAACGCACGTCATTAATGAAAGAAGATCATTTATTTTATACCCATGAGTGATTTAAGCACAGTATACCATGTATACCGCTTGATTGATACAACGAGACATATAAATCAATATCCCGCCGTGTGACTTTCAGTTTCTGTATATTGCTGTTGTCTGTGCTCTATGCGACGTCATTACTACGTCATATTACGTTGTGTATTCTTATCGTAATTTTCCGGCACATACCGAACTCTGAAAAAGGAAATTTCCGTCGCTGATATACAACCATATTGATATTCCTGCGCAATTCATACATCTACTATTGCGTTACAGTAACTATTGTTAAAACTAATTTTATGTGAACGAACCCACAGATTGCATACTGTTATAATATTTCATTTGCTTCTGCATATATCTTTCAAAAACACTTGTTTGGACACGAGATAGATGCTCAGAAATTATGCCATATAAGTCGTCCGTGTTTTCTTCAATATTTGCAATGATATTGTGTAGTCTACCTTAATACCGGTAATTATGTTACAATTAAACCAGAGATGGTTTTTAAAATTTAACTGTGCAATATTGCCTTAAGTTTACATTTTGCGTTGTTAGTACAATCAATGCTTACTTTCTTTGCGACATGTCACACATTACTTACATTACATGAAGACGGGCTTTCTGGTGTTAAAACAAATTAATTGTGAAAGTCTTGACGTCACTTTAAATTTTCAAATGACGAAAGTAAATGGGTCGTTATGGTAATAAAATCATGTTTGTTTTATAGAAGGATACACGAAATATATGAAAAGCGAACTTTTAAAGCCACCGAACCCGACACATATGAAAATATTGCAGGCTCGGTTTGATTTAGCCTGTTAATTGGTAGTAAGGGAAAAGAATATTAATGCTCAAGCCTCCTCTCGGGTTGAGCGCAACTTAATATTTACACCAATTAACAGTAAAATTTCGATCAATCCCAAACGATGGTACGAGTTTCAATTGTTTTGAATATGTTACAAATTATGCACTTCATTGTTTGTTTTTTTCAATGAAATTCACATAGGTCCAGATGGTTAGTTTTCCTTTATGACGTCGTTTTAAAGAATGACTTCAACATTCCTAAAAAGGCACGGTTTATATAAACTAAAGTAACGAACCATTTGGTTAGCTGCAAAATAAGGGAAGTTAAATTTATGATTATTGGTGATAAACTGTATGCATAAATAACAGGTCAAGTTCTGATATTACACTGAACACTGATAACGATGTAAGGTCATGCGAATAAAGTATTTGATATCGAAACGACAGGTACATGAAAATATCATGACAAAAAGTATCCTTTATGGAGTAATTTTGTTGGTTGGCTTTACAGGTAGGTGTTCTTATTGTTGTTTTGTAAAGGCCTCTATTTTCTAACACATTTTTCATTCTAATTTCTCTATCAATTGACCATGCACGTTTAAATTTGTGTTCATTAACATCTATTTACAAACCTAACTTATGTTGAACACTTAAGCATTCAAGAGGCGCCTAGCCATGAAAATGGATAATGAAAACTTTATGGTGTGTTTTCAGTATATGGTGATTGGTATACACTAACCAAAAGTTCTAATCAGTCACTTTTTGTCAGTCACTATTCATTAGGAAAACATTATTGGTGATCAGTTGCCAACAACAGTCTTGCTAAAAATCCGTATCATACAATTTAAGGTGACTCATAAAAACGTATTAATCGTCAGCAATTCTGTTAAAATAAATCCCCTTTAAAGTACTCTTTTTATATTTACCCCCTTTCAATTAAAGACTGTCCTAATTTTGACCCTGTTGTGTAAGTATTTACTTCATTCAAGAAACCAATCTAGTAACTTAAAGATAAAAAATAAAAAATTGATTCTAAACAAAACAATTCTTTTCGCAACCTGTATTGACATAGGGAACAAACGAAACTAGCATACACTGTAAAGATATACAAATGATGACTAATTAGAACTATGGTTGAGTGTATCTTTAACTATTCTACAGGGGAATGTTATCATATCATCATTTGATATAAACAATGACTATATTTAGTTTACAAACCTCGCCTTGTCATTGATAATTTTGTTATTTCAAAAATACTAATTCCATGCTGAGCGGAAAATAAGCTGATTTACTTGTAATTAAAATCAAATTATGAAATTCTTCTAATTTAAGTTGTTGTTTTTATAACTTAAACCCGAAATATAATTAAAATGATCGAATATGAATATTTCCATAATTTATTTTTGAACTTTGCTCCATAAATATGGATTTTATCGCGATTTTGACCAGACTAGTGCAGATCCAAATCAACTGGCACATCCATGCAGGCTTCCCGGTCTGAAAAAACAACAACAACAACAACAAAAAAGTCAATATGTACATGTAGATCATGGTCAGACTGCACATCCAGGTCGGCTAATCTGGATCTACACTGCTCCCCTAGAGGATAACACCAATATCCCATTACGTAAATGGTAAAGTCGATTGTCATTAAACCGTTTGTGTGTGAAAAGTGTGATATATCGTAACTTTGTAATTAATGAGTATGAAAAAGAGAAGAACTTGACATTGCCTTTTTTTATTTCTACAATGTTTAGTTCAATCTCCGTAACACTCTGTTAGGAAACACCTAGCCGCTGAAATGATTTTAATATTTTTTTTTGTTGAATAAGTTCAGAGTATATTTGCATTATTTTTTTTAATTTTTGTTTTCGATACCCCGTGTCATATTATTTGTGACACTAAATGTGAAATGTTAAACAAACTTGATTGCGTTAATACGATTATTATCTAAAACCGGAAAATTTTGTTAGATTTTAAATCACCCTAACTAGTCTTTTGAAACATGGATAAAGATACCAAACAAGGAAATATGATTTCCAAGTTTTATCGCCGATATCCAAATTTAAAGCAAAATTACAATATTACAGCTACAATGAATTCCTCAACCATAGTTTTATTTACATTATGAAATGTTGTTTTTTTATGCTTACAACAAAAGCAGTTAACACGGTGGACATTTTCTACTGTAGAAAATGTTAAAGATATAGTGGGAAAAATATTGATTTAAAAAATGGGAATATTAACCAAAGAAAATGTTCAAACGACACTTTTTTCGGCCATTTCTATGATATATATAATATGAAAACAACAGAAACTAAAATTTCATTTTATATATTATGTGTTAAAAACACAAAACTGCCTGGCTTTTTCTGTCAAGAATAATTTTTGCCCACGGAGAGGGGCTTGGATAAACCTGGGAGAATAAGCTAAGTCGCTACCGACATGATTTCACACAATATTTTACATGAATAACCCCTCACTTTATTGATTACATATAGTACATGTAAGGAAATGTAAACTTTCAACAAATGGTTAGGATTTATTTCTACCGGGTTCAAAAGATGACAATCATGCCATATCTTCATTGAACGTAACCATTTTTTTTAGTTATTAAACACTTATCTTAACACTAAAAACGAGTGATAAGCATAGTAATATGCATTTTCCATAACTGAACATGCAAAATAAAACACATAAAACATTACATGTAGCAGCTTACGCCCTTGAACATGTCAAGCAAATCGAGTCTACAATAGTTTCATTTTCTGTCGTGATCAGTGGCTTTTAAACTTCCATTTTCATCTTTTTCAATATTATTGTAGCTTTGTCTACACAGTGAGACCGCTTCAATTGTCTCCCCGTACATTACTGCTGTTATCAATTACGTCCTTTTACGCCATTTAGCATAATACCTCTTTATTCGATACTTATTTTTTTGCGAGGAAAATCGATTCCAAGTTTTATCGCCGATACCAAGATTTAATTAAAAATACAGGTGCAGTTTAAAATCACTTCTGCAACAATATATTTCTCTTTTATTGAGATTTGATAAAAAAAAACTCAAGAAAAAAAGCAATATTCATTTCTCCACGTTATCCGTATTATCTAATTGTGAATTTAAAAAAGACAAGTTATCAACACGATATTGTGCAGAGATCTGCATGCTTGGTGATTTACCAAGCTAAAATCGACCGTTTTGCTTACCCCATGTTTTTACGACGGTCTCAGGGGTTTAAGATTTTTGGAGAAATCTTGTAAAAGAAACTAAACTAAAAAATATCCATATCAGGAATTGCAAATAGACTCTACAAAAAAACTAACGAACGAAAACCCGAGGGGTTACAGCCTTAAACTGTCATTGACAAAATCGTTGTTTTAATTGTTCGTGGTACCTATTTTGAAACTGATAATTTTATAAGCCATGCTCTTCTTTCCTGTCTACTTGTGGTTGTGTGGGGAGGCTGTGTCTTCTGGATGTGACTACTTCTGGTATACACATTTCACTTTTTAACATAATATATATTTACATGATTTCCACGAAAATGTAACTTCATTTTGTTATATTGCATTATTCGAGTAACAACCCTGGTATTTAATTACTGATACACTTTTTCCCTAGCTGCTCAAGGAGAGTATTGTTATAACAACGACTATGCAAAACCGTTGTACTGCTCGACAGGTTGCTGTGGTACCTACAACAATAAATACTGTTGTTATGACTATCCTAAATACTATTCCACGTACACGTACGTTCATTTTTCAATTTATGTTTTTTACTAACTATCCTGAATATAACCGTACGTTCATTTTTCAATTTATGTTTTTGACTTACTATCCTGAATATAGCAATAACGACCTTTTTAAATTATGTTTTTGACTAATTAGCTTGAATAAAGCACATCCGTTCATTTTCAAATAATGTTTTGACTTACTAGCCTGAATATACCACGAACTTTCATTTTCAATTATATCTGCTTGTAAGTTGGTTTAAATAATATCAAGAAAATCATAATTTGATTAAAGCATTTGAAATGTATTAACAGAGCAATCGCTTTTTCTGTCAATACGTTTATTGTTTTGCATTTGCAATACTTCAGGCATGTTCGAAATTATTATTTTTAAGAAGGAAACTTGTATATGTTTTGTCATTTCCAAAGTCAGTGAATTCTTTTAATAGCATATCACGTCGTAGAATTTAAAGCTGACGTAACCTTTTATTTATTTTACAGAGGTCCTAATGTTGGCCTTATCATAGGTTTGGTTGTTGGCAGTGTGGTCTTTGTACTGATTGTTGCATCGATTATTGTTGCTGTTTGCTGTTGCTGTAGGAAGACAAATGGACAAACTGGTCAGGTCCACCAAACGACCTATCCGATAACAGGTAAGCACATGTACATGTTTGTTCACTCTGTAAGTTTTATATAGAACTTGAAGCTAAATAGCATTAATGTCAAAGGGGGACCTATTTTTCTCAAATGAGGATTAATTGCTCTCCATAATAATACTTATGAAGACTAATACTGCAATTGTATATGTTACAACTTGTACATATGTAATTCCCTGTTTTGTAATTTGCCCTGTTTTACAAAAGGTATGACATATATCTAAATATGGTTTGAATAACATTCTCATTTTCGAAATTTATTTAATCTTAAATTTTACATCTATTTTATCGAAATTTCTAAACTTTATCACGTCTTTTTATCAAAATTTAGAAAATGATAAACTTTGTAGGAAAGCGTCTAAAAGTATGTAATTATTGCAGCTGGCTAAGACACATTATAGAAAAAGTATGAAAACCTTTTACCCGAAACGCGATCGAGAAAATAAGGAATGAATTGTAGTAATTTAAAAACCTGAAAGTCTCAACAAGCTGCTGCGTTCGGTTTCTAATCAGCGAAACCTCGAGAGCAGTGCTGATAGAGGAAATCCAAGTATCGATTAACTTTTTGTGGTTGTTGGTCGTATTCCGTGTTGTACATGTATAAGAAACACTAACACTGTTTTAAGCTCTTATCGCTAATTTTCATCATTTCCCTTTTTTCATCTTAACGCTAATACGTTAAAAAGAGGCCAAATCTTTAAATATCGATATACCCCAACTTGACACACTCAGAAAACACAGCATCCCCACGCAGCGAAAAAGAAGAAAGGAAAAGAGAGCATGTTGTGATAAGTATGCCAATTCAAATAAGACGCCACAAACATTTAACGACATAGAGACCCCATTGGGTTAACGCCTTGGAACGGTCAGTGGCAAAACAAATTGCCCCTGGGTTAAAACCAGGTTCTAGGGTGCACCAACCTCACACTTGCCCCAACAGGTTCTCATATCAACAAGCAATCTCAACTACGCCTGACGAATTAACAGTGAATCACACACCTTTAGTTAAAGTGAAATCAGTCCTTTAGGTTTGTTGAACAAAATATCAATGTAGATAAGAACAAATAATAATACGAGTAAACATAAATTGAAATTATTTCCACTCATAATATTGTTTTGTAATGGAAACATACCTTTTCATACATGTTAGTGTAACTCATATAACCTCAATCGTCTTAAACGAGTAATCCAGGAATTCCATAATAATTTTGCACTGGTGGCTGCTAATAAGGCTTATTCAAATGTTTTCACAGTTATTTATTTAATGTTCTAACAATATTTGGTGGCAAAAATTCTGTAGATTTTTTTAAATATGTTTTTTTTCGCACACTCCTAATGTAAAAATAAAATTAAGGCTAAACCAGACAACTATTTACTGCTTAAAGTACCATTATTCCAAATAAAAAGTGTAATTCCTTCTGGAATACTATCATACGTTTTCACTTAACATCTTCTTAAGATTGTCGATATATCCTGTTACTTTATTAATTAGTCTATTATTTATACATAAAAGCGACTTCAGATGTGTGGTTGGTTCGGGTTTAATTTTGCATGGTGACAGCTGGTATTTGTACATGTATGTCGTCGAAAGATGTTGGTGGGTCATGTATTATAGATGAAAAGGGAACTTTAACAGCCACTGAACGAGACAAAAACAAAGACTGATATTCATTTATTGTAGTTTAAGGCCCAGCTGCAACCTGTTGTGTTTTGTTTAAACCTTAATTATAATCATTTTACGAGGGTGTTTGTCTGTTTTACATGTATCTATTTAATTGACTGCATTGGTTTTTGTAGTCTGATTCTCCTTATTCGTTACATTTTTAAAACACTGTAAATTTGGTGATTTTAAAGGGTAATATTGCATTCTTTACTCAATTAGGCCGATTAAAACTAATTTACTTACGAGAAATTAATACATTCTTGATCTATAATATAAGGGGTCTAACTAAACTAAAAAAATATCATGTCTTGTCGAATGAAAATTTATTTATCTATACCGACTGCCAATGAAAACGCAACACTTTTTTTTGGAATATTTCGATGTGTGTAAAAGTTTAATAAATTGGCAAAGGTAGATGTGTTTTAAATATTCAATAAGTAACTAGTCGATACATTAATGGTTCACTGATTTTTAAACTCTCCTATAATAACCCCGAACAAACGCATGAAATTTTCGATTGGCACGTGGACATGCATGAATAACCGCAAAACAAGTCTATTTGTTAACCTTTACTTAAGGCTACCAAATCCCATCTTTAGTTTTCAAGTTTTTCTCTATACACATGTGATAATGCCAAGTCTTTTAGACACCAGCGACATGAGGTTTTGGGCATGATCCAATGAGGGATGTCTCGACCTGAAATCACTAGTCGAATGTATTGTTTACCATCGACAACTACCAGCTTGGCCCAACGACATCTTATTGATTTTAAAAACATACATCTACATTTACCAATTCATTAAACTTTTCACACGTCAAAAATATTACCATAAATAAAGTGTTGCGTTTTCATTGGCAGTCAGTATACAAATAAAAATCGATACGTGACATTTCTCGTAAATGGCGACCATCTTTATGTAACCTGGCATCAGGTTTTTCCAGAAATTCCCCTATAATATCTGAACTCTCATATTCAGGGTAGCTATTCCACGTGACTTTTAGAATGTCGTACACCCAGTCGGCTGCCGTAATCTCAAACAATGAAAGACAAATTCAGACTTTCAAACAAAACTTGTCTTTGAATGTTTGAGAAAACGGCAGTCGATTGATATTGGGGGTTAAATGTCGATGATAATGTTTTTAACAGAAGTACGGTGCTCTTTATCTGATCAAAATCGGTCCAGAAATTACTTAGAAATAAGCAAAAACCGTACCCAAAGCGAGTAATTTGTGTGTGCACAACATTCTAAAAGTCACGTGGTATAACCACTCTGCATTTTGTAAAGTTGCATTATTTTTCCGTAAGTCGCTCTACTACAAGTAGTACTAAAATATTATATCAATTAATAGTAATGTGAAAACAAAAGAGAATTGTTAAATGATATTGCCCCTACTAGGGAGTGAACCCCTATGGCGACAGCCCCTAACCAAGCAATGCCAACTACTCTACGGATTGAGGTAACCAGGACAACCCCCAAAAATGTTGATCGAATAATCATCACCGCATGACATCGGTAACCGATTATTTACTGACAACATTACTGATTTAATGTACGTGGAGACTTTTTACAACCGCCACACATAAATAATTGATTATTTGCTGACAATATTACTAACTTTATGTACGGGGAGACTCTTTTTGCACCGCGAATTTCAAATGAAATTGTCCCTAATGGGGATCGAACTCGTACGACGACAGTGTCTAGCAATGAACAAGTGAAATAAACATGTCTTAATATCAACGAAGACATATTTTGCCTGACGCTGCTAATTTTGAGTTTAGAACAAAATCTAAATTTCTGTTTGAAACGAAAAAAAATAAATATGTTTATTAATCAAGTGAATTCATAATTGCATTATTAATGGACTAAGGGTAGTCATATTGCCCTGAGACCGAGTGCCGAGAGATCATAACTGCCCAAGGCATGGCCAGTGTGAATTCACTTACATGTAATTAATGTTAATTTAATTAATGAACAAAAGAAAAACATCAAATCCATATGTATATATCCATATATAAGACTAAACTGGGCCAATATCAGAATTTTCTTGGGAAAATTCGAGAGTTTTAAGCCAGTATGAGATAGTTTATTCATAAAATAATATACATGTATTGATACTGTAACAGCCTATTTCTTTGTGTTCGCTTATTTATTTAACTTCCTGAACATCTCATTTGATAAATATTCATGCTTTATCTATTGTGAGATAAACTGTAATCAGTGGATGATCAAGATTGTCATGCTATTTTATTCTTTTCAGTGAATTATAGAATTTTCCCGGTGAAAAAAGTAGTATATCATTGTTTTCAAACAGTGGAATAGCATTTTTATTTTCCATGATTTTGCACGTTGTTACCCAAACGCGCACAACATACCAAATGAGAACGTTTAGAAAACGGGCTCAAATTTGTATAATTCACGTCATGATGTCACGTCATAAACAAGCGGTTTTGGCGCCGTTTCTTGCAATTTTTCTGTCAAATTCAAGCAAATTTTGCACTAAAAGCATTAAATAAAAAGAATTTTTTTTTACCAGTGAAAGATAAAATTCATATATGTCAACCGTGAACTCCGGAATTATGTATTTTCACTCGTGGCTTCGCCACTCGTGAAAATACGAATTCGGGAGCTCACTCGGCGAAATATATTTTCTATTTTACAAACCAATCGGGTTTTCATCTGTGTTTACTGTTTGTGGTGTCTTTTGAAACTGATCATTTTATTAACCATGCTCTCTCTCCCTCTTCTTCTTGACATTGTGGGAAGGCTGTAATTTGTGACTGTCTGAATGTGGCGATTCCTGATATGAATATTTCACTTTTTTACACTGGTAAAAATAAATATCCTCTAAAATTGTTACAAAAGTTTTTTGACAAACATTATACCTTTAAACCAATATGGACGATATTGCAATCGATGCACTGATATAAATTAACCCAAATGTCGATTGTCTGGTCTCGGTTAGATCATTAAATACCCGCCCTTTTAGCTTTTCAATGCTATTAGCTTGTTATGTTTTATATGTTTGCGTGTTTTTGAATGCAACATTGTTGAGCTGATTGGTGGGTTGGAGTTATTTCACCAAGACAACTTGTACTTGTGTGTTGATTTGAGAACCTGTTGGGCAAGTGTGAGGTTGGGGCACCCTAGAACCTGGTTTAAACCCCCTGTGGCAATTTATTTTGCCACTGACCGTTCCAAGGCGGTATCCCCAAAGGTTCTCTTTTTCGTTGATTGTTTGTTCGTCCTATTTGAATTGACATACTTAAAAAAAAAAAAAATGCTCACCCTCTCTCCCTTCCTCTCTTCTTTCTCGCTGCGTGGGGAGGCTGTGTTTTATGAGTGTGGCGATTCCTGATATGCATATATTAATTTTTTATGATAGTCACGTTTATCAGGATTAGCCGCGAAAACTTTAAAGCTTTACCCTTCTTGTGCTCGGAGGTACATGCAGGCGCGTAGCTACCATTACTCAGAATACGCAGCTACGTACATATTGGTCCAGAAAATCGTAAAAACAAATCATACAAAATCTTTTTGAATACTTGTTAGTAGATGTTCTGTGAAAAAAGTAAAACAAAATCGAGTAAAATTGGTGAAAAAAATATTACTTATTTTATGCCAAAAACCGCCAGAACGCTCCTGAGAGGATCTACAAAATAAAAAGTCCGGACAAGCATGCCCCCGGACCCTCCTAGGATTCTGCGTACACCTTCAAAAGCCCTTGCAACGCCCCTGGTACATGGTTAGGCGGTGTCGCCGTACGTGTTCGATTCCCAGTAATCAATATCATTTGAAAAATCAGATATATTTTTTTTGTATGATTTTATTTTAATTGTTACAAAAATAGTGCATCGAATAGTGTTGATGTTCCATTCAAATTCGCTCCAGTTTATCATGATTGTTCATTCATACACGATAGACTTTAACAAAATTTATGTTAATCTGCATAGAATATTATATTAATTACAGTTGTTGGCAGTCCGCTTCCACCTCCAGGCTACGGTCAAGCTGCATATGTAAATGGCGCAGCCACTGTCCAAGTTCTGACGGCGAATATTTAACCAGGAACCACACAGAGATGGGAAACCGCGACCACATTTAACGAAAAAACATCGCCGTGATAACGAAAACATCACGATAGAACATGTATGATGAAAAGCAATTAAAAGAACTTAATCATTTAGCAAACTTCAAAACACGGCGTACTGTCACATCGACATTATTATCATATGACCTTGACCGAGACATTTGCGTCAAATGAACAAATATAAGAACAAGTGATTTGAGTGTTTTCTTAATTAATAAAATGTTGAATACAAATTAAATAATTCAAACTTTTTAAAGTTATGAATGTTCTAAAACGACCATTATGACATTTGTGAAGTCAAAACACATATTGACGTCATTGTATCTAACGTCGTATATTGCAATTGTGCGCATGCATTTGATGAATTATGTTTACTTCTAAAATTGCCATATAAGACACTATTCAATTACAAGATCATTGTTTCTTTTTGGAGTTTTTTCACCAAGACAACTTGTACTTGTTTTGTGATATGAGAACCTGTTAGGGCAAGGGTGAGGTTGGTACACCCTAGAACCTGGTTTAAACCCCCAGTGGCAATTTGATTTGCCACTGACCGTTCCAAGACGGTAACCCTCGGGTTCTCATTTTTGTTTTTTGTTAGTGGTGTCTTTTTTGAAACTGATCATTTTATTAACCATGCTCTTTCCCTCTCTCCTCTTCTTGACTGTGTGGGGAGGCCGTTTTTTCTGAATGTGGCGATTCCTGATAAGCATATTTCACCTTTTTTAAATTGTTTTATCTTTAAAATTTTTATAGGATCTTATTTTGATATTTTGAGATACTGTTAATTCATTTTGTCAGGTTTTAGAATGTAAGAGAAAGTGGTTGAGATTGAAATATGCTTAATAATAAGGACTTGATGTATGTTTCTTAATACCTTTGCGATAAATGTAACAATTCACATGATTATTTTCCTCTTATTTCATTATTTTAAATCTTTTAAGTTTTCGGTGCTATTTAGAGCCATCGATGTTCGACTGTAACATTTAAAAAAATAACCAAATGATGATACTATTGTTAAGATCTACAGTATACAGAATTAGTTCGTCCGTTAAGTATGCAGCTTTTTATTAAGAGAAAAAAGCAACTTGTTTGAACAAATTTAAGACATTAAGTAGTCAGAACTTAATTTTATTTTACAAAATGTAATAACACAAAATTTTATTTCTTCCACCGCAACATAAAAATGGTGATCTTAATATAAAATGTAATAAATGAAACTATATTCAAATAGCCACTGAGTTCAGTTTATTGTAGCCATAATTATATTATAAGTGATAAATAATTATTGTATTTGTTATCAGACCAATTATTATTCACTTTTATTTAATTTTTAACGCAGGGTTAGGTGTGTTAGAAAACATGTTATAATATTTTGTTTGAGCAAGTGTGTCCAGTTTCTTTTCGTTTGCTCAAAATAACCTATTTCTGTTATCTGTCACAGTTATAAATAATATTTATTGTTTTTATCAGTAAGCCAATTTAATGTTCTTAGTACAGGATCAAGGTTGTAAGTGCTCTTCAAATGATTGTAAGACACTGATTTCCATAATATTCTCTAGTAAATTTGATTTTCATTACCAAGGGGATCGGAATGCAAGTGGTCCATCCAGTAACAAGTGAGATAAGAGCCGCAAAGAATTTCCTACCTCCTGTTAAATGATTGTAAGACACTGATTTCCATGATATTCTCTAGTAAATTTGATTTCCATTACCAAGGGGATCGGAATGCAAGTGGTCCATCCAGTAACAAGTGAGATAAGAGCCGCAAACAATTTCCTACCGCCTGTTAAATGATTGTAAGACACTGATTTCCATAATATTCTCTAGTAAATTTGATTTTCATTACCAAGGGGATCGGAATGCAAGTGGTCCATCCAGTAACAAGTGAGATAAGAGCCATAAAGAATTTGGGTTGCCTTTTTGTAAAATGTCTGTTACATATATTTAGAAAAAGCTCATTGTTGTGTTCATTTCTTTCTCCTTTCATAAAGAAGTCTAATTGCACTGCGTCTTCGACTGCAAAATGCTCATATAACAATATGCCGAATATGATCTGTGAAAAGAGGTTACATACCTCAATTGTGTCGCTGGCCTACACTTAGCTGAGTCTTTGTCAGGGACTGGACAACAACAGGCCCTGTTCACAATCAAAATTCACAGAAAAGCTGGTTTTGTTACATCTGTTCTCTAAATATGCTACATCAAATATCTGTATTTATTTTATGCTTTTCAGTGAATTATACTCCGACTTTTCCCGCTGAAATAAAAGTGGTATTTCACTGTTTTCAAACAGTGGAATATCATTTTTATTTTCACTGATTTTTTCACGTTTGTACCAAAACGCATATAACATACCAAATGAGAACGTTTAGGAAACGGGCTCAAATTTGTATTTTTGACGTCCTGACGTCACGTCATAAGCAAGTGATTCTGGCGCCATTTCTTGCAACTTTTCTGTGAAATTCAAGGAAGTTTTGCTCTAAAAGCATAAAATAAAAAAGAACATTTGTTTTTACCAGTGAAAGATAAATCGCCACTCGTGAACATACTAATTCTGGAGCTCACTCGGTCAAATATATTTCTATCTTACACTGGTTAAAAAATATCCTCTATATTCTTATTTTTAGGTCTCTGATCATGTAAAATGATCGTCTTGTCCGTTTGTCCGGATTTTTGCCGTCCGTCACACATTTGTCTCCGGAGCATATCTCCTTAACTGAGTTCAATCAATCTTCATACATGTTAACATTTATAAGCTTGAATGTCGCGTATAAAAAGATGGCCCTACCTTATAATCCGATGTCGCATTAAGAATTAAAAACTTGTTTGTGTTTGTGTTGAAGTGCTAGGCCGTACCTTGAAGGTAAAAGTCATACTTTAAAGATCAAAATATGTCAAAATTCTAGCTCCTGAATAAACTAAAGCCAAACTGCAAAAAAAATTTGTTCATTCAATGAGACGTAGTATTGCGACGAAAACCTACTTTGCCCAACCACCATCGCAAAAATAATTAATTTGCATATATCAGCTATAGCTGATTCAGAGCCGAAAAAGAATGAATAGCAGCATGGTCCTATAGCTGAACCTGTATCGTGGCATCATTATATAATACTCGCTTTCCTGTACGACGAGCTTGTCAACAATTCACACAAAATAGTTGAAATACGCATTAAATTTTAGGAAAAGCGACAGTCAGAAAACTCAGCCTACATACACACATAACTTTATAATATGGCCATTTTCGATAATAAAAGACCAAAACAATTTAAACTAATTTTATACAATCGAGAACTTATGGGTTACAGCTTTGAACAGTCAGTTATCAAACTGCGTTTCATAGACTATCCAATTATATATTTTAGCAATTGCTATATATAACACCACATAACATGTATTCACCTTATATATAATTCCTTCGAATGTTTTCCCATTTACATGCATTTTCACTTCGGCATTCTAAAAAAGGCGTGGCTTATGTATATAATTTAGTAATTTACCATTTGCTTAGCTGCAAAAATGAGTCATTTTGAAAAGCTTTATATTAACAATTTGTAAATAACATGTCAACTACGTATATTATATTGGGCACTGATAACGATGATATATTATTTATTTTGTGAACGACAGGAAGATATCATGACAAAAAGTATAGTTTTCGGAGTTATTTTGTCACTTTGCTCTACAGGTAGGTGCTTGGTTATTGTTTTGTTGTCTTGCAATGTACATTTCCTCGTTCCCCAGACAACACATACAATTTTTTTTTATTTCTAAATTCTCTTTTATCGGTAAAGCAATTCATTTTGTATTTTAGTATCATTTGAACAAACACAAACCATAGCGAGAAAACGAAAAGCTATATTAAGTGCCGAAATCTTCACGTTTTTTGTTCGTAAAACTATCTGTAAATTCAAAACAAAGCTACATATATAAGGAGTCTTTTACTGCGCTATATGTTTGAACGCTTGATTATTAACCTATTGCATGCAATATTGTAGAGTTGTCGAACGAAATCCACATTTTTAATTATTCATGTAGCTTACTTTGCGATTAGACTTTTTTCTCTTACTCATTTCATACAGATTGTTTTATTTATGAATTTGTAAATTTATTGATATTAAATGTAAGAAAAAGAAAACATTTTATGAGTGGAACCACTACACGATTTCATTCTTCCGGGTTGAACTAAGATAATAATAATAGTACCCTATCAAAAATTGTATTTAAATGTTAAACTAGTAACGATTGAACCTTTGGAAACTCAAGAAATGTCGGTTTCCAATATTGAGAATATTTATTTTAATATGAAACATATTTGTGGATTCATAAGAGGGACAAGTCAAGGGAAAGATATCTTTGAACACCGAGCGTCAGTTGCTGAAATGACGTCATAAAGCTTGGCAGACGATTTTACTGTTTGCATTTCGCTGTAATTGTAACATCTGTATATCGCTTTCGATCCCTTTTAAATGATCTTGATCATATAGTCAGTACTGTTATCAGTAAAATAACCCGTTACCGATGTCATGCAGTGATTGTTACGTATATCAGGGCTATCCGATCAACCTTTTTTGGGGTTGTCCCGGTTAGCTCAATTGGCTGCGTCGCAGGAATTGCATGGCTAGGCGCTGTCGCCGTGACGGTGCGGGTTCGCTCCCAGCTAGAGGCACTATCATTGATCATATTTAACGCTTGAATGTGTAATCCACCAAATTGTACAGTTAACTTATGACTTTATTCTTCAGCAGTGCAAGGATAATTTAAAGCTATGATGACCGCTCTATTCACAACAGGTTATCACGAAAAGAGATTTTCTCACTATGTTTAGTTATTGATTGTTTAAAGCTATGATGAACCGCTCTTTTCACAACAAGTTTATCACGGAAAGAAATTTTTCAGTATGTTTAGTTATTGATTGCGAAGTCATATATACTTCATGTAAGTGATCAAGTTATAAGCCGCTCCGACTTTGAAGATCTCGGGAAGAGGTGTATACAGTGTATACTTTAATAGTTTTTGTTTTGCATGCACTAACAAAAACACCGATCAAAATAAATCGAATAAACTGCTTGATGATCTCAGAAGCATATTGCACTCTAGCTTACATCGCGAAGCCGATCATTGCCAGAATCGGTTCTGAATTAATAACAATCACAAGTGACACAGTGAGCTGTTTCAGCGAAACAATAGGTTCAGGTTGATAAAAAGTGATAAATGCATATTAGGAACTGCCAAACCCAGAAATCACATCCTCTCTACGCAATCAAAAGATAGAGAGGAAAAGAGATAATAGGTTTATAGAATGATACATTTCAAATGAGAAGTTATAATCAATAAACGAAAACATGCGGGGTTACCAGGTTCTATGGTGCAGCAACTCCTAACTCCCCCAACATGTTATAAACAAACACGTACTAGTTCTCTTGGAGAAATAAATCCATCCAACCAATCAACTAAACAAAGTTGCATGCAAAAGCACAAGGACATACAAACACAGGAAGCTATTAACAAGTGAAATATGCATATCAGGAATCACCACACTCACAAAACATAGCATTCCCACGCAGCAATGTCCATGTTGCATGCAAAAGCATATAAAAAATAAGAAGCTAATAGTATTGAGAAACCAAATGGCGGGTACTCAATGATCTTACCGAGACCAGAGTACCCGGAGTTAAATCAGCAAGAACACGATGACAGGGATGAAAGAAACAAAATAAGCTTCTAGGTCATTAAAACAAGCTCTCATGTTTTGTCAGCAGCATTATCTTCTGAACACACAGTTGAAGACGATGGTCTATTGGTTCAACATTTTAATCTGTATCTTCGCAGTTTGTCATTTTGTTTCTATTATGTTTCTTGGGGAAATCGAATACCGGAAATTTCCGATATTTGACCGAATGCTTCTGTACAAGTGTACATATTTTCATATCGCAAACAACTGGTAATGTTTGGAAATTTACGACCGGGTACATTTGCAACACTTCTAAACGAATACTAGTCAATATAAGCCGTCATGATAGGGTCACTTTGAAATTGTTTCCCTGATTTGCAAATTGTCAATGTAGTTTTTTGTAGGTTATACAAATACGAATAAGGCCAGTAAACATGGGTTTATTTAGGTTTATATATATATAGCTCTTGTAAGTATTATTGCACTCAAAGATAAGTGGCATAAAGCAAACTTCCTGAATGATCGATAAAAGCTTTCGTCTCTGGATAAAATAAAATTGATAAACTGATTTTAGCAGGAATATGTACCCGTTTAAGTTACAGATATAATTAGTCAAATTACAGTAAAGTCCTGCAACTACAGCCTTTTCGATACAGATACTGTAAAAACTTTATATAAGCTGTTCTCAAATATTTAGTAATCAAACCAGTTAGCGCCTAAAAAGTTTTATGTGCAAGGTTTGTGTACTAAACCACAATTCAATCCAACACCTAAAGTAAATACGTTTAAATGTAAGTTAACGGTAAATAATTCTGCAAGTTAGTAATACTATATTAATTTAACACCTTATGTCATAGCGAATGGTTCAATTTCCATAAATGTAAATGTGAAGTAATTACATTTGTTACTATATGTCATAGCGAATGGTTCAATTTCCGTCAATGTACATGATAAGTTAGTACATTTGCTACTCTATGTCATAGCGAAAGATTCAATTTCCGTCAATGTACATGAGAAGTTAGTACATTTGCTACTCTATGTCATAGCGAATGATTCAATTTCCGTTAATGTACATGAGAAGTTAGTACATTTGCTACTCTATGTCATAGCGAATGATTCAATTTCCGTCAATGCACATGAGAAGTTAGTACATTTGCTACTCTATGTCATAGCGAATGATTCAATTTCCGTCTATGTACATGAGAAGTTAGTACATTTGCTACTCTATGTCACAGAGACTGGTTCAATTTCCGTCAATGCATTTGCGAAGATCACTGTAAATGTTGTAACTTTCTACCTGTCAGTATACAGTCAGTCGCGTTAATAACACACTGCTTCGCATGAGTTAGGCGGTCATCATCGAATTGTAATGCCTTCACTTGCCATTTATTAACTGTTACCCCAGACACTGCTTTCCAAAAAGTAAGGCTTTATTCATCAAGTGATATTTGAATTCATTTGCTATTTTACCGTTATTCGTTTGTTTTTTGATTGTTTTCCATTTGTGTATTTCCTTTTTTTGTTCGTTAACTGTTCTCCTTTTGTCTTTTTTTACTGTTTTCCCTTTGTGTGTTTACGGTATTTTTTATTTTATTACTGACATCCTTTTGTTTCTTAACATTATCTTTTTGTTTTAATATCATTTTTTCATGACTGTTATCATTTTGTTTATTTACTATTCTCCTTTTGTTAGTTTTAATTTCTTTTAATTTAATCACTGTTATCCTTTTGTTTATTTACTGTTATCCTTTTGTTTCTTAGCTGCTCAAGGAGAGTACTGTTATACCAACATCAACAATCTAGATAGAATATATTGCTCGACGGGCTGTTGTGGAACCTACACCAATCAATACTGCTGTTATGACTATCCGGATCACTATAGAACGTATGCTTATTTTCGAATTATGATTTTGACTATAAATTTCATGTATACATGTTTAATATAATATATATTATAATATATAATAAACGATATGTTTAAAACTTATAGGTTGATCGGATAGCCCTTATTAACGTTATTATCACTGAATGACATCGGCAACGGATTATGTTACTGTTAAAGCGTCGCAAACATTGCAAATTGCGAAAAGTGGCTAAAATTTCAAAAATGAATTTGGGGTAAATACCTATTGCCACCTAGATTTTAGTAAAGAAATGTATTTAGCTAAGGATGTAGTTACTGTTTGCAAGCTCAATTTAGTCAAATTCATGTTCTATTTACAAAGCACATGCTAAAACAAAAGTAAAATCCGTTTGCATGAGAACTCTGAAATTCATGGACACTATACCAAAGCAACTCATACATGAAATAAGTATATGCTGGTCTACAATGTTTAGTGCCAATTCGTCAAAATAATTTTACGGTTTTCAAGAAATTCAAGGAAAACTTACTTTCGGGTTTCTACTTTCGGTTTGAAGTCAAACACTTTGATGTACCTTTTCAAAACTCAACATTAATTCTCATTGGCAGACCAATAAAAGTGAAGAAATGTAGTGTCACGTGGCTGTATTTTGATTGCTCAAGTTGTTTGAAAAAATGATTTATTTACATAGAACAGACACACACAAAAAAGTAATACCGTTTGCACAAGAAGTTCGGAATGGCTGTTTAAAACGTGAAAAAAGGTATCACGTAAACACTTATTTACAATACTTTGCGGTCATCTGTCAAAATAATGTCAGAAATTTTAAGAAGTCCATTTTGGCTTCAAACTGAAACTGAAAGTAGAAACCCGGAAGTAAGTGTTCCTTGAATTTCTTGAAAACCCAAACATTATTTCGACGAATTGGCACTAAACATTGTAGACCAGCATATGCTTATTTCAGGTACGGGTTGCTTTGGTATATTGTCCATGAATTTCAGAGTTTACATTAAAAGCGTTTTCGCTTGTTCTTTAATCCATATCATGACATTATTTTCATTGTATTATATAATTATATGTGCATTTACTTGAATAAATACTGTTTAAACCAATTTCAGAGTTCTCATGCAAACGGTTTTTCTTTTGTTTTAGTATGTGCTTGGTAATTAGAACATGAATAAGACTAAATTGAGCTTGCAAACATTAACTACGTCCTTAGCTAAATACATTTCGCCATTTGCAATTGTTGCGACCTCTTAACACTGTGTTAGCAATACATCAGGCTTGATCGAACTTATTCCGAAAAATTGAAGCAGGAAAAAATAAATTTATCAAAATGAAAACTAACCAGTTTTAAATTTAAAAAATATGTTTATTGATGCTATATGTTATTATTCATAAATTAGTAATATGTGGTATTTGCACATATCTTGACATTCAATAAATCGGGCAGATGTTGTTATTTTTTCACAGAGATCAAGGTAATCTCATTTTTTGCCTTAATAATGACGGGATCGAAATGGATGAAAAGGGAACCTTGAAAGCCATCGAACACGACAAATATGAAAATATCGCAGGCTCGGTAAGATTGAGCCTGTTCATGGACACTTATGGAAATGCATAATTATAACTGTCCACGCCGCATAGCCCCGGGTTGAGCGAAACTCAATATTTACTCCATTAAACAGTACAATTTTGACCATCCCAAACGATGGTGTGCATGTGGTGGTGGACATGGAACCATCAATGCGATATGTTCAGATTGATACCAATCCATGTTCAGCGGCGAATCGTCCCCATATAAGAGCAACAAGAATGGGGTTGTCCTAACCGAGAAAACGATGGGCAGAACTAAACAGAATAGAATTTTGACAGGGGATCTTCATATAAATCCTGCATATCACAGACAACGTCAAAGGCAAAATTTAAAAAGCAGGAAGTAAATCCTTGGGGGTGATTGAACAATATCCGAATCAATATTGGCTGGGAAATAGATAACATCCATTATTTTAGAAGTACTATTAACAAAGTACATAAGTATCGTACTCAACGACATTCAAAGGACGTAATTTTTAACAGCACTGATTGAATGTACGTGGAGACTTTTAAACATTTAAGTGTCAAACAAATTATTTGACTGTCCAATTTACAAGTTTATGGCATGTACAAAAAGTAAAACACAATCTTCAAAATTCGTTGATGCAAAGAAATGAATTACTTATCAGTTTTGGCATATTACCTCCCGTCTAACGCTTATATACTAAACCGACTACTTCCATGATAAACATATTGGTGGTCAAATTTCTCTAGATATTTGCATTCACTGGCATAAATAATGTAATCGGAGTGTTCATTTTCTTTTTTTCAAGTTTTGTTTTGCTCAATATAGTATAATGTTTTGTCATTTCCAAAGTCAGTGACCTCGTTTAAGAGCATATATGCCATCCACTTAAAGCAACAAGTCAATAGAGCAAGAAGTTACACTTAGACAAGATGTCAATAGAGCAAGAAGTTTAGCATTTAGAGCAACAAGTCAATAGGGCAAGAAGATACACTTAGACCAAGATGTCAATAGAGCAAGAAGTTTAACATTTAGAGCAACACGTCAATACACTTAGACCAAGATAGAGCAAGAAGTTTAACATTTAGAGCAACAAGTCAAAAGAGCAAGAAGTTACACTTAGAACAAGATGTCTAAAGAAGCATTTAGAGCAACAAGTCAATAGAGCAAGAAGTTACACTTAGACCAAGATGTCTAAAGAGCATTAAGTTTAACATTTAGAGCAACAAGTCAATAGAGCAAGAAGTTACACTTAGACCAAGATGTCAATAGAGCAAGAAGTTAAACATTTAGAGCAACAAGTCAATAGCGCAAGAAGATACACTTAGACCAAGATGTCAATAGAGAAGAAGTTTAACATTTAGAGCAACAAGTCAATAGAGCAAGAAGTTACACTTAGACCAAGATGTCAATAGAGCAAGAAGTTTAACACTTAGAGCAAGACGTCAATAGAGCAAGAAGTTTAACATTAATGAATTGTAGATATTGAAGTTGTGTAAATGAACTATGTAGAATTTAAAGCTAAAGTCATGTGTATTCTTTTTTAGAGGCCCTCCTGTTGGCCTAATCATAGGTCTCGTTGTCGGAGGTGTTGTATTCCTACTCATTGTTGCATCGGTTATCATTTGCTGCTGCTGCTGCTGCTGCTGCTGCTGCTGCTGCTGTAGAAAGTCACGTGCACAAGCGGGTCAGGTCTTCCAGACGACCTATCCAATGGCAGGCAAGTACATATTTTCTCTATATGAACATGTAGTTTTTATAATAGTGTATTACAGACAGATTTTCTTTACGTATTCGCCTAATGAAGTCCAATCCAAAACATCCATTGTGATAGATATTTTTCATACTTGTATTATTATAATATTAGATAAGTATTTGATATTTCCAAATAGTCCAGTCAGCGGAGCATATCACCTTGAACTAATTGCAAAAGTTTCACTAAGTGTCATCTGCGAAACATCAGACATAGATATACATCCAACAAAAAGTTGCACTCCGGTGGGTTGGGGGAAATTGTTTTAATTGACCATTTAAATTTCGGCTTTAATGATTCAAAAATTATGGCTGTAATGGTACGCCATACTCGAACACATAAAGTTTGCACGCGCCATTTTTGAACTTCCGGAAGCATGTAAACATACAAGGTCGAGTGTTTATTGCAAGAATTGTTGTCTGGAATGACGACTTTTGTCATGTAAGTTGATTATTAATTTCATATTTTATATATTTTTATTGTTTAATGCATTAGTTTGAATGTTTGACTTAAAAATGCCTGTTGTGGTAGCGACCGATTCTGACAGTCCGGACTGGACCGGACTGTCTGGTTCCTAGCCTGGTAGAAGACGATCACGTGGGCCCGCAGTGGCGTCACTCTAGATCTGGACTTCACCTAACACTGACACAGCTTTGAACCCTTCGAGGATTTAGGAGCCTAGTCGACTTTAAGTGAGTTTTTAGAGTCACTCTTTTATAGTCTCTGGCTAAGGCAGCATAGCTGCTTTACTGGCGGCGAGTATTTTCGTACCCACAGCGGGGAATCTATTCATCTTTACCGGCAACTTGCTCCATCCGTTGGACGGGTGGAGTGGGGGAAAGTTGGACGGATTGGCCGTTGCGTTTTGTCTATGTACTTAGGATTTCGTCCGTGATCGGGTGGGACTCGATCCCGGACGATCCTTGCCCTCAGCTAGAAAGCTCTGCCTTGGCGGTTCATAGGCCTTGAAGCCGCCAAGTGACGTGTCGGGTCACGATCACGTGGTTGACCCGATATCGTCTGGCCGTTTTTCTATCTTAAGTTATTAATATTTTTGTTTTACGTTTTATTTTATTTTTATATTTTCGGCCAATTCGTTCTGTAAATATCATATTTTAATAGTTTCTGTCGGAAAATTGAAATTTCGTTTTGCCGCCATTTTGGTGAGATTCCGCGGGCCCGCCATTTTCTTGGGCGAGATCTCGCGGAATCGCCATTTGGTGGCGGCACCGGTTTCTCTACTTCCGGTTGATTTCTGAAGTTGATATTTCTTTGAATATTTTGTGTGAATATTTTAAATAAAGTGCTATTTTGTGTGTTACTGTGTGTTATCTTGTCTATATTTGCGGTTTCTGGTTTGCTTTATACAATTAAACAAACATGACTGAAAATGATTTATGGTCCTGGGAGGAAGAGGGTCTTGGGTGGAACCTGTGCAGCCCCTTGCCCTTCAGTCCCCCATGCATTGTAAGTGCCCGGCCTATGGTGGGGCCGGGTTCTGGTCCCCTTATTAAGAATGGGGGCTCCTCAACCTTTGTGAAAATTAATTTGGCAGGGGTGGAGGAGCTAAAGGGGATACCGGGGATTGGGGAAAAGGAGCAGAGGGTATAATTAGGTTCAGACAGAGGCATGGTAATATTACCAGATACAACTTTCGATACATAGACGCACTGCGGGGGCATGATAAACTTATTACCTATTTCGACTTCGAAAAGGCAGAATATCTCAAGGACAACCACACGGACCCGACTAACTCGGATCCGCGGGGCCCAGCCACGAATTTGGCCCTCGAAGTTGAAATCCTTAAAAAAGAACTATCGCATGTCCAGAAAGTGGTCTTTTCACCGTGGAGGGATGGGACCCCAACCCGTCCCCCCACGGAGAACAACGCAGCCAGCAGGGCTTTATTTAAAAGCAAGGAGGATCAGGGACAGCCCCAGGCTGATAGACCCACTCCTCCAAGTCCGCCAAGAGGTACCCTAACGGCCCCGCTCCAGCCCAAAATAACAACTCAGTGGGTTATGCCTTTTTACAATAAAATGTGGTCTGAAAGCGCAAATAAAGCATGTCCAGTGTTCAGCACCCCTTATGCAACAAACAATACCCCACCCACTTCCGGTAATCGTTCAGGGGCGGAGCTGGTGGGATCTGAACTACTAGGAGATAGAACCAGCAGTTTCGGTGCCCGGGGCACACAAGCCCAACATCAAATGGGTGTAGAGCAATGTAATGCAAGACCGAGGGAGAGTCCAGCTGGATTTGCCAGGAGTGACCCTGGGGCGGATCTTGCCGGATGTAGACCCCGGCCTGGCATTTTAGATAATGTAGGAGTAGAATCTAGGGAAGGCGGCCCAATCAATGACTTCTCTATGGAGCCTAGGCAGTACAGGCTACATGATGAGTGCCCACCGGTACCTGATCGGGGTGGATCCTGGGGTGGGGGCGCTGTAGACCCTACCCGGGGTAGACTCAGTTCAGGGGCGGATCAGAGTTATGAAAAGCTCAATATGTCTCGAAATCCGGTGGAGGAGGCTAAGGCTGATGGTTCCCTAGGGAGGGGTGTAGACACTAGTAGGTGTAGACCGGTACCTGATCGGGGTGGACCCTGGGGTGAGGGTACTGTAGACCCGACCCGGGGTAAATTCAGTTCAGGGTCGGATCAGGTTTATGAAAAGTCCCATATGTCTCGAAATCCGGTGGGGGAGGCTAAGGCTGATGGTTCCTTAGGGAGGGGTGTAGACCCTAGTAGGTGTAGACCCCAGTCTCAGGTTGGGCCCGGTTGTGATAGGCAAATAGGTAGTGCTAGGAGTGGCCGGGAGGACCAACCCCAGTACCTGGCGTGGTTAGACCAGCTGAATAGCAGAAGTAATGTAGGTGTAGACCCCGAGCACAGGGGTGCACCGGTAGGTAGGACAGACATTATTGATAGGCCAGGTCGGTTAGATGCTTCGGAGAACCACACATCTCTAATGAGAAATGGAGCCAATTCAAGTAGGGCGATACTATTGGCGTGGGAGGATGGTTACTCCGGCCCGGGATGGGCCCCACCTTACGAACGAGGTTGGGAGTTTTGGGGCCCTCAAAGGGATGGGACAATAGAGAATGGGGAAGGGTGGATACCCCCAGTTTTGGGATGTCGCGACCTGAACAGCCTCTGTTCAGGGGGGATGCGTTAAGGGTGGCCCACGGGGGCGGGGTACCCTGGGGTGGTGAGGGGGAGGGGTTCCCCATTAGGGGTGCCCAACTAAACCAACTCCCACGTGTAGGCCAGTTACCGAAAACAGTCCAATTTGACGGCAGTTCAAGTTGGGAGGTTTTCTACCAGAAATTTGAGAAATTTGCCAGGGTGAGTGCTTGGACGGATGAGCAGTGCCTAGATCAGCTGTGCTGGGCGGTCACCGGCAAAGCCGCAGACCATCTGGCTATATTATTGAAAAAAACACCCTGGCATTTGTTATGCTTCTATAATCCAGCGGTTGGAGAAGCGGTATGGGGACAATGATCTCCCAGAGACATCCTATTTGTGTTTACAAAATGCTGTTCAGAATGAAGGGGAACCGCTTGAGGAGTGGGCGGATCGGGTGGTGAAACTCGCTATGAAGGCATTTCCCCACCTCCCGGAAAACTTTGTGGAATCTCAAGCAATTTTGAGTGTGTGCCAAGGGCTTGCTGATGCTGTTGTGGGTGAGCAGGTATGTAACCTCCGACCCCGCACAGTAGAAGAGGCCTTGGATAAAATTAAATGGTACCAGCACAATCACCGATTAATGAAGCATCGGGAATTATCTGGTCCAGATTCACCTCGGGCAATGGGGAGGTCTCACCGGCCCGAGGGTTCTGGACCAGCCATACGGATGGCCCGACCGGCTGAGGGTCGGAATAGCTGTTCCTCAACTTAGTCTGAGAGCCCAGTGACACCCCGAATCAATAACGTGGGTCGGAGTATGAGCCCAGAGTCAGATGGGGACTCTCCTACTTTAAAAGAGTTGGTTAAAAGCATGATGGCCTCATTGTCTGAAATGCGGATTGAGACAAGGGACTCGTCACGGTCAACATCACCGCGACGGTCCCCAGCAGGTTGCTTTCATTGTGGGGACACTGGGCATTTCAAAAGAGATTGACCTAGACGTCCCCAAGGCGGCGGGACATCTGACCGACGGGTCACTTTCAAAGAGGAGGCTGATTCTCAAAAGAAAATAAAGCAAATCCGGTTAGAGTCCGAGGTAGGGGTTCGAAGCAACCCAGATGAGAGGGTGGCTAAGAGAGACAGGGACCTGTGCGAGTGTGGCCCAGTTGAGGGGGAGAGGTCTATTGTTAAGGGAATTAATAACGGGGACCAGCCCACGGGCAGTCCCCGTGACTCATTTCTTTGTAGCAGTGAGACGCTGGATCATGTTGGATCCGGGTTGGGACCTACACCCGGTCCACCCATCCAACGCCACCCATCGGTTGGCACCTGCACGGTGGAAGTGCAGCTAAATGGCCGTACATTTAAGGCAGTGGTGGATACGGCGGCCGAGATAACTCTTATCTCGGACCGCTTATACTGGTCCATTAAGGGGCGGCCCCAATTTTACAAAATGTTAAATTGGTAGGGGCGGGGAAAGACATGGCCATGAATGGTTTTAGGGTAGGGCCAGTGAAATTGAGAATTGGGGACAGATATTTTAATGAAAATATCTATGTCGCCCCAATAGAGGATGACATGCTTTTGGGAATAGACTTCCTTTACAAGGAAAGAGCAGTTATAAATACTAGAAATGAGACCCTGAATTTTGGGGTTCGGAGCGTACCATTGAAGTTTGATCGGGGTTCGAACCAAGCATGCCGGGTATCTAAGGTGGTTTTGGGAAACTGGGCGGTAGTTTCCCCGAATTCTGTGAAAATGATTGCCTGTAAAAACAAAGGGGGATTTAAGCCTTTTATTGTTGAGCCCAAGCCGGGACTGAGGGTAATGGTGCCCAGTACCCTCACTGGGGCCTCTGAAGAGGTTCTTAAAGCAGTACTGAATCCCTCAGATTATTATCATGTACTGAAAAAAGGCCAATGTTTAGGTTCGGCTGAGGAACCTGAAGGGGTCTATGACTCGGGGCTAGAGCCACTGAGGAGCTTAGCACGTTGCGGGCTGAAGGGGGAAAGGCTGGAACCTGAGGGGCTGAGGGAAGGTCAGTCCCAGGTTAAGGAGGTTCCACAGCACCTTCAATGCTTACTGGAGAGGGATTTTCTAGAGTTGGTGGATGAAGAGTTGAGGTTATACCGTGAACCTTATTTGGAGTTCTCAGATGTGTTCGCGAAACATGACCTTGATTTGGAAACTGTTAAGGGGGTGGAGCACGCTATCGATACGGGGGGCGCCCACGCTATCAAACAGCAGATGAGGCGCACCCCGTTGAGGTTTGCGAAAAAGGAGGAGGCTCACCTGACTAAAATGTTGGAGGCCAGGGTAATAGAACCCTTAACCTCTGAATGGGCCTCTGCACCAGTGCTCATTTGGAAAAAAGACTGTACAGTTTGCCCGTGTATAGACAACCGAATACTGAACTCGGTGACGGTGTTTCCGCTGCCGAGAGTGGATGATTGCTTAAACCATCACCCGGTGCTGGTGTTGCCTAGATCCGGGGGAGAGTTTAGTCTCAACACAGAAGCTTGTGAGACAGCGATCGGGGCTGAGCTTGGTTCCGCGATTACTTGGGAACAGAAGTGGTACTGCACTACCCGGGAGCAACTGTTGGCTGTGGTCCTGTAATCCCGGGGGTGTCGCCATTTCCTGGGTCTTCCATTTGATCCCGGCGGGCCGCAATAGGTCCCGTCGGGAGAAATGAGGGACAGCCTAGGGGTGCTACGGGGCGAGGAGGACCTCGTTCCGGGCCTCTTGGGGTGTATCGGGGGACGGGGGTTAGTGGTAGTCCGGGTGGGCCGCGGCAGGAACAAATGACAATGGGTCGAGCAGGAGGCCGTGGGCGGGGGGCTGTTATATTCACTTGAGATGCTGTGCAATCTGGCCGCCCACGAGCCCACGGACGCTAGGGTAGGTTGTAGGTTTATTTCTGTCTGAATAGAACATGTGGCTCCCTGCGCTGCCCGTCAAAGTTTCTCGGGTGGATCTCTTCCCGGGAAGCATTTGCCGGTTAATGGGCTACCCCTTCGTGTAGTAACTAGACGGCCGGGTTGTGGCCCCTGAGGAAAGAGCTTTCTTCCTGCCTCGGGGGATCCACGACGGCCGTATGAAAGCTAGGCACCTTAAGGCAGTATTGGCATAATTGAGGTCTCAGGAGAGTCCTTCTGGAACTCCTCACGACTTGGGTTACCTTAGGGGGTCAGGAGCGCCGTAGCTATGGGTCCTGGCCCTCTACCAACGTCTATTATTTCCTAGACCGTTTATTTAGGTTACTAAAGTGAGCCGGGAACACTTTCCGTTAGCGGGCCCCGGTTCACACAAGCATGGGTAACTTTCTGTTCAATAAAATTTCCGGGTGAGTCCTTTCCCGGGAATAACATGGCCGACAATACACCGGACGGCCGGGTATGGCTCCCGGGCGGAGAAGGTCTCCACCCCTCGGGAGAATACTGGCGGCCGTGCGGAAATCCGGCAGTTCACAGGAGTTCTGGGATCACAACAGCTGCAGGGGAGTCCTACCTGAGGGTCCCCTGCTGTCTGGGTCACTGAGGGAGGCCTGGATCGCCCCAGCTCTGGGGGCCAGGCTTAACCCATCAAGATTACACCAAATAGTCATGGGTCATTAGGCTACCCGGGAGGGTGGGCTAGGTCAAACCAGTTGGAGGTCATCTGGGGGGTCGTCTTAGACCGTGACCACCCTAGGCACCAACTCACCCAAAGGGAGGGGGGAGGCTTTTTAAAGGGTGGGGTAGGTTAAAAGCGTTCCCGCCAGAGTCCCGGGGCGAAACCCCCCCCCCCCCCGGGAAGCATGACGGGTAGGATCACCGCACCTTGTAATAAGAAGTGTTAGCTAGCACGGCAGTGTAGGGCCCCCGAGCCAGGGAAAATGCCCCTTGGGGAAATACCGGCTGCCGTGCGAGTTAGTAAATGAGAAATAATGGTCTTAGGAGAGTCCCCACCATAGGGTCTCCTACTGACCAGGTCATTGAGGGGGACCAAGAGCGCCCCAGTGGGGGGCTGGGTTCTGCCTTCTTGTCTTAACACGGCCGCGTAGGGCCCCCGAGCCATGGAGAATGCCCGTCGGGAGAATACTGGCTGCCGTGCAAGTTAGTAACGGAGGGATAATGGTCTTAGGAGAGTCCCCACCATAGGGTCTCCTACTGACTAGGTCATTGAGGGGGATCCAGAGCGCCCCAGTGGGGGCTGGGTTCTGCCTATTTGTCTTAACAAGAGGGTTGTGGGACTCCAAGATCACCCTGGGGGGACGGGACAGGTCAAACTAGTTGGAGGCCGTCTGGGTGGTCGTCTCGGACCGTGACCACTCCAGGTACCAACTAATCCGGAGGGAGGGGGGAGGCTTTTTAAATAAAATGGGGAGGAGTGTGGTAGCGACCGATTCTGACAGTCAGGACTGGACCGGACTGTCTGGTTCCTAGCCTGGAAGAAGACGATCACGTGGGCCCGCAGTGACGTCACTCTAGATCTGGACTTCACTTAACACTGACACAGCTTTGAACCCTTCGAGGATTTAGGAGCCTAGTCGACTTTCGGTGAGTTTTTAGAGTCACTCTTTTATAGTCTCTGGCTAAGGCAGCATAGCTGCTTTACTGTAAATGATCGATTACATCGTATAACAGAAACCAGTGAATTTTCATTTATTTTGTTATATATTTCATTATTAAACTCAATAAAGTAAACACAGAACAGTTAAATATTGTAAAATATTGAAATAAATCCCCAATATGGCTATTTTCCGTAGATTTGGTATTGACCTTCAGAAGAAGGTTTTCGCAGATTTTTAAAACTACGGAAGCCAATACGCAGCAAAACCATAACTATAATTCTTTTAGGTGTACTTGTCTTATTCGTGTTTTACAGTCAATATCGGCAAATATGGAGTACCTAAATTTATTTTAAATGAAAGTATAGTGTATAAACAATTGTAATATTAATCTTTAACAAGGAACACGAAGAAACGGTAAAAAATAAGTTTTACATCAATATATATATTAAAAAATTATTTATAAAAAAACAGCCTTTTCATACTGTAAACATATTTTAGGCTATGGTTATTTAATGTAACACATATTTATTAATTTTTTCATCATTATTTACAGAGTTATATGGCATTCCCATATCATCATCACTCGACTTTGAATGCCAGTTGAGTGTGATATTCACCAACAGCACTGGCCAACCCAAGGTAATAGGGTGTATCTGTATCTTTATGACTAAATAATATATTTTGAAATACAGATATTTATAACAACAGAAAAATGTCATTAAATACTGTCAAAGAAACGTTGGGATTTTTTCATTAAGTACAGGTTCAGTTTATAATCACTATTGCATCCAGGTATTTCACAGTCAGTTTTCTATCGAGATTTTATTTATAAACTTAAGAAAATAAAATGCACCTCTTTGGTTGCACGACGGTGACAGGGGTTTAAGAGTTTATGAAATCTTGTAAAAGAACCTAGATGCTCGATTTTTGTTTCTTTTATCCGTGTCATCTTGTTCTTGCTGATTTGACTCCAGACTCTGGTCTCAGTAAGATTATTGACTATCTGCCCTTTTGCATTACTATACAATACTATTAGCTTCTTATGTTTTATATGTTTGTGTGCTTTTGCGTGCAGCAATGTCGAGTTTTAGGTGGGTTGGAGTTATTACACCAACTTTGAAGACAACTTTTACTTGTTTGTTCATATGGGAACTTGTTGGGGCAAGTGTGGGGCTGGTGAACCCTAGAACCTGGTTTGTACCTCCATTAACTAATTGTTTTATCACTGAGGCGGTAACCCCAATAGACCCCCTTTTTTATTGTTTGTGGTGTCTTATTTGAAATCGATCGTAACACATGCTCTCTTTTCCTCTCTAAGTTTTGGCTGCTTGGGGATGCTGTCTTTTCTGTTTATTCAAATTCCTGACATGCATGTTCATATTTTTAAATACACGTTTTAGAAAATGCTGCATCATCAGGACAATGGTTTTATTCATCCTTTCGGTTCTGCTAATGTGAACATTAACTTCTGAAATGGTGGTTAGAGTAAATGCTTTTCATTTTAAATAAATGCTGTTACGTTTGTATATATTTGACTTGGATTTTGTAATTAAAATCTCACTTTCACATTTTTTGCAAATCATAAAGGCCAATTTTATTCTTTATTTGAAGGCTGTGACACACCGTGGTAAAGGTTATTGCACCGTCAACAGAACCAGCAAGGATAGAATCTTGTGTGTCCACGATGTTACACAGACCATATTTGAGACTCTCTTCACCCCAAAACTGTGACTACGATAACAAAGTAATAATGACAATTGCGTCACATGTTCAAAACATTAAAAGTCTGAAGAGAGGTGCAGATGTTTGTTCTGTCAGACCCATCGAACTTCGAGACACTATATATACCAGAAATGTACAAAACAGAATAATTAATGGTTCCATGAAGTGCTTTGACAGACACTGAACGTGCTGAGCAAGAGATCACATGTGTCGTTGAAGAAGACTCAGCACATAAGGCATAAAAGACCATCACCGAGAAAGGTCTAGAACATCAAAATATGCAGTCTGTGTTTTCTGAAATAAATGTGATCTGTTACTTCTTTGGCATGCCAATACTGGTTGTGATTTAACTTCTCACATATTAAGAACAGGAAAATCATCTGCAATGAAGGAGTTGATTGTTAAAATAGACGCAAGAAGCTGAGAAACAGTTCATGGCGAGTCAATCAGACAAAGATGTAGGAAAACTAGGTGAAAAGACTATCCTCATGTTATAAGACAGATCTCCATCTATATCGCTAGATACGCCAAGATCAAAAATTTACAGTGAAGGTGATGAAAAGGACGTTATTTGTGCAAGTTCATACATTATCTCCAACATTTGACACAGCATTTTTTATTATAAACACGTTTATATTCAGAGCCAGATCTGGGTTGGAAATACAATGCTTAAAACTGAAGACCAGGGGTGGGATTTGACTTGTAACAAGTATTTGTTCTCTGCCTCCTGCACATGACAATATTTTAAATACCAACCGTTGCTCTTATTAAAGTAACAATGTAGTTTATTTAGAAAACATGGCTTGGAATGTTACCAGAGTTGTAGATTTTTTGATAGTTGTTGCTTTGGGTGTTCAAATTCTCCAACTCGGGCAGAATTAGATATTGATGAATACATATGAACTTGAACAACCCTTTTCTCCAAATATACGAATTTTAACGAAGTTCGACCACCTACTATGCATGTACAGTTTTCGTTTTCTTAATTATATTCATATACAATGATTATATAATAAACTTAGGTGTATCATATTTATGCAGTTTTACATTGTATTTAAAAATTTGAAAAAGAATAAAACAAATTTATATTGTATCAAAATATTAATATTTACTTTAGTGGGTGGGGTAAAATAACCTCTAATTGTGTTCTGATTTTGCAAGATTGCAAACCGAAATAAAACTATGGCAAGTTTTGAACATTTACTACTTCAATAACAACATTCTCCAGTATTCTTTGACGAAAGTTTTATTAAAACTATGATCAATGCTTTAATTTTATCCAAAAATGGATATGTTTTAAATTTGCACATTTTATCGGTCAGTCAGTTCAAGTGCTTTTTGTTTGAAATTTCCCATCAGTTTTCAAATTGCAACTTTTTGTCCTTAAAAGAAGACACGTGTTTCTTACAAAAAAAAACAACACAAAAATCAATTCTTTTACATTTTCCACACAATTTGATGCTTTTTTGATTTTTAATTAAGTGGGTGGGGTAAAATGACCTCTAAAATGTTCTGATTTCGCAAGATTGGGAACCAAAATGAAACTATGGCAAGTTTTAAACAGTTACTAGTTCAAAAACGTCATTCTTCAGTATTCTATGACAATAGTTTTATTAAAACTATGATCAATGCTTTAATTTTATCCAAAATCGGTATGTTGAAAATATGCAAATTTTTATCGGTCGGTCAGTTCAAATGCGTTTTTTCCCAATTTCCCATCAGTTTTCAAATTGCAACTTTTTTTCCCTTTAAAGTAGACATGTTCTTCTAACAAAAAAATACAAATCAATTCTTATGCATTTTCCTCACAAGTTCATGCCATTTTGATAATTTTTACTTAAGTGGGTGGGGTAAAATAACATCTAAAAATGTTCTGATTTCGCAAGATTGCAAACCAAAATGAAACTATGGCAAGTTTTAAACATTTACTAGTTCAATAACGTCATTCTCCAGCATTCTATGGCAATAGTTTTATTAAAACTATGATCAATGCTTTAAATTTATCCAAAAAATGGATATGTTTTAAATTTGGAGACTTTTTTTTGGTCAGTCAGTTCAAATGCGTTTTTTCCAAATTTCCCATCAGTTTTCAAATTGCAACTTTTTACCCTTTAAAGTAGACATGTTTTTCTAACAAAATACCTACAAATCAATTCTTTTGCAATTTCTTCACACTTTAATGCTATTTTGGGGTACGCTGACTGGCCTAAAACATATCAAGAACTAAACAAATCAAATACATCATCGAAGATAAAATTTAGCAAGATGCAGTTCGTTTTTTGTTAAGGAACCAACTCGAACTCAACAACGTACTTCTCCACGGTCGCTTATTTATTTTACCTTATAGCATTTCCATTAAGGCTGTTTTACTCATTTAATAAATAGTCATGATTTTTTTTCTATATAATTTTAAGATCATCACCGGATGAGCATGATTGTCCTTATTTTTTTTTAATATAAATACTGGTTTTTGGCAGGCATTCTAGATTTAAAATAGATGAAGAGGGAAGTTTGAAAGCCAACGAACACAACAAATATGAAAATATTGCAGACTCGGTTTGATTGAGCTTGTTTATTGGCACTAATGAGTATATGAGATAAATATAATTATCATATTTTAATATTGAAATAGATACATGTTTTGAAGTGCTTTTATCAACAAATAATTGATTATCGATGTAATATTATGATAATAACGTTTATTTAGGTCAACCGGCTCGACTGGCTCAGTCAGTAGCGAGCTTGGAGATACATACATGTAGCTGTCACCGTACTGTATAGGTTTGATTCCCAGTAAGGGCATCATTTGAAAGATAAGATAAAAAGGTGAATTATGCATATCACGAATCGCCACATTCAGAAAACACAGCCTCCCATCCCAGCCAAAAAGCAGAGACAAAAGGAGAACATGGGTTTATAAGAATACCATTTTAAATAAGATACTGTACCACAAACAATTAACGAAAAAAGAGATTCTATGTGGTTACAGCATTGGATAAAGACTTTCAAATGTTACCAGAAAAACTGAATTAAAATTTCAGAACAAAATCTACACCTATGCTCATGTAACAATCGGATATGTTAAAGCCTAATATCGTTCGCTCATACACGACAGACTTATTATAATTTATGTTTAATTAACATATATTTCAAAATTTATTACAGTTTATGGCAGTCCGGTTACGCCCCCAGGCTACGGCCAGGTTGCGTATGTAAATGGAGCACCCGCTGCCCAAATTTTGACGGCAAATGTTCAGCCAAGAACCACACAGAGATGGGAAGCCTTGACCATAATAAACGAAAGAACGTTACCATAAGGAAAACAACATGTGGTATGCTGGAAAGCAATTTTAAAGAAATTCATTAATGGCAGGTCAAAACATGACGTCACTGTGGCATCGACATTTTATCCAAGAAAACTGCAAACATGCTTTTGATCATCGGAATTTTTTGTATTTCATGTTTATAACATGTACAAAGCATTGGGAGAGAGAGAGACAGTGAGAGAAGGACAGGGAGAGAGAGAGAGAGAGAGAGAGAGAGAGAGAGAGAGAGAGAGAGACCCCTTTTGTTTTAGCTTATTTAAATTTTTGATTCCGTTCGATAAAATTATTTGATTTGACGTTTTCTTTGCACTTTTTAAATGTTTTAATAACGAATATTACAGGAAATTTCGATAATTTTACCTTTGTTAATTATTTTCTTCAAAATAACATTAAAAAGAAGCGCTTATTTCTTTTTCCAGCAGTATTGTTTAAGGTTAAAATGTAGCATTATTTTGTGTAATTTTTCTTTAAATGTGTATCTGTTGCTTTTGTTGTTTTTGCATTCAAACCAACCTTAGCCTGTAAATAAACTTTCAAAGTCGTTGTTTGCTTGTTTGTTAAAAATCTTTGTTAAATAGCGTAAATATGCATAACTGAAACCTTAACATGTATCAGTATATTAAGTCATTTTTATATGTCGAATACTTACTCTCACGTTTCTCGTATTTTTTCTTTTGTTTTATGATTGTTTCAAATATGTTGTTTTTATCTATCCATCTACACGAAGATTGTTTGCATAAGATATGCAAACACCTAAAACGAGCAAAAACAGGATGGCTGTTCTTATGAAACTGATCGAGTCCCTAAGTTTCCCAAAGAATCATAACCTCTGAGTTTTGCATTAGATCAACTGTGGTTGAGTTAATCACACAAGGTAAGCAAAATTGTATTATAGCATTATGTTAATGTTCTCCTGTTTACAATGTCTGGCAATAAAAACTTGCGTTTATCGATTAAGATACATCATATCAGTGTTTGGTTTTCATATGACGTATAGAAGTAAAAATCGATAACGTTTACCATTTGTTAGAGCGAAAGAGCGAACAGTTTTGAGTGCGGAATGTTCTTGTGTTGCGTATCAGCAAGACGCTTGGTATTGAACGCAGTTATCTTATCTGGATCAAAGGGAAGTAAAAGCCATGAACAGTATTAACGATTTAGTTAAATCTGTGAATTTAATGCAAAGATACCATTAACAAGGAATCATGGATTATAATATTTACATCATATGTGTCGGAGTTAATTTATTGCTGTGCTTTACAGGTACCTATTGTTTTATCACTGTAACAGTTACGTTTGTTTTTCTGTTAATTAAACGAGCGTGAATTTGGCCTTTTTTAAATAAACGTTGATGTTGTTGTTTCCTTTGTATTAAAGGGCTATTTCATGGCGAATCTGCACTGTCTTTTGATATCGATCGATACTTGTTCTTGTCACAGATTATTGTAATGATGGGATGGGATGATTCAAGACTAGAAAGGTCTTAACCATATTATGTTATATTTAATTAAGTCTAGTGTATGTATCGAATACAACAACATTATAATTTGCTTCACGTTTTGAAAGACATTTACAATTTTAAATGTTTAAGTTACCCCGGAGCACTGTTATTTTATCTTATCTCTGACAGATTTTATGGAGATTAGAATGTAAACATATGTACAGTTCATTATCGATCAGGAAGTAGTCATGTTATAAACTGTGTGATATTTATATCTTGACTGTAACGCTGCGCATGCCTATTAAGCAGACAGTTTAATTATAGATAACGACTGCATAAAGGTCAAATTCATATCTAGGCTGGAAAGTTAAATCTGTAAAATGTTTTTACCAAATGAATATGATATCGCTTTGTTCCATAATAAGAATTGGGCAAATATTCATAATTGATAACAGTGAGTTGAACCACCCCCACCAAACAAATAACTATAAAACATTAACTTAACTGCAGTGAATTGTTTTCTTTAGGAATTGCTTCGAAGTTAGTTATTATATTATTATGCATACAATAAATTAAGAGAAAATGATCAAACATATGACCAATATACGTGCATTTTCAGTTGATAAGTGCCTCATCATTAGTATTGCACTTATCTGTGAAAATTCCTCAGATCTCTCGCCTAATGCACGAGATCGACATTGTAAGTTGATAATGCAATAAAATACTACATGTAAGAAATGTATATAAATGCATATATTTACATCTATATCGAATTCAAATGTTCGCAATTGAGTATTGTTTATCAGTAAACTATTTTAACTGGCAATGTTTACGTTTCGGAAAAAACATAAATCATAAATTATATTGCATGTATATGATGCACCATCAATAATTAATGAAAGTAAATCATGACATCATGTTCAGTTCTGTAGTTTGCAGAAAAACTTGTAAAAGGCGATACAAGTTTTATTTATTACAAGGTCATGCTTGTACTTGATACGCCATTGTAATTTATAACTTGTTATTTTTTTGTTTAAAAATTTTATTTTGAATAGACTTAACTTTATAAATATGCTAATGGGCAAAAGTTTTGTCCGGTAGGAAGATTTAACGTTTTGCATGCCAATTTTCAACACATTTCTCTACCGGCAGTACTGGCTAAAGTTCCAAAATTCTGTTTTCATTGGACATATAAAAATGTCCTCTTTCCATCGATACCAAATTGTTGCCGGTTCAATGTTAAAATTGGCATATATCAAGCGTTTAAAAGATATTATGGAAAACCGTACCGGACAAGACTTGTGTCCATGAGTGTAACGTTAATTAGTGGACCTACCTGATTAAATATGCCACATGTAAAATAGGCCACTGATAAAAATAATTGTGACATGTTTATTCCGTTTTACGGAGATTAACTTATATCTTAAATTTAATATTGATTTAAATCAAATATCTAATAGATATGCAATATAGAAATACACTGAACTCAGTTCTTTATAATCATTTATTTACGTTTCAGTCTTACGTTTATCAAAATTTAGGACAAGATTTTCGTAAATAATATTGATTTCTTGTCTTCTTTTTTACATCCAAGCTACTCAAGGAGAGTATTGCAACTACACCAGCAGCTACAATAATTATACCATGCACATGAACTGCTCAACCGGCTGTTGTGGTTTTCCCAACAAACAATTCTGCTGTAGCAACATCGATTATTCTAATGAAAGCTCGTAAGTTCGTTTAGTTTTGATACTTAGGCATTTATAATGTGTTTAATTAAAAACGGGGGAAAGCTTAATTCAGAAAACACAGCAAAGCAAAGGAAAAGAGAGCATCGGTTGATAATATGATTGGATAAAAACAAAAAACAAAAAACAACACAGGTTCCAATGTGCTCCGACTTGCTACAGCTTCTTCTATAAACACAAATCAATATATATAAATTATTTTATTTTAAAAACAGTTGGATAGCAATCAGATTGATTTTACTTACGAGTAAGATGCAAAAACGTGAATTATGCCTATATAAGGAATTGCCAAACCCAAAAATCACAGCCTCCCCTTGCAGTCAGACTAGAGAGGAAAAAATCAGTTTCAAATAAGACACCACAAAGAATAAACAAAAAAGAACCTTTGGGGTTATCGCCTCAAACGGTTAGCGGCAGTACTATTTGCCACTATGGTATAAACCAAGTTCTATGGTGCACTAACCTAAAACCATGAAATATAACGGAATTGTAATCTAGTATTCATAAAAAATTGTTCATACTAATATACTAATTTATATGAAATGATAGTAACTTAAAGAACGATTATATAAATTTTATCGGACACCCTACTTTTAAAAGTGTTTTTTTAAACTATGTAAACGTTTTCGGGCACTTGTTCATTATCAAGAAAAAAATACTTTAACTCTTTAGGTACATGTACATATGTACACTATTTAAACAACATGATGGAAACTAATACTTAAATTATAGGAAGATAAGAAAAGTTATTGTAGTTCTGTATTATTTTATAAAAGACAAGTGGCCAAAAATTCGAATTTAAAAGTAAAACATTAACATAGTGTTATTGCTGACTTACCTTTTTGGAATAGATGAAAAGTGAACTTTGAAAATATTGCAGGATCGGTTTGATTGAGCCTGTTTATGGACAGTAATGGAAATGCAAGTTACTGGAAGACTTTTTTGCGATTTTTAATGACGAACGCATTACTTTAGACAGTTTTGCGTTTTCAGGATGATTAGCCTTGGTGCACTAATAGGCATATGTATTGGTGCTGTTGCCTTGTTTTTCCTTGTGGTATCGTTTATTGTCGCCATTTGCTGTTGCTGCTGCATCTGCTGCAGGAGGCCAAAGGAGCCAGATGGTCCAGAGTTTCAAACCACCTACCCAGCAGTGGCAGGTACGTCAACTTTCTTGTCACAATTATGCCAAGTGATTATATGAACACTTTTATGTGCACCATCGTTTAGGATGGATCAAAATGGAAGTGTTTAGAAATGTAAATATTGAGTTTCGATTAACCCGGGGCAAGGTGGCGTGGGCAGTAAAATGAATTTTAATTACTTCCCATGATCAGGATCAGTTCAAACTTAGCCTGCAATGATTTCATATTTTCATATTTGTCGCGTTTGGTAACTTTCAAATTACCAATTACATCTTTTGTATATAAGTACAGTCTACTGGCCATTTAGAGTTACCAAGAGAAAGAAAGGGAGGGAGAGAGAGAGAAAGAGAGAGAGAGAGAGAGAGAGGAAGAGAAAGAGGGAGAGAGAGAGAGAGAGAGAGAGAGGAGAGAGGAGAGAGAGAGAGCGAGAGAAATTATGATCTGAAATACAAGTCAGTTTTGATGTGCCGGATTTTGTACAGAAATGCAGGGTACTTCTGTGAGTGAATAGGAACGGTTTTAGATTCCAATGGCTTAAACACTCAGAGCAAAGGATTACTAAATCGAAACAGCTAACGCCAAGCTATTGTGTATTCGAATTACTTCAAATTTTTTATCCATCCGCCTTATTACTTTTTCTTCGCGTACCAACTGAATGTTTTGTCTGAAAAGGTTTTAGCAGATGATAGTGGAAAATATTCTGAAAACCGAAATTGGCTAAAGGTTTGCAACATCGGTAGTGTGTTCCTGATCTTGATCATAGTGATTGTTTCAAATTCCGTCATAAGTAAATTTCATTAAATGAATATTAAATCAGTTATATTTTATCAATCAGTAACAGCTAGTAGTAATAATCAAAGTGGTTACTCTTCTTAATGTAAAACTGATTTCCTTTTTCAGTTTACTACAGTCCGGAACAAAACTCAGACTATAACTTAACGGGTAATGTAAACGGCGTGACCTCTACACAATTTAAAACAGCAAATGCACAACCAGGATCTACATCGACAAGGGAAGCATCGCCTTTGATGATAGAACGAACGATTCATTGAACGAACTAGGATATTCAGTAATCTATCAAGTGTAACATACAAGTCATGACGTCAGTCTGACATCCTGTGATATCAAGAATGCATTAGCTAGTGTATTCAGTGACCATTCATGCGTAACATGCTAGTAATGACGACAATATGACATCCTGTGATATCAAGAATGCATTAGCTAGTACATTCAGTGACCACTCATGCGTAACATGCTAGTCATGAAGACAATCTGACATCCTGTGATATCAAGAATGCATTAGCTAGTACATTCAGTGACCACTCATGCGTAACATGCTAGTCATGACGACAATCTGACATCCTGTGATATCAAGCATGCATCAGCTAGTACATTCAGTGACCACTCATGCGTAACATGCTAGTCATGACGACAATCTGACATTCTGTGATATCAAGAATGCATTAGCTAGTACATTCAGTGACCACTCATGCGTAACATGCTAGTCATGACGACAATCTGACATCCTGTGATATCAAGAATGCATTAGCTAGTACATTCAGTGACCATTCATGCGTAACATGCTAGTCATGACGACAATCTGACATCCTGTGATTTCAATAATGCATCAGCTAGTACATTCAGTGACCATTCATGCGTAACATGCTAGTCATGACGACAATCTGACATTCTGTGATAGCAAGAATGCATTAGCTAGTACATTCAGTGACCACTCATGCGTACCATGCTAGTCATGACGACAATCTGACATTCTGTGATATCAAGAATGCATTAGCTAGCACATTCAGTGACCATTCATGCGTAACATGCTAGTCATGACGACAATCTGACATCCTGTGATATCAAGAATGCATCAGCTAGAACATTCAGTGACCATTCATGCGTAACATGCTAGTCATGACGACAATCTTACATTCTTTGATATCAAGACTGCATTAGCTAGTACATTCAGTGACCACTCATGCGTAACATGCTAGTCATGACGACAATCTGGCATCCTGTGATATCAAGAATGCATCAGATAGTACATTCAGTGACCACTCATGCGTAACATGCTAGTCATGACGACAATCTGACATTCTGTGATATCAAGAATGCATTAGCTAGTACATTCAGTGACCACTCATGCGTAACATGCTAGTCATGACGACAATCTGACATCCTGTGATATCAAGAATGCATCAGCTAGTACATTCAGTGACCACTCATGCGTAACATGCTAGTCATGACGACAATCTGACACCCTGTGATATCAAGAATGCATTAGCTAGTACATTCAGTGACCACTAATGCGTAACATGCCAGTCATGACGACAATCTGACATTCTGTGATATCAAGAATGCATTAGCTAGTACATTCAGTGACCATTCATGCGTAACATGCTAGTCATGACGACAATCTGACATCCTGTGATATCAAGAATGCATTAGCTAGTACATTCAGTGACCATTCATGCGTAACATGCTAGTCATGACGACAATCTGACATCCTGAGATTTCAATAATGCATCAGCTAGTACATTCAGTGACCATTCATGCGTAACATGCTAGTCATGACGACAATCTGACATTCTGTGATAGCAAGAATGCATTAGCTAGTATATTCAGTGACAACTCATTCGTAACATGCTAGTCATGACGACAATCTGCCATTCTGTGATATCAAGAATGCATTAGCTAGTACATTCAGTGACCATTCATGCGTAACATGCTAGTCATGACGACAATCTGACATCCTGTGATTTCAATAATGCATCAGCTAGTACATTCAGTGACCATTCATGCGTAACATGCTAGTCATGACGACAATCTGACATTCTGTGATAGCAAGAATGCATTAGCTAGTACATTCAGTGACCACTCATGCGTACCATGCTAGTCATGACGACAATCTAACATTCTGTGATATCAAGAATGCATTAGCTAGCACATTCAGTGAACATTCATGCGTAACATGCTAGTCATGACGACAATCTGACATCCTGTGATATCAAGAATGCATCAGCTAGAACATTCAGTGACCATTCATGCGTAACATGCTAGTCATGACGACAATCTTACATTCTTTGATATCAAGACTGCATTAGCTAGTACATTCAGTGACCACTCATTCGTAACATGCTAGTCATGACGACAATCTTGCATTCTGTGATATCAAGAATGCATCAGATAGTACATTCAGTGACGACTCATGCGTAACATGCTAGTCATGACGACAATCTGACATTCTGTGATATCAAGAATGCATTAGCTAGTACATTCAGTGACCACTCATGCGTAACATGCTAGTCATGACGACAATCTGACATCCTGTGATATCAAGAATGCATCAGCTAGTACATTCAGTGACCACTCATCCGTAACATGCTAGTCATGACGACAATCTGACACCCTGTGATATCAAGAATGCATTAGCTAGTACATTCAGTGACCACTCATGCGTAACATGCTAGTCATGACGACAGTCTGACATCGTGATATCAAGAATGCATTAGCTAGTACATTCAGTGACCACTCATGCGTAACATGCTAGTCATGACGACAATCTGACATCCTGTGATATCAAGAATGCATCAGCTAGTACATTCAGTGACCACTCATGCGTAACATGCTAGTCATGACGACAGTCTGACATCGTGATATCAAGAATGCATTAGCTAGTACATTCAGTGACCACTCATGCGTTACATGCTAGTCATGACGACAATCTGACATCCTGTGATATCAAGAATGCATCAGCTAGTACATTCAGTTACCACTCATGCGTAACATGCTAGTCATGACGACAATCTGACATTCTGTGATATCAAGAATGCATTAGCTAGTACATTCAGTGTCCATTCATGCGTAACATGCTAGTCATGACGACAATCTGACATCCTGTGATATCAAGAATGCTAGTCATTTCTGTAATTTGTGATATCAAGAATGCACCAGCCAGTTCATTCAGTGATCACTCATGCGTAACATGCTAGTCATGACGACAGTCTGACATAATTTGATATCAAGAATGTCTTAGCTACATAATTAATTAATATGTACTACATATGTATGTTAGTACATACAGTGATCAATCATGCGTAACATAACTAGTCATGACGACAATCTGACATTCTGTGAAATTATAAATCATCAAAGAACACTACCCATATAGAAGTTTTACACGCTCAAATTAAATTGTATTTGAGACGTGTCATGGGAAAATTTGTCTTTGGGAATTTGACATTATTAAGTTAAGCAGACGATATTGTTGTTATTGCTGGTGTTCTTTATAATTTATTCCTTGAGAATAAATGAATAAATCAAGTAATAAATAAATAAATTAATAAATTAATAAAACAGTGAGAATCTGTTACAAAAATTATTTTTGACATAAATAAAAAAAAACGAGTAATCTTTTAAAAAAATAGCAAAAACTGAAAACGACAAATTTATATCCGACTTTGTCTCTATCACATTTTTTAAACAGAGGCATTACGTTAGCTTGTTTCCAGATGGTTGGATAACATTTTTCTCTTAAAGATCTATTAAATAATATACTTAGCGGACGGCATAAAGTTTTACAAGACTCTCTAAGCATCCGATGACTTATGCCGTCTGGACCACTGTTATCGATAGATGTTTGTAAGAAGACATAATTTTAATGCTTAAAGCATTAAAATTAAACGTCTTTTTACAAACATCTTATGTGATCAATGTCTTTAAAGAGAACTACCACTGTTATTGATATATGTTTGTAAAAGGACTTTTAATTTTTATGCTTACTTCATGGTATTTGGCTATTTTTCATGGGCAAATAATGTAGATCAAGATCGCTGCCGTCTGATCAGGATAGATGATCTGTCCTGTTTACGTTTTTGATTAACTAGGTTATTTCTGACCAAGAAACGGATAGTGGAGATCCTGGTCAGACGCCACTACTCTGTTTGCACATGCGATAAAAGCGGTATTATATGAATCAAGGGTTTTAAAAAGCCAAAGAAGAGTAGTTTTGAATAAATAACAGAAAAACCTGGCACATACCTGTGACGATTGTCTTTTAGAATTCGATCAGAGATCACAAAAAGTGCATATCAGGAAAGGCCGCATCCAGCAGACACATCCTCTCCACAAAGCCAAAGAGTAGAGAGGAGAAATGAGCAAGTTATACTATTTTTGGTTTTGTAGGGCGAATGATATTTCTTCTTTTCAAATTAGATAAAATAAGATTTTCCTCAAGAGACAACAACACACTATTCAGTCAATGGACTATTACACGTTATTACGTGTGAGAATTGTTAATGCTTTCTAACTAATCCGTATTGAAATGATTGTATGATATTTATATATATTTTGTTGATAGTTATTGTTATATTGATGTTATGATTCTTTGTGGATATATTTTATATTGCAACGTATTGCTGTATTTGAAAATTTAAAGTGTTGTTGCCCATATTTGTTTGACACATTTCAAAGATCAGTAGCGACAATCAAATTACAACTGAATAGACATGGTAGATAGATACCAATAAGATAATCACATCGCAACTTTCGTTGCAAAAGGCTATGGAGAAGTTCAATCTCACTAAAGTCAGATCTAACATACTGTAAGATCTGATGATGGCCCGCAGACACCGTACATAGCGGTTTTCCCCGATTACTATTTTTAGAAATAGTCAACACAGGAACCATGATTTACAACGCTCTTTGAATGATCTGAAGATGTCATTACATTAGAAATAAATGCAATACTACATAAACACATAAATATTCAGTAAAATATGTCTTACAATATGATTCTAATCAGATTGTAAAGAAGTTCTTCAGTATTATACCAAATCAGTCTTAAGGTACTTTTGAAATTTCCACCATATTATTTTGAAGATAATGAGGTGTCAAAATGAAATTAAAATTGCTCTTGTCTTAAGGTACTTTTGAACTTTCCACCATATTTTTTTGAAGATAATGAGGTGTCAAAATGAAATTAAGATTGTTCTTGCATTTTGAATATTATTAGATAATGTAAATAAAAGCGATATAATGAAAGTAATATCAGGCAGCTGTGGAAAAGTTGAAATTTATTATGAATTTAATAACGTTTGGTATCTGGTATGAAAAAAGTGAAATATGCATAACAGAAATGGCCACATCCAGCAGACACAGCCTCCCCACACAGCCAAAACGTAGAGAAAAAAAGTAATATATGCATATCAGGAATCGCTACACTAAAAAAACACAGCCTCCCCACGCAGCGAAAAAGAAGAGAGGAAGAGAGAGAGCATGTTAAATAGAACATGGTATTACAATAATCATTTTCAAAATGGAAGCCAAAAACAATTACGAAAGTGAGAACCCGAGGGGTTACCACCTTGAAACGGTCACTGGTAAAACAATTTGCCACTGGGTGTTTAGAACAGGTTCTAGGGTGCACCAACCTCACACTTGCCCCAACAGGTTCTCATATAAACAAAGAAGTACAAGTTGTCTTGGTTTAATGACTCCAACTCACCAATCAGCCTAACAATGCTGCATGTAAAAGCACACAAACATATAAAGCATAAGAAGCTAATAGCATTGCAAAGCCAAATAGGCGAATAATCGATGATCTTACCGAGACCAGACCCTGGAATCAAATAATTAAGAACAGGATGACAGGGATAAAAGAAACAAATCGAGCTTCTTGGTTCTTTAAAGGAAAGATGTCCCCATAAGCCTTCATAAACTCTCAAACCCCTGCCACCGAATGAAGTGCATTTTGGGTGTCAAGATTAAAACAAACTTAAACACTCAAAAGAATAATAAATAATACATTACAATATCCGTTTCATGGATCCTACGAGATTTTTTTTCTGACAAACTTTAAAAAACCTTCAATATAATTTATTTTAAAACACTGCACAAATACCATCGCACAAGATTGAGATTGTTATACATGTAGATATTTATAATAATTGAGTTATATGTAAACAGAGATGAGCATGAATTGCATTCATTTTGCATGGGTAAGTGACCTCGTGGGACAATGGAAGATGTTAAGACTCTGGAGATAACGTTGAAATGGATATTGTCGTTGCTCTAAAACAACAATTTTATACAATGTTTTCCTTTTCTAATCATTAATTTCGCTTTTCCTTACTTCTAGCAGAAATGTTAAATTTATGTCACTTTGTTGTGACAATTTAAAATATATAACGTGCTTATGCATGTACTATACTGTCCCACTTCAGATTGATTCTATAAATAAATTTAGATGACATTTAGGAACATCTTAAATATTTACAGAAATATAATTGATATGTTATATTGCTAGTAAGACATTATAGTATCTCTCTCTATCCCCCCCTCTCTCTGTCTCTCTCTCTCTCTCTCTCTCTCTCTCTCTCTCTCTCTCTCTCTATCTTTATATTTCTCTCTTACTCTCTTCTCTTGGATGTTAGCAATTAGCGTAATTGTTCAGTGCAGTATTTTAAGATTAAAATGATAACGTTCCATGATCATCGGCGTATGGTTCCCAGAAAAAAAACCCAGAGATAAATCAGAATCATTCATTCCAGAATACATGTAGTTTCGCAACTTGTACCAGCATCTGGACTTTGTGTCTCAAAAGATAATTGTCTATCTCGACAATCTAACCAAAGAGGTCCAATATTGGCAAATTTAATAAGTCAACTAAAGTAAACATTTTTACATAAGGTTTAATCATCCCCTAAGATGCCTTCACAGCGTCGAATTTTCATCTCCGTCGTCATCATCCAATGATGCCAAAGAATACATTGGCTAACTTGAGTATTACCGTAATCACCGTTAAGACTTGAATCATAACCATTATTATACCACCAGCCCCCACCACCATATAGTTTGGAGCAGTTTCCCGAGTGGTTATCGTTTTCTCGATCTTTGGTCGTAAACTTCATTCCGTTGTGACTATTTAAGCTGTCACCAGCAGGACCACTAAACCCATCAATTTGTAACTTGTACTTAGTTTCGGCGTCCCCCAGTGAAAACAACTGGTACTCGGCATATCTGTATTCGTCGTCAAGATTGGTCATATCGATACGAAGCCGGTACCAAGCCTGTGTAAATATCATATGAATACTTTGAAGTCCCAGCCAAAAGTTCCCGCTTATATTTCCAAATCCTGCTTGATATTCGTTCCACGTTTTAGACAAATCGCTACTGGAAACTCTGCGTTGAAAAACAGTCCACCCTCCGCCTGCATTGTCCATATCACAACGCACGGTTATAGCGTTCATTCCCGTCCCTGGGTAAATTGTGTAAGTACCTGTGGTTGCACTTCCCATAGCTTGAATGTCTTGAAAATCGCGAGGTTTCAGTCTCCGGGCAAGCAACTCATCTGTTGGATTAATAACAGATTGGTTAAATTTGTCATCAGTTGTTTCATTTCCTGATGTATGTACTCTTTAGAAACATTGTCGTCTACCGAACATGCATTTTCTCCGTTACTGATATTGATGATCTGAGTGCTCTGTTTATCCGCCTTCTCGCAGATTACATCCCGCCAAAGAAGCAACAGAAGTGCGTTTATGCGATGCATGATTCGTTTCCTACCAACCTATGAATATAAAATTTAAATACAATTTGCCTTCAATGATTGTATCACAAAATAATGTAAAACTGAAACGATTACTCGAATTAATAACTTGTCTTGGGTAGAGAAATGCTAACATTATAAAACAGAGTATTATGTTATTAAAGTTATTTTACATAGTTTCCTTTAAAGACAACGGAGATGAAAGGCATCTCAAGTTAAGATTTAAATCTGTTTTTCATTTTTACTGTACTTTTAATATTTCAGTAATGATATGAAACCTATTTTTTATATAAGAGAAACAATGTTCGTCTTACCTGGTTATACATTTCATAATATTTTATTATTTAACAGAGCACGGAAGAAAGTTAATTCACTGTCCGAGGACAAATACAAAATTAATGTACAGTAAAAACTCCCTAAACCGGATCCTCTATAATCCGGAATCCTCCCAAAACCGCATAATTTTTACGGTCCCGATTTTTTTCCTTCTTATGTTATAGAAAAGAAAACCTCTGAAAACCGGAACCTCCGAATTCCGGAAACCGGCCTTATTTTTACGATTTTATTTGCTATTTGCTCTCTAAAAAAACTCTAAAAACCGGAATTTTGATAATTGCCATCGAAAGTGACGAACTCGGGTTGTCTTGTCAAAGGCTTGGTTATTGTCAAGCGTGTCAAATATCTGCAAGATAATCCTTTGTTTTCCTTTAGAGGCACGCATATTATTTAATAGGCGTGAAAATTACAAGGGTAAATAACTGGGACATGTAATTGTTGTGTAAACAATACGAGTTGAGAAGACGATGATTAGGTAATTGTCTGTTTAATTTATTGTTTGAAACACCATAGTCCAGCCCGTCTGGACGTTATCAGTGACGTCGTCTATCGACTTGCTACAGTAACGTCCAGAGACGCCGTATAGTAAAAAACGGAAATTTCATATACCTGTCTCGAACTAGACAAAACTGCAACGACAATTTTAACAAAAAGATTAAAATGAAAGAACGTAGCACTCAAAAACATATTTTTCTTATTAATTATATATATATTACACGGAGGAGTTGCCTTTTAATTAAGACAAACGTCTTGAAACTTCGAAAAATATGAAGCGCTTCTGATTGCGTACATTTTACACGCCGTGACAAAATAGTGTTTATTGAGCGTAGCGGGATGTGGCGACCGCTTTCATAAGACGCCTCTTTCCGACAGTTTTGTCAATTAAAAAAGATCAAAACACAGCAATGTAGTAGTGTGCAGCGACGAAGTGTGAGCTTGATAGGAAAAAAAGTTTAATTTTTTTTAGCGACGCACAGCCTAGCTTGAATATAATGTTTGATACTGTATACAATTTTTTTATTTCTATGAATTTTAATGATTTATTTTTAAACTTTAAATTTTAAAAATGATATATAATTATGTGTGCACTTAAATAGCAATAGGTAAGTTTGATTAAATATACGTTTGCAAAGTAAACTTCTGGTGCTAAAATGCCGAGCTTTAGTCGCGCGAACAGATAGCCGAAACCAAAGGTGGGTTTGTTGTTGTTTTCTGAACGTTAAACTGTTTTCGTGCTCATCAAATTGACTCAGTTGAAAGATTTAGCATTATTAGAATTAAAAAAACTTCTTAAAATGCTTCAAAATGATAATAAGTATTGTTTCATGTTTAGTTAGAGGCGGGGGGGGGGGGGGGGGGGGGGGGGGAGGGGGATAATACGAAGTGCACTCCCAAATAGTCAATAGCGTTTTTTTCTCCGTTAGTTCAGATTGCTGACGATTTCACGGTGGCTCTTGGTATCGCCTAAACCTTTTTAAATGCCGTTGGTTTTCGAATGCACCAGGAGATTTTTTTTAACAATTTCATAAAAAAGAATTAAAAATGATGAATCCTATAATAATAATTAAGTTTCACCTTCGACTCCCTGTGTAAAAAATACAATTATATGATCAGTGTATTAAGAACAATGGTTAAGTGTATCTATATCGTATCGGGGTGCAAGCGACACGATCAGCAAACCTGGGTAAAAACGGCGGGTTTTCAGGCACTGCAATACTTCGTTTTTTTCTGATTTAGTTTGCTTTACCTGCAGTTGCATTTTGTGGCTATGATAATGAAAATCATTTACCCATTCACAAGTATCAAGCCGCTTGTTTAACTCTGGGGTTGTGTGCACATTCTACAAGAGTCTATTAATTGATAAACCTTGATGCACCAAACATATTGCCGAGATCCGAAACTAGTCTCCATTCTGGCGTAACATTGGAATTAGATCTATTACATTCACTTACAAGTTTAAAATAACTTGAAATTTTATCAAGGTAGAAATGTTATACGGGGGGGGGGGGAGGGTAAAGCTACCGGCAATCTTATATATACCGCAAAAAAAATAACTTTGAAGTGCATGAAACGATTTGTCTAGTTATCTAACCTGGCCGAGATATAATGCCCATAAACATTTCCACAAGTTTCATGAAAATCGGACAGCACCTATTTGAATAAGAGAGCGGACAAGGAGAGTTTGCCATGATTTTATAAATAAACGGCCATAACTCTGAAGTGCATGAAGCTATATGGCTGAGTATCAAACTTGACCGAGATAAAATTCCCATAAACATTTCCACAAGTTTCATGCAGATCGGACAGCACCTATATGAATTATAGAGCGGACAAGGCGTTTTATAAATAAACGGCCATAACTCTGAAGTGCATGAATCAATTTGGCTGATTATCGAACTTGACCGAGATATTATGCCCATAAACAGTTTCCCAAAATTTATAAAGATTGGACAACAACTGTTTAAGTTTGAGAGCGGACATCACTGTGGACGACTCCCAACCACCCGCCATGGCAGGCGTATAAAAACAGAAAGAAAACTTCTTGAACAGTACATTTATTCATATCAATGCAATTTTAATAAACAACCAGAAATCAATGGCATTTCATGTTATTTATCTGTCTATAACAGACAAGCTTAAAATACAAATCAAGATCAATATTTCAAGAGTTTAATAACTTCATATAAACAGACACATGCGCCACTTAATCTTGCTTGATTAAACAATTTTCTGCATGGATAATAAACTCACAAGTGAACAATGTAGATCTAGATCAGTCTTCACATATGTGCAGTTTGATTAGGATTTTTACTGTTTGTTTAAAGATTCATTAAGTTATATCTGACCAAAAAATACAAATCTAGATCAAATGGAATAGATGTGTCAGCTTATCTGGATTTACACTGGATGCAAATGTGATAAAATGATCATCCATGGAGTGAAGATACAAGTTAATATATATAATTGTAAGTCCTTACAATTATTGGTTAAACTAATTTAGAAAGATGTGACAGATAGGAGGTTTAACAATTATTATCATGGTTTCTCTAAAATTCAAGCAAATTAATTGTTGATAATAAAGAATTTGTTACAAGTACACATAGTGAAAATAACAATAGGTTATAACTCTTTAGTGTTTACCCTAGTTTTTCAACCAATCACAATGCTTTATTTTTTAAAATATCTCCTTTCTATTTCGTGTAGAAACAGTCTATAGAAACTATTGTTATAGAACAAACTTTGGGGGAAACTAGCGTAACACTAACTAATACTTAGAGGGCAACTCTATAATTATATGCCACATAAAATGGAATTTATTTCCAATACAAATCCATAGTTAAATACCAAAATGCTGATCTACAAAGATGGACTCCTGGATATTGTTAATTTAACTATAAAATAAGCAGTTGTGTTACTTCTAAAACCCTCAAATCAGAAAGTTTCATTTCAAGTAAGACTTTATAGAAACAAATCTTTTGCCATACTGTTTATATATAGCAGTTTTGTATTCATAGAAATTGAAAAAAAATAATGCTCAACACATCAAAGAATAGACAATTAGTACATAATTAGGTCATTTATAATGTCATAAACTTATAAAATGTCAGCCTCCAAAAAACAAATGCTTATGACTATGAGCAGGTGACTTATTCAGTGCAAAAGTAAACTGGTCCTCGGTGCTGTGATTTCTGTATATTGCAGGTCAGACTGGTCGGTTGATATTTTAATTTTATTCTTTCCATAACTTCTTATGTGAGTCTATGTCAATGTCTGAAAATATATAAAAATTGTTTTTAATGGTAAAGTATATTCAGTAAAATGATTTTAAGACAAAACAAGAGTTGCATCACTACACCACACCACTGGTTAATTACCTTTATTAAATCCTTTTATTTTTAATAATTATTTTTAATTTAAAATAAAGATGTGAAATTGACCCATGGATGTTAACTTATCAACTATCAACTTGCTTGATAAGTTTTGACCAGTGTAATTCCAAGTGTGAGATTATCAGAAACATGTTAGAAAAAAAGCGAAATTCATTAAATATTTTCTGAGTTTTCCACAATCCACATTCAGCATGTCAGGTACTGGCTTTTAACTAGAAAGCAGTTATCCACCAGGATGAATACATGCAGAAATATTTTTTAAACTGACCCTAACAGTCCATTCTCTTAAAAGTATTTGATGACATAAAATTATTTTAAACATTAAATAAAAATAAATAATAAAAATATATAAAATACTTGTAAGAAATTACTGTAATTAGACTTACATAATTATCTCCATCTAGAGTCTTATACAACACCACTTTGTTCCAGATTCATTCAAATTCAGCATCTGAAATTGCAAGTAATTCAATTATTTCCATTGAGCTGACAGAAAAAAAAAGAAAAATAAAATAGTTCCCATAACTTAATCATAATGAAGGGATTAAAATTATAGCTTTGAAAAATCAGTGGCCAATTGACCCCCTGTGGAAAATTTTCAAGGGGTCATAATCAGCTTGGCCCGAGTCATATCATAACTTTACTAGCTATAAAATTGGTTTAATTTCCTTTGAAGTTATTTTCAATGGTCAAATAAGTATTAACTTCATATTAAGATGCAATAAATACAATATTTATCTTTATTTAAAAAAATGACCACTTTCTAAATTCTCCTGCATCAAAATGACCCCAAACTCAGTATAAGGTGGAGTAAAAAGAGAAAAAATTAAATGTGCTTGCATTAAAATGCAAGAATATGTATCTACTGAAATCCATGTAATGCAAACTATTACTTTCATTTAATGTTGCCTTTTACAATAAATTTAATTTTTAAAAAATTGGTAAATGATAAAAATAAAAAGATGTAAAATTTTTCTGATTCTAATCAAATAGAAAATGCGAGGTCTTAAAGTGACTTAATATTAATGTTCGTGTTAAAGACCTTGGATTCCAGTAACCAGACCTCTAGATTGCCAGTCTACAGTTGACTTTTTGTCCGGACCAGAATTCTAGCCACTGCATACAAAATATCAATGAATGGTCTGGCTTAGATTAAAATAATAGTAAACACATTACCTTTATTAAGCATGTCAATGATGAAGAAATAAATGTTTAAAAAATGCAGTAAACAAAGCTTACGATCTTACGCCTAGCAACGCCCAACACTGTAACAGACGCCGTGATGAATTCCGTGCCTTTCACTGTTTCAGTTTGTTTATCAGCCAGTTACACACATCATAAAACACTCTCAGTTTAACGGAGAATCAAATACGATTTGTCCATCCTCAATATTCCAAATCTCCGGTTAAATCTCATAAAAGAACCAAACATATTGAAATGTTCTTCTGTTTACTTCCAAGTCACTTTGTTCTCTACCCCAACACCGGAAAATAAAATGCCGGTTATGCGGTATAGATCGGGTATGGTTCGTAGCTAGTTTTAGGTCTTTTTCTCGTTGTACACAGTCATATCTAAATAATTTTATGTGTTAACACATAGAACATGTAGTCCTACAGTGCAGTCAGTGGTTATTATCTGTTTAAATTAGGTTATAAATTCACAGTTTTCGCCTCAAGATTTGATGCGCACTTTTTGACAGAAAAGTGAATGGAGTGTCCCGTACCGCAGATCCTGAAGTACGGAGTACGGAACGGTATGCGGTACGTGCCGGACCTAGAAACACCAGTGACGGTCTTTCTTTTGTAATTAATGCTGCAATTTCGCCAAATCGGTCAATCAGTCGGCGATTTCACAGAGGGCTGTGAAAAACATGCTTACGATTCCATAACATTGAATATTTACATGTTCACATATGTATTTAATTGAGTTTGTTGAAAAAATATGTTTTTAAGAGAAAATAAATTAATATGTTGGTTAAAATTAATTTTGTTATTTTTATTCCCTTAAATATGTCAAATGTTGCAAAGCAACCAACATTCAATTTAGACTACGAAAAGTCGTTATAACACATTAATTAGAACAACACTTGTCAAATATGGTGATTAAGGTAAAATCCTCTCTAAACCGGACTTTTTCCCCAGTCCCGATGACCACCGGTTTAGGGAGTTTTTACTGTATATTGGAAGGCAATTAAAAATTCTGTGTATGTAAATGCTTAATGCCTACATGTAACTGGCTGCTGCGATTCATTGTGCATGCCACTTATAGTTTCTCTTAATATAGTACTTTATGATTACGTGTATAAGGATAAATATTAAGTGTTTTATAATTGACTGCCGCATAAGCGCAAATCCTTACTGTATAAATAGGAGTGCATCATGAAAAAAGGAGCAATTATACTTGTAAAGGCTATATATACTCGTATTATACAAATAAGCAGTTAAGAAAAAGATAGGAGTTTTTGTTTTCATTAATTCAGTAGCAATACACAGGGCATGGTATAATCTCGGCAATAAGCAAATTGACGGAAGAAGCTGATAGAATGCACGTATACCTATTCTTTAATCTGGGGACCATACGCCGCTGATCATGGAATGATGTTAATCTTCTAATACCGCATTGAAGGTTCCATGTTCACCGCCATATGCATACCATCGTTTGGAATGCATCAAAGTAGTACTGTTAAGTGTTGTATATATTAAGTTGCGTCAACGCGGGGTTAGGCGGCGTGGGCATTAATATGCATTTCCATTTCAGCCCATGGACAGGCTCAATCAAACCGAGCGTGTGATATTTTGATATTTGTCGTGTTCGGTGGCTTTCAAAGCACCGTGTTCATCTATTTTGGTATCCTGTGACTCCTTTAATATATTTAAATGTACACCAACATACTAGTCTACTTTTAAATGTACGAGTCGGCAATATTGGGTAGGGTTTAAATCTGTCATTATTTGATTGAATATTGCTAGTTTTCAAAACGCAAAGTCCGAATGACGTAAATTTTTAATACGACATCATCCGTTTATCGCGCTTTGATGTTGTAAAGTTTGGCTCTTTTTACTTCAGTTATTTTTTTTGTATATTGACAGGTATGTTAATTAGACTTTATAATGTACAATGGATATGACGTGCGCCGCATGACATATTTTAATTGACTTCAAAAGCGCGTTGTATAGTTTAGCTCAGTTGGTTACATTTATGTTCTGAATGACTTTGGAATAATGAATTTGTTTAAAATAAGATGCAATAACAAAATTCTACGTTATTTCGGATCAGCCCTCGTATATACTTGCAATCTTTAAGTATACAATCTCGCAACAAATGTCACAGTGATTTTATTTTTGTTTATAACAAGAAAGCGAAATAATATTTTATATATTATACGTACATGCACATAACACACTTTAAAAACGACTATAGGAACATTATCTTCCTGTTTGTAAAACAAAATTATTTTCCTGTGTACATTTTAACACTGGTGTATCTTTCATTTCTTCCTGTTAATATGATTGCTTATAAGAAAGCAAAATGTCTTTCACCACGTAGGTTTACTTTTGTTTGTAAATTGTTATTTTAACAAAGGTATAAAGATAGCGATGCAAACGTCTTTGTTTATACTCATGGTTATTCTTACATTATCCAAACAATTCACGGGGCTATTTAAGTTTTAAACATCGCTTGAACTAATGAGAAAAACAACTTTTCATGCAGTGGTAAAAAATTTGTTACTGAAGAGATATAGAGATTGTTCTTTTGACACTGTCCTCGCTCCCCTTCTTACATGTACAACTCTCCCTAGAGTGTAAAATAGATGTATAATAAAATGAAGCCATTGTTAAGGATTCAACTTATAAGTCTCAGTCTCAGTTGAAATGGGTATTAAAAAAACAAAAACCTGAATAATGGCTGCAATTGCAATGTACGTGAAATAACAAACAAAAGCAAAACAAACACGACATCTGAATTGGTTTAAACAGTATTTATTTCAAATAGTACATATAAATCCAAGTATAACAGAGCAAGACAATACATATATATTTGAGAGGATGAGAAAACAAGCTATCAGATGATAGCTTATATTAATTCTTTTCCCCGTAGTCATGATGTAATCATTATGGTGAAGACCAATCAGTAAATAACAATATGTTCAGATTCTAATTTGAAATGAATACTTTCAATTCTAAAAAAAATAGAAGCGGACATTTTTGAAAGTTGTTGTTTGTGTTAAATAAAAGATAGGAATTACGACAATTTACAGAAAAGAAACAAAAACCACCATTTTGTTTCAACACGTGCTGTGCCTCATCCCGCGTATGCCCATCACCGGACCCCGGACCACGAAACCACCCACGCTCACGCAGAGAACCGCTTCGAGGCCGTCAAGTATTGTTAAACTTTATAGTACACGTACTTGTTTTGTTCGACTGTTAGATTGTCATTACCATAAATAAGATTATTGAGCAATAAAGGGCATGGAAGATTGGACAAGTAACGCAGTCGTTGCGTGTGGTATAATGGACAAAGAAGTAAGTAGTGAGTGGGAGTCTCGATAGCACCGCATGGGCACAGAGGACTATTTATAATCGATTTTCGATGTAGATCGAAGTTTAGAGCGCTACACCCTAATCTAATACGAGCGTGAAGAACTTGTCCTTCTCTACTTCCTATGTTAAATACAGAGGTGGTTTTGGTAGATGAAAGTTGAGTTTGTGCTTAAAGATGGATAGAGATTGGCTTGTCTTTACATCCACGGGTAGTTGATTCCATTCATTTATGACCGATGGTAAAAATGAATTTCTGTAAAGTTCGCTACGACATTGGATAGATGGAATATTGGTATTTCGAAACTGGTACCTATTGTTAGGGTTGTTTGGTATTAAGTTGTTGAGATATGCTGGACATAATTCATTTTTCATCTTATAGAATAAGATTAATTTGTGTTTGCGTCTTCGCGTTGAGAGTAATTCCCATTTTAATTCGTTATAAAGGTTGTTTATGCTACATAGTTTGGTCGCGCCAGTAACAATACGGGCGGCTTCGATTTGAATACTTTCTAATTCCCGTTTTAGTTCATCAGAGCAATTGTCCCATAATGATTCGCTGTATTCCAACAGAGGTCTAATAAAAGAGAAGTACATCTTTTCTAGTGATTTTCTACCAAGTTTGAATTTAAAGAATCTCAAGATTCCAATGGGCTTCCAGGCTCTGCTCACAATCGAAGATATATGAGGTCCCCATTTGCCATCGTTAGAAAGAATGATACCCAAATGTTTGTGTTCCTGTACGTTTTTGATGACAGAATTATCCATGATAAGGTTTGGATGATTTGGTCTATTTCGTTTACGAGAGAAAAGAATAGTTTCTGTTTTATTTGGATTAAAGTCAACGAGCCATGTCTTGGCCCATGAATGAATTATTTCTAGGTCAGAGTTTAGAATAGTAGAGCAAGATTGAGGATCCTCAACTACAAGGTAGAGACTTGTGTCATCAGCGAAAAGACGTATATTTGACCTTATTTCTTTCACTATATCATTAATATACAGTAAAAATAGTAGCGGACCAAGAATAGAGCCCTGTGGAACGCCCGATGTAATGGTTCGCCAGTTTGAATATGAATTGTTGAGAACTACGCGTTGCTGACGTTTAGAAAGATAAGACGAAAACCATTCGAGAAGAGAGTCACGCACACCAGCATTATATAATTTGAGCAATAGTCCTCTGTACCACACGCGGTCGAAAGCCTTTGATATATCGCAAAAATGGCCCTTATTTCTTTTCCTTCGTCCAATGCTTTGCAAATATCGTTATATATATAAATCAACTGATTTGTGGTGGAATCACCTTTTATAAAACCTGACTGAAACGGGGTTAAAATTTGGTTATTGATAAAGTGATTATATAGGTATTTATGAACACAACGTTCAAAAATTTTTCCCAGACAACTTAACAACGATATTGGACGGTAGTTGCTGGGGTCTGACGGGTCGGCTTTTTTGTATATAGCTGTGATGTTTGCGTTTTTCCATATGGTGGGGAAGTATGACCTTAAAAGAAGCGTATTGTAAAATTTGGACAGGGGTAAGGAAAGTTCGTCCGATGCTTCTTTAAGTAGTCTCGGGCTTATTTGATCAGGTCCATAGGCTTTTGATGCATCGACCTGCAAAATGGCGTCTTTCACGTCTTGGCTTGATAAGACCAAGTTTGAGAATGTAGAAGTGATGTTAGGTAAGTCGGTTGACGGTAGGTTAGTATTGTTATCATTTAAGTTTTGTTCACAGAAATAATCATTTAGAAGATTGGCTTTATCGCTATCTGTTTCAGCCTGTTTGTTTTGACGAATTAATGTCGGTATAGAATTACATTTTGCCTTGTTAGAGATTAATTTCGTTGACAATTTAAACCAGGCTTTTGAATCTAAGTTGTCATTGTTAATTTTATTAATAATCTTATTGTCATGGTTGGATTTGGCGGCACGTATTGCTTTTGTTACCTCGTTTCTTTTATCACGAAAAAGTTTCCAAGCCATTTGTGTGTTAGTCAATTTAGCTTTTTTATGGATTTTTCTACGTTGACGAATTAACTTTCTTGACTGTTAAACCAAGGAACATCAGTAGTACGAATTGTAACGATCTTATTTGGGATGGTTTGTTTTGCAGCGTCTATTATTATGTTTCCAATCGATTGAGCAGCTTCTTCTAGGTTTTCATTATTAAGGATTATTTCCCAATTTGTTGTTTTCAATATATCTCTATACGAAGAAAAGTCACCTTGATCATATTTCCATATATGACGGCGAAATGCTTTATTTTTCGGTTTTTCGATTTTTAGTATTAGGACCGTTGGACTGTGATAGCGAATAAGATCGGGAATAAAAGGGTCGGCTACGAATTACGTTAAGACGTTACTAATGCATGAGCGTTTGACAATTATTACATCTATCAATGAACACGAATTTTCGGTAAAGTGAGTGGGTTCGGTGATTAGTTTGACTGAATTATACGAAGATATAAGGTGATTTAATTTTTGAGAGCGATTTCTCTCTAATCAGTTAATATTAAGGTCACCAAGTACGGCTATAATGTCATAATTTTCGCTCACCATCTTACATGTACAACTCTCAATTTTGAAAGGGAGGTAATTGCAAATGGTTGGATTTTCGAGCGTTTTCTATCGAGGACTGGTTGTTTTCTATTAAATGTTTTGTGATTTTCCTGACCACAAGAACTGGATAAATAGATTTAATTCTAATAAATGTTAATATTCGTTAGAATCACTTACTTCTTTCTGAAACCGTATTTATAACAAGGGAAAGATAACTTAGTCATAACTAAAAATATTTTTATCTGCAATGATTACGCTTAAAATTTGTTCAAAGAAATAATTGATTTCGTTTTCTAATTTTACAAGATTACAGGTAGGAAAGTGGATCTTTTTTTGTTCGGTATATATAACTTTCCTTAACGTATACTTTATATGAGTCCCTTCAAAAGGTGTCTTTGCACTTATCTTTTTAACATTTTTTTCTCATAACTAAAATCTGATTATATTTATTACACATTTTGACAATATGTTAATAATGCTATGCATAATAAGAAATGTCGTCTGCTCAAACATTTTTTATGTTTTGCGCCAAATAAACTATGCTATTTCATTTTATCATTAAACATAAAAACTTACGAATCATTGGTATACACTCATGATGCTGAAATAAATATACAATTTCTGTTACCGTTCTAATATTTATGATGATATTTAACTTTAAAAATTAATGCATATCGTTGTTTCATACATATTCTTTTATGTGCATTTGAAAATATATGCTGTTTTTATCATAAAGCTTCGCGTTTTTTTGTAGCCTAATTGTCATTGAATGGCTAGAGGCTGTCGCCGTACGAGTTCGCTCCCCAGTAAGGGCAATATCATTTAACATACTTTATTAGAAAATTACCCGTCATGGTGGCCATCGTGTTGTATGTAAGTCCCTTAATTGCTCTAGGACAAAATATATCTTACAGACGGTTTAGTAGCATTTTTCGGATTTGCTTTTTCAACTGTTATCGTGTTCCAAAAAACATGTGTTCAACTCTGTTAAATTTAGTTTGTTTTGGGTGTATACCTTAGTTAAGGCGTCGATTATAAAAAAATAAACAAATTGCAGCTTGGGATCCAAAACTCGCAGAAATCTGACATTTGCACCAAGCGTGAACAAACAATGACATCTATGACAGAAAAGATTTCTTTGGTTATGCATAGCCTGGGTCTTTTTTACGGGTAATTTTATCTTTTTTTTTCACTTGTTTCATTATGTTATGATAGTATTTATTCTGATCTCTGATATATTTAATATGTTCTGAGAGATATGAGATGTTACAAACACAAAACAATGGAATCTTGCTCTATAGTTATCAATAAATATCTACTGAAGTAGGAACATGCGCAGTAAAAAAGTCAAAACAAGTAATTATCAGAGTTACTTTTCTTGCTATCATTTTATAACAGAAAAAAACAGAACATGTGAATGGTAGCCAGTCTAAAGTTTCCCATTTCTGTTTTATTACAACACATGAATAGTGGGCCGTGCTTTTAGCAAAGCGCATATTGACTTCCTTTCTTGTTCTATGTCAAACACGCACATATCTTTGAGCAGTTAACAAGGTAAGAAGATCATTGTCTATTTTTTAACTTTATAATCTGAGTTAAATAAATTTAATTTAATGTTTGAAAATCTCTGGAAAGTTACTTACTCGATTTATTCGTTGTTTTCAAATTTTATATAAATTTGGAACAAATATTATTATTATTTATCCAGTGTTTAACTTAAAAATATTATTAAAGTCACGGAAGTTAAGTATAATTTAATGTTTGAAATTCTCTGAAAATTTATATATTCTATTACTGTTTTCAAATATTATATTTGAGAAATATATTTAATGTTTATCCAGTAATTAACTTAATGTTTTCTAAAGTCAACTGGTTAAGAGTAGATGCATTCACAGTTACAGACATCTTCAGGATGGCCAGTCATGCTTCGGATATTACTATTGCTGCCGTTCCTTGGATTGGATGTGTTTGGCGAGATGGCAGAAAATAAGTGCACTCAGATCATCAACATCAGTAACGGAGCACTTGCGTGTGCTGCAGACGACAATGTTTCTAAAGCGTACATGCAGCAGGAAATGAAACAACTGATGGCAAATTGAACCAATCTGTTACTAATCCATGATTCAACAGATGAAATGCTTGTTCGGAGACTGAAATCTCGCGATTGTCAAGACATTAAAGCTATGGGAAGTGTAAAAACAGGTCATTACAAAATTTACCCAGGGTCGGGAATGAACGCTATAACCGTGCGTTGTGATATGGACACTGCAGGCGGAGGGTGGACTGTATTTCAACGAAGAGTTTCAAGCAGCGATTTCTCCAAGACGTGGAATGAATATCAAGCAGGTTTCGGACATATTAACGGGAACTTCTGACTGGGACTTCAAAGTATTCATATGATATCTACACAGGCCTGGTACCAGCTTCGAATTGATATAACCAATCTTGACGACGAATACAGATATGCCGAGTACCAGTTGTTTTCACTGGGTGGCGCTGAATCGCAATACAAGTTATTCATAGACGGGTTTAGTGGTCCTGCTGGGGACAGCTTATCTTATCACAACGGTATGAAGTTTACGACCAAGGATCGGGACAACGATAATCTCTCGGGAAGCTGCGTCCAAACCTATGGCGGTGGCGGCTGGTGGTACAATGCTTGCATTAAATCAGATCTAAACGGTGATTATGGCAACACCCAGGCATACAAGGGCAACGTTTGGTATCGTTGGATGGGATCCAGCAATCCTTTGAAGACAACGGAAATGAAAATGCGTCGCTGGGAAGGCATCTTAGGTTAAGATTAAGATCTATTTTGCAAATATTCACTGTGCTTGATTTGTTTCAGTCAGTGTAATTTACTTGTGTGGAAGAAATCATGTAATTGGCAATAACTTTCGAGATGCAAAGCCGTGCTGCTGATTAACATAAGAAAACATATGAAAGAAAATAACATTGGTTCGTTTTCGTGAACGTAAATAAAGTGGTATATTTTGAGGAATAAAATAAGTGCTTTGACAGATTTATTACACTTATCAATTAATAAGATACCACTCCACTAATGAGATGAAAATTCGTAGCTAGAAACACAGCATAGTGTAATAAAATATTCTATTGCAAAAATATCTGTACTTGACATGTATTCTATCATGATCATTGTAATAAACTTTGCTTGAAATAAATATTCGAGATGCCATGTTGCTTGTCAAGGTATAACATGAAATGAAAACAAACCAGAACAAAGAAAACTGGGACTAAAACAAGTTTTTTGTTCAATATGAAATAACAGTTTATGTCGATATTAGAAAGTGGTATTGGTACACCATATAATCTGGTTTTGCCACTGACCTTTCCGAGAAAGTTCATTTATATCTCTCATTTTTTTAAGCTTTCAATTCGCAAAAGGTTGTTGCTTATTAACTCACTGAAGTGTTTTCAATTACAATATCATAGATGCTTAAACAATCAAGAGTAAAACATCGTTATTGTCAGTTCTTTGTATATGATTCATTTAAAATACTTTAAATAAGGAAGTTTAATTGTAATTTCCTCAGTGCACGCTAAAGTGTTTTAAAAAAATTAAAATATTTCAAGAATGAAAACAAAGCGAGACTCGGTACATATTGATAATGTAATAATATAACATTTAAAAATTACAATGAAAATCACTAACAAACGGACAGCGAAGAAGTGTCTACAAGAGTTCTACATGAGACTTGTCTATGATTATGAAAAAAATAATAAGTGTTTTGAAATATCAAATTTATAATTTAAAATGTAACAGACATGTAAACACAGAACAGATGATGTATCATTCGTAGTGAATATGTTTAAATACGAAGTAAAAATCACTCACAAGAGGTTCTAACATGTACTAATCAGTCCAAAACGCCGACGAAACTCGCTTCTGTTCAGTTATTTATGGGTATTGCATACTAGTTGTAAAGTTAATAATAACCACTACTGAGACGTAGATCTATACCACACATAACTGTGAACTCAGTAAGATTACGATGCCAGAAATATAATGAAAACGAAACCAAAATCCTCAACTTCTATAAATTTACCAAGAAGCATCGGCTAAAAGTGTTGTTTTATCACGGATAAATATGAAATAGGTGTCCATCGTTTTATGACACAGTTAACTGACATAACGCATTGTACTAATGATAATATAAACTTATTTATTAAAGTTTCTATGACCGCCACACAGCAAAAACATTGCTATTGTGAAAAAGTGAAATATGCATACATGTACATCAGGAATGGCCACATTCCGATGACACAGCCTCCCTACACAGTCAAAACGCAGAGAGGAAAAGAGAGCATCAAATGATGGATTTCAAAATAGACACCACACACAATTAACGAAAATGTGAAGGTAACTAACAAAACGAACTTTCACGGCTGTTGCTACGAGATATGTTACATTTTGTACCGCCTGAGCTAACCGGACCAAAATCAGCGTATTATTGTCGCCATTTTTATATGCAGAATCCGCTGAAGAAATTAACCCTCTGAAGACATCGGAGATGAAAATCTGCCGCTGGGAAGACATCTTAAGTAAAGACTAAAATCTGTTACTTTTATTGCTTCTGTCAATGTAACTAACTTGAATGATATGATTCATATAGGCAACAAAAATTTTGGAGATGCAAAGCCTTGCTACTGGTTAAATAGAACAAAATATGCAGAGAAACAGTGGTACGTTTTTGGGCTAAAACTTATTTGACAGACGTATTAGAACAATATTTGTTATCATTTGATGCGATAATACTCCTTCAACGCGGATGAAGATCGTCGTTGGGAATGTATCTTAGTTTAATAAAACATTCAATTGCAGAAAGAAACAATACTTGACATGTTTTCAATCGTGGTTGTTTTTAATAACTTTATGTGAAAATAAACGTTCGAGATGCCGTAGTGCTTGTACATCTTATAACCGGAAAAGAAAACAAATCAGAATGAAAGTTAGTCTAAATTGTGGCATTTGTTCAAGTTGAAGATTTAAGAAGGTTATATAAAGAGATGTGGAATGACAGTAAAAGGAGTATACACGTACATATACGTCTGAAGTATGACATTGGTTCAAACTGGTTTCTCGAAAGTTAACTTATAGTAGGTTGTATTAAGAAAATTTAAAAGTCATTCGACGATCTTTAAGCAGAAGTAAAGTAAATGATATTTAAAATACGGCTGCTGAATTAAGTATGCAGTGTTTTAATGAGACGATCAATCTAATCTTTTTATTAATGGTAGATAAACTAAATTGCGACAGCCAAATGGAGCATTACGGTTCGTTTAAGACTACGTCTTGCAGAAATATTGCGGTACGCATATAAAATCAAATAAGAATAAATGTAAAGGTGTTGTTAACCATTAATGTTTTTCGATAGCAAAACTTAAAATAGATGTGCTGTTTGTAATGTAATGTTTCAAAGGCGTAACAATGGTTCATTAAAAGTTAATTATAAAGTGTTACGGCAGCAAAACAAAGCGTACACGAGTTCTTGAAAAGGAACAGCCATTTCTGCGGAAAACCAAAAAGAAATGTACGACAGCGGTTAAATAAACATTCGCTTGAAAAGTGGCAGCCATTTCTATTGCTGAGATGCATTTGAATGGTCTGTAGATATAATTTGGAGACACAATTAAATTACTAAATTAACTAATACAGTGTTCTTCTTTGAAGATTCATAATAACTGTACTTTGCTATTGAATTATAAATATTTATGTCTTGTTCTAACATTAAGGTTTGAATGAGATTCTACACCTGTGCAGACTGAGGTTTAAAACAAAAAGCCTTTTATTCTCATAAATATAAACAACTTGTGTTTTTAGCCGATAGCTTTTTTTTCTCATGTTTTTCAGAGATTTATTTATGATTGCATGTATTACTTATCTTATACGCCAATCTGACATAGAGTTTATCGTGCATGTATTTATAAACAGAGTTTTTGATATTCGGATTTTGTTCTTTTTCCTTTCAAAAGATTCTTGAGGACGGATTATTGACGCCAATTACTCGCCCGATTACGGTACGTATAAATTATATATTAAATGATTTGATATTTTGATATTTCAAAGGATGCAAAATAAACACAAATTAATACAATTTTTATTTCGAATCTGATCTGTACAACCGAAAAAAAATTGAATACAGTGTGTACATTTTTTGCCAAGCCATGTTGTCCTTAAATATTTATTCTTAAATATCTTATATCTTATTCTAAACGTTATTGTCTGTATTAAGGAAAACTCGGCCATATTGTCATCCGACAAATACTATTTTAAGCTTTCTTTTGAATAGATAACGTGTTTCTTAAACTAAAAATGTTTATTATGTTTTTTTTTGTTTTCTTTCCTACTCTTTATTAACCATTTCATTATCAGGAGAGGCAAACAAGTTTTTATTCATTTCATTTTAATATTCAAAGAAGGCAATTTAAAACTAACATGATTATAATGTTTATATTTTTCTGCCTAGTTATTTGGTTATTTGTTCGTGTAATAATTTACGTTTCCTTAACAATTTGTTACATACATGTACAATTAACGAACTTTAAAATGTATTTGTATTCCTAGGTTGCGAGGACACGAATCATGCATCGGATATTTGTACTGTTGCTCCTTCTTGGACGGGATGTAATCTGCGAGATGCCGGATAAACAATGCACTCAAATAATCAATATCAGTAACGGTGCAAGCTCGTGTACTATAAACGACAATGTTTCTAATGAGTACATACAGCAGGAAATTGGACAACTAATGACAAATTTAACCAATCTGTTACTAATCCATGATTCAACAGATGAGTGCCTTGCCCGGAGACTGAAATCTCGCTATTGTCAAGACATTAAAGTTATGGGAAGTGCGACCACAGGTCATTACAAAATTTACCCAGGGTCGGGAATGAACGCTATAACCGTGCGTTGTGATATGGACACTGCAGGCGGAGGGTGGACTGTATTTCAACGAAGAGTTTCCAGCAGCGATTTCTCCAAAACGTGGAATGAATATCAAGCAGGATTTGGAAATATAAGCGGAAACTTCTGGCTGGGACTTCAAAGTATTCATATGATATCCGCACAGGCGTGGTACCAGCTCCGTATCGATATGACCAATCTTGACGACGAATACAGTTATGCAGAGTACCAGTTGTTTACACTTGGGGATGCTGAAACTCAGTACAAGTTGTTTATTGACGGGTTCAGTGGTCCTGCTGGTGACAGCTTAGATAATCATAACGGTATGAAGTTTTCGACAAAAGATCGGGACAATGATCAAAACTCGGGAAACTGCGCACAAACCTATGGTGGTGGTGGCTGGTGGTACAATAGCTGTCATTTTTCAAATCTTAACGGTGATTACGGCTACACTCAGGCTGACAAGGGCAATGTTTGGCAACATTGGATGGGATATACCAATCCTTTAAAGACAACGGAGATGAAAATCCGCCGTTGGGAAGGCATCATAGGCGACTAAAATGACTGAGCAAATATTTTCTTTACTTGATTTGTTTTGGTCAGTGTAATTTATTTGCTTGGTTATAAGAAGTATCAGAAAGCTGCAGAGCCGTATAAATGTAGCTGTTCATAATCATATGGCGGGGAAAATGTAGGTTGGTGAACCTTATTTAAATACAGATACATATCTACAACAAAATAACCAATTTTCAATGAGTTTAAAAAGCTGGTGACTAAATAGATAGAAATGTTTGATCCTTTGACTATACGAGGTACAGTCAGAAAGTTCCCGGACTGGTCCTTTTAAACAAATTATTGACGTCGGATCCTTATAAAATTTAGCATGCATGTATTTCTATTTAAATATAATATCAACAGCTATGAAAAAGTAGGTTTGAACAAGTATTTGAATTTATTTTTTCACATTTAGCATGTCCACAACCATAATACGGAGCACTTCAGAATTTGCCTTATTTTGCAATGAGATGACTACATTCTTTTTGAACTTTCTCAAAAAAAAAGCGCCAAAACGTCTTTATTTTTCCGCACGACATCAACGGAACGTTACTAGCAAACAATTACAAAATTTTAGCGTGATCGGCTGACGTATCGCCATTTTGTGAAGTATAATTTCTGCCGTGTAAAAATTCTGAAGCAAGAAAATGACAACGTTAATTGAACGTACGGAGCAGTGGACAGTAATTAAATTCTCTGCGATGTCTTGTATGACCCCGACTGATACTTGGAAATTCATGAAACAGAAGGATGGTATTATTAATTGTTCCAGGACCTTGTGTTTGAGTGGCACAAACGTTTCCGGAAAGGTAGGGCGGATATTGAGGATAGTGCGCGAAGCGGAAGGCAGGGAAATGATGCGCGCTAAGTAAAAAAGATTAAGGACGTCCTAGCAACTGATCGGCGCAATTCTCTAGATGATATTGCTTACACTGTCGGGCTGTGTCATGGAACTGTTTATAAAATAGTGACCCAGGACTTAAACATGAATAAGGTATGTGCGCGCTAGGTTCCTCGTCTGCTGACAGATGAAATGAAAACAACCCTTGCAAACGTCATATGAACGTCACGACGTCGCGGAAGTGCTCCGTACATGACATAGTGGGCTATTCTAATGGATCAGAAAACATGTTTATGTTTGTATATTTTACATATATTTATATGTTCTTGCAGTGTAATAGTTATATTTTTATGTCATATATTTAATTACTGAATCGTACGGAAAATAAAAAAGATATCATGACAGTCCTGGAACTTTTTGACTGTACCTCGTACATAGTGTATAGGTTGTATAAAATGATAGTGTCTCTAGCTGGGAGCGAACCCGCACCGTCATAAAAAATAATAGATTATACACATACACGTACTGGTAAAAATAATTAACGACAGATATTGTATTGTACATAACTTTGACGTTATGTATTAAATATGAGAGACAGTAAACACATAAGTTATCTGTACAGTAAGTCCCATTTGTCGAACTTCGATAAATTCGAACAGCCGATAATTCAAACGTTTTCTCTGGCCCGAATGATTGAAATTCGACTGTAGTTTAATTTATGAGCAGCGTTAACGTACTCCTGCGTTAAGGGGATAAGTTAACTTGTTAAGGTGATAAGCTCTAATGAATGGCAATTTCAATCATTTGAAAAGATGTGGAAAGCTAGAGCACAACGTGTTGTTAGATCGTATTTTTTCGGCGTAGCTGTCTAAGCTCACTTTTGACCTAATTTATTAACCAATAAAGTGTTGTAAATAATACTCGTATTATATTATTATGCAGCGGGAAAATCAAATATACTATTTCGATTGGTAGTTATTTATACCAGAGAGGCATTTAGCAGGGTGAAGAGGTAACTAGTGGGATTTTTAAACAATTAGTTTACACTGTTTGCAACGATTATTGCTGTGACGTTTAGATTTTTGCTAGTCTCTTAAGTTGAGAGATGTTGAAATGAGGTAACGTGTTAAAACTTAAAATATTACAAATATTTCTAAAGTGTTTAAAAAACTTAAAATATTTCAATGATGAAATCAAAAGCGAGACTCTGTACATAATGATAATATAATAAAATAACATTTAAAATGAAAATGAAAATCACTAACAAACGGACAGCAAAGAAGTGTCTACAATAGTTCTACAAGAGTCTTGTCTTTGATAAAGAAAGAAATAATAAGTGTTTTGAAATATATAATTTATAATTTAAACTGTAAAAGACATGTAAAACAGAACAGATGATTTAACATACATAGTAAATATAACTAAATCCGAAGTAAAAATCACTCACAAGAGGTTCAAACATGTACATTTCAGCCCAAAATGTCATCAAAACTCGCGCCTTTTCAGTCATTGACGGGTATTACATAGTAGTATAATTGATTATAACCAGTGCCGAGACATAGAAGTATACCACAGTCATTAACGGGTATTACATAGTAGTAAAATAGATAATAACCAGTGCCGAGACATAGAAGTATACCACAGTCATTGACGGGTATTACATAGTAGTATAATTGATGATAACCAGTGCCGAGACATAGAAGTATACCACAGTCATTGACGGGTATTACATAGTAGTATAATTGATAATAACCAGTGCCGAGACATAGAAGTATACCACAGTCATTGACGGGTATTACATAGTAGTATAATTGATAATAACCAGTGCCGAGACATAGAAGTAAACCACAGTCATTGACGGGTATTACATAGTAGTATAATTGATAATAACCAGTGCCGAGATATAGAAGTATACCACAGTCATTGACGGGTCTTACATGGTAGTAAAATTGATAATAACCAGTGCCGAGACAATGAAGTATACCACAGTCATTGACGGGTATTACATAGTAGTATAATTGATAATAACCAGTGCCGAGACAGAGAAGTATACCACAGTCATTGACGGGTATTACATAGTAGTATAATTGATAATAACCAGTGCCGAGACATAGAAGTAAACCACAGTCATTGACGGGTATTACATAGTAGTATAATTGATAATAACATAGTAGTATAATTGATAATAACCAGTGCAGAGACATAGAAGTAAACCACAGTCATTGACGGGTATTACATAGTAGTATAATTGATAATAACCAGTGCCGAGACATAGAAGTATTCCACAGTTATTGAAGGGTATTACATGGTAGTAAAATTGATAATAACCAGTGCCGAGACATAGAAGTATACCACAGTCATTGACGGGTATTACATAGTAGTATAATTGATAATAACCATTGCCGAGACATAGAAGTAAACCACAGTCATTGACGGGTATTACATAGTAGTACACTTGATAAACACCAGTGCCGAGACATAAAAGTATACCACAGTCATTGACGGGTATTACATAGTAGTATAATTGATAATAACCAGTGCCGAGACATAGAAGTATACCACAGTCATTGACGGGTATTACATAGTAGTATAATTGATAATAACCAGTGCCGAGACATAGAAGTATACCACAGTCATTGACGGGTATTACATAGTAGTATAATTGATAATAACCAGTGCCGAGACATAGAAGTAAACCACAGTCATTGACGGGTATTACATAGTAGTATAATTGATAATAACCAGTGCCGAGACATAGAAGTAAACCACAGTCATTGACGGGTATTACATAGTAGTATAATTGATAATAACCAGTGCCGAGACATAGAAGTATACCATAGTCATTGACGGTTATTACATAGTAGTATAATTGATAATAACCAGTGCCGAGACATAGAAGTATACCACAGTCATTGACGGGTATTACATAGTAGTATAATTGATAATAACCAGTGCCGAGACATAGAAGTATACCACAGTCATTGACGGGTATTACATAGTAGTATAATTGATAATAACCAGTGCCGAGACATAGAGGTATACCGCAGTCATTGACGGGTATTACACAGTAGTATACTTGATAATAACCAGTGCCGAGACATAGAAGTATACTACAGTCATTGACGGGTATTACATAGTAGTAAAATTGATAATAACCAGTGCCGAGACATAGAAGTAAACCACAGTCATTGACGGGTATTACATAGTAGTATAATTGATAATAACCAGTGCCGAGACATAGAAGTATACCACAGTCATTGACGGGTATTACATAGTAGTATAATTGATTATAACCAGTGCCGAGACATAGAAGTAAACCAGACATAACTGTGAATATGCAACTTCAACTCAGTAAGATCAAAATGACAGATATATAATGAAAACGAAAAAAATATCATCCTCTACAAACTTACCATGAAGCATCAACAACAAGTGTTGTTTATTTTTCACGGATAAGTATGAAATAGGTGTCCATCGTTTAATGACACAGTTAATCGATATCATACATTGTACTAATGCCAGTATTCACTAATTTGCGCAGGGAGAGTTTCTATGACCACCACACTGCAAAAACATTGCTACTCTGTAAAAAATGAAATATGCATATATGTACATCAGGCATGGCCACATTCCGATGACACAGTCTCCCGCACACAGTCAAAAAGCAGAAAGGAAAATAGAGCATGGTTATCAAATGAATTATGATGGATCTAAAAAAAGACACCATATATAATTAACAAAAATGTGATGGTTAGTGACAAAACGAACTTTCACGGCTGCTGCTACGAGAACATGTTACATTTTGTACCGCCTGAGCTACCCGGGCCAAAAACCGCAAACCGGTTGCGCGAATAGCTCTGATAAACGTGACAATAATTATATGATATTTATCCGAAATGAAATAATCTAATATAGGAAAGTCTAATGAAAAACGCTGAAGAGGTTACGATTTCTTGGTTGCAAGTATGTTTATATACTCACTCAGTATATCAACTCATTAAACGGACACATAACTCAATAACAGATGTTTGCCCTTTCGATATTTCCGATACGTGGTTTCAAAGAGACCTGGTATTTTGGTTGCGATTTAAGTTTATTTTAGCAGTCGCAGTATACCAAGTTCCCTTTAAGTTTAATTTGTACAAGTGCATTCTAATAGCTGCTTTCGTCAATATGCCTATTGCCAAAGGCATATTACGCCAGGAGCATTGGTTTTGACTTTATTATTCAAACAACAATTTTAAAAGTATCTTTCAATGGAATTACTATTATATAATATATAGCCATTTCTAGTATTATTGTTGCTATTTTTATTTTCAGGGTCCACTACTATTTGTACAGTCACGACTTGCACACTTGCGGAAGTCGGTTATAAGACACTTAACATTTACCGTTAGGCACTACAATTAGCAGTTAATTTAAAGCAACATCCAGTGGTATATATAGAAAAACGCAGCAGCCGGTTACATGTAGGCACTAAGCTATTACATAAACAGAAATGTTAAATGATTTTTCATGTACATGACTGTTCTCAGACAGTGAATAAACTTCTTTTGTGCTCTGTTAAATGGTATTATATTGTGAATTGTTTACCAGGTGAGACGATCATTTGTTGTTTCTTATTTCTTTTAATAATATTATTCTTTGTAAAATAACTTTCAAATGTTTGCAGTTTAGTTCTTTGCCTGGCTATATTAATTCGATTAGTCATTTTAATTGTATTTAAATTTTGTTAAATATTTTATGTAATAGTATTAACAAAAGCTTAACAATGTTTGAAGTTTTTGTCTGATTATCTATTTAAGGGCCTATAACTCTGCTAATTATTGATTTATCAGTATTTGTAATTATTTCAGTAAAAATTATATTTGTGAAATAATATTGACGAAAGTTGTATTTCTAGGTTGCAGGTAAACGAATCATGCATAGGATATTCGTACTGGTACTGCTTCTTTGGCGGGATGTAATCTGCGAAAAGGTGGAGAAACATTGCACTCAAATCATCAATATCAGTAACGGAGCAAATTCGTGTGCTGCAGACGAAAACCTTTCTAAAGAGTATGTACATAATGTAATGAAACAACTGATGACAAATTTAACCAATCTGTTATTAATCAACGATTCAACTGAAGAGTCGCTTGTTCGGAGACTAAAACCTCGCGATTGTCAAGACATTAAAACTATGGGAAGTGCAACCACGGGTAATTTCAAAATTTATCCTGCATCGGGAATGAACGCTATAACCGTGCGTTTTGATATGGACACTGCAGGCGGAGGGTGGACTGTCTTTCAACACAGAGTTTCCAGCAGCGATTTCTCTAAAGCGTGGAATGAACATCAAGCAGGGTTTGGAAATGTTAGCGGAAATTTCTGGCTTGGACTTGAAAGTATTCAAATGATATCTACACAGGCTTGGTACCAGCTTCGTATCGATATGACCAATCTTGACGACGAATACAGTTATGCCGAATACCAGTTGTTGTCAGGGGGGGATGCTGAATCGCAATACAAGTTACAAATTGACGGGTTAAGTGGTCCTGCTGGTGACAGCTTATCTTATCAAAAAGGAACGAGGTTCACGACAAAAGATCGAGACAGTGATCAAAACTCGGGAAACTGCGCACGGCGGCTGGTGGTATAACAATTGTTTTTCTTCATATTTTAACGGGGATTACGGTAACACCCAGCCTCACAAGGGCAATATTTGGTATAATTGGATGGGAGATACGTCTCCTTTAAAGACAACGGAGATGAAAATCCGTCGCTGGGAAGGCATCTTAAGTGAAGACTAAAATCTGTTATTGTAATTGTTTTTGTCAGTGTAACTTACTTGAATGATATTATTTCTATAAGCAACAATGACTTTGGAGATGCAAAGCCCTGCTACTGGTTATATATAACGAAATATGCAGAACTAACAGTGGTGCGTTTGTAGGGCTGAAAAGTTATTTGACAGACTTATTAGAACAATATTTGTTATCATTTGATACATTATACTCCTTCAACGAGGATGAAAAATCGTCGTTGGGAATGTTTCTAAGTTTAATTAAACATTCTATTGCAAAAAACTGTACTTGAAATGTTTTTATCATGGTTGTTATAATAACTTTGTGTGACGATAAACGTTCGAGATGCCGTAGTGCTTGTACAGGTATAACCGGAAATGAAAACAAATCAAAATGAACTTTAGTTCAAATTGAGGCATTGGTACAAGTTGAAGATGTAAGAAGGATATATAAAGAGATGTGGAGTGACAGTTTAAGGAGTATACACGAACGTATACGTCTGAAGGATGACATTGGCTCAAATTGGCTTCTCGAATGTTAACTAAGAGTAGGTTGTATTAAGACAAAAGTCAGAAGTCAAGTAAATAATATTGAAATTACAGCTGCTGAAATTAATATGCAGTGTTCTAATGAGATGATCACCCTAATCATTGTATTAATGGTAGATATACTGATTGTGCGGCAGCCAAATGGAGCATGAGCATAACGGTCTGTTTAAGACTGTGCATAAGTATTGCGGTTCGCATATAAAATCAAAGATAATACAATGCAAAGGTGTCGTTAACCAATAATGTTTTTCGATCGCAAAATTTAAAATAGATTTGCTGTTTTTAATGTAAATATTCCAAGGCATATAAAAGGTTCTTTAAAAAGGTTAATTACAAAGTGTTACATCAGCAAAACAAACCTTACACATGTTCTTGAAAAGGAACAGCCATTACTGTGGTTAACTAAAAATAAAATATTGTACGACAGCAGTAAAACAAACATTCGCTTGAAAAGTGGCAGCTATTTCCATTGCATAGATGCATATGAATGGTCTGTAGTTATAATTTGGAGACACAATGAAATTACTAAATTAATTGCTACATTGTTCTTTGGAGATTCATAATAACTGTGCTTGGCCATTGGATTATAAAAAATTTATGTCTTGTTCTTTAAATGTTTGAATGATATTCTACACCTCTGCAAACTGAGGTTTAAAACAAAAAGCCTTTTATTCTCATAAATATAAACAACTTGTGTTTTAGCCGATAGCATGTTTTTCTCATGTTTCTCAGAGATTTATTTACGATTACATGTATTACTTATCTTATGTGCCAATCTGATATGGAGTTTATCGTGCATGTATTTATAAACAGATTCTTCGATGTTCGGATTATGTTCTTTTTCCTTTAAACAGATTCTTGAGGACGGATCATTGGCGCCAATTACTCGCCCAATTACGGTATATATAAATTATATGTAAACGTGTTTCTTATTAATATGTTTATTTTAGTTTCTTTCTTGATCTTTGTTAACCACGGACATAGTTTGAAGTTTATTATCAGGAGTCACAAACAAGTTTTTTTATATTTTAATATTCAATGTAGGCAATTTAAAACTAACATGATTATAATGTTTGGATTTTTCTGCCTGGCTATTTGTTCTTATAATATTTTAAGTTTCATTAAAAATTTGTTAAATACAATTAACGAACGTAAAATGTGTTTGTATTCATAGGTTGCGAGGACAAGAAACATGCATCTGATATTTGTACTGTTGCTCCTTCTTGGACGAGATGTAATATGCGAGATGGCGGACAAACATTGTACTCAAATCATCAATACATCAGTAACGAAGCAAGTTCGTGTGCTGCGGACGACAATGATTCTAAAGAGTTCATACATCAGGAACTGAAACAACTGATGGCAAATTTTACCAACCTGTTGATTCAACGGATGAGTTGCTTGTTCGGGGACTGAAACCTCGGGATTGTCAAGACATTAAAGCTATGGGAAGAGCAACCACAGGTACTTATAAAATTTACCCAGGGTCGGGAATGAACGCTTTAACCGTGCGTTGTGATATGGACACTGCAGGCGGAGGGTGGACTGTATTTCAACGCAGAGTTTCCAGCAGCGATTTCTCCAAAACGTGGAATGAATATTAAGCAGGATTTGGAAATTGGGAACTTTTGGCTTGGACTTCAAAATATTCATATGATATCTGCGCAGGCCTGGTACCAGCTCCGTATCGATATGACCAATCTTGACGATGAATACAGATATGCCGAGTACCAGTTGTTTTCACTGGGGAACGCTGAAGTTCAGTACAAGTTATTCATTGACGGGTTTAGTGGTCCTGCTGGGGACAGCTTATCCTATCAAAACGGTATGAAATTTTCGACAAAGGATAGGGACAATGATAACCATTCATTAAACTGCGCACAAAGTTATGACGGTGGTGGATGGTGGAACAATGATTGTACTTATTCCACTCTTAACGGTGATAACGGCAAAACGCAGGCGTACAAGGGAATCGTTTGGTATCATTGGATTGGAAATACCTCTCCTTTGAAGACAACGGAAATTAAAATGCGGCGCTGGGAAGGCATCTTAAATTAAGACTTAAATTTTCACTTTGCAACGAATCAAGGAACGGGCTGACTTTAAGGTTACAGTGACCATTTAATGAAGATATAAAGATAGCGCATGTTAAAATGGAAAATTCGAAAGGAAAACGGAGGAATACTGAGTTATTTGGTTTAATGCAGACTCATTTACACATTCATTGCCTGTTTGATCTATGGTAGTTTTCATTTTAAACCTTTGATATTATAAATATGTGCTCGGTTCTTGTCTTGTTAGTCACAATATAAATGTTTACTCGATTGACAACCCTTTTAGTCATGAAATATTTAAAATACTTCTTAATAAAACTTCATAGTGCATAGATGAAAATACCAAACATAACATCCTTATTTATTTAAGTATTTTACGAATTGTGTACGATGCAATAAACAATTAATTGCACAAATACTAGACATACTTTAGGAAATTAAAAATGCTTTAGAAATTTAGTCTAAAGCAATAAATGTTTTCTGTGTTATCTATATTGTTTTTGAAATAAGGTCTAATAGAAATTTTATCTCTTTTTTGTGAAATCTGCCAATGTAAGAAACTTCAAGATAATCGACCAACTATTTCAAACGTCATAAAATGCCACGTGGCAAATTGATTTTAAGCTGTTTGTAATTACTTCTAAAAAATAAACGGACAAGAATACTGCTAATTTTATCAGGTAATAATTATAATATTTCAAAATATTTGTTAACTGACTTGAGCAAACACGTCAAAATAGAACTGAGTTTTCATAAATGTCTGGTGTTTTAAGTAGTTAAGTTCCATAACCCGTAAGTTGGTTGAATTTTGAATACAATATAAGCAGCCACATCAACATGAATACAAGGAAAACACTGGAACCATGGGTTAACTCAAATAATCACCTTATTCTCCATTGGTATTTCCGACGACATTAAAGTACATTGCATACATTTGTATGTAAGTATGGTAGAATACATGTATAAAAATTCCACAGCTTTCACTTAGAATCATGGCAGGACAAATTACTACAACACTCCACACAACATTTAGAATTTCGAATCTTAATAGTGGTAAACCCTGGTTACAAGGCATGTCTTCTTTTGTATTCTTGTAATAACACGCGATTCCACGTGTCATTTTGTGACACGAGTAAAAATCCTTAACAACTTCCAATGAGTTGTTCCAGCAAGACCTGAATACCATTGTTAACCCTGAAAGAGAAAACGATGCTGTTTAAGCAAATTTGATTTCTTGTAATATTGGCAATTAAAAAAAAAGAAAGGATAATATGTTTTTAATTGTCGCATGATATTTAATGCCAGCACGTGGTTTTAATGTCACTTGTATAACAGGAATTAGTGCCAATCAAGACAGAGGGCAAATGGAGCAATTTATGAACGTCCGTATTAATATCATAAAACCAACATATTATTTATCAGATTAGTTTTTGCAACGTAATAATTTCCTTTATTTTAATGTCGCTTAAATGCCGCTTAATAATTGCAAAAGAAACAAGAAGAATGTAAATTAAAATTGTTCTACTATGATGTGAATCCGAGCTCTCGAGTTTTCGACAGGCAGTGGTATTTCCGTCACATGTCTTGACGTATTTAGCAGCATCGTCCTTCGCTAGTTCCCATGTACTTCCACACTTTGGGTCCTTCATGCTATTGCATTCATAACATTTAAGGGCACCAGCTGCAATAACAAGTAGGGCTGAAATCGTGTCTGACTAAAGAAGCTTTGAATTTTATATTTCGAATGTTACTGTGGTGTCATTTAATTTAGCGGGATTGAATCTTCGCGCATAAGCTACAAAAGATATATTCACGAGGGCACACATTCGCGAACTTGTATTTTTCTTTAAATATATTTTATTGCATGATGTAATTTCGCTGATGTTTAAATTCACGAATTTACCCTTACGCGAACAATTAAACCCGCGCGAAATATAATGATACTACAGTTATTGTACTAGCGATTGAAAAAAAAAATTAAATGAAGCAACATAAAGTAGTGCTTCAATTTTTGTTGTTGGACTTGTTAATGGACATTACAAATAGACACAATAGCCATAAGCAACAATCGTTGTTGACATGTAAATTACAACTACTCTTTATATTACACTCCGGTTCTGATACGAACCGACGATATACATTTACTGTACGCACAATTTTCACTTTAAGATCTAGTGGTATTGAAAACGGTAACACATTAATTATCAGTTATTTAGTTGTTCAGCTTCCTAATCAAATAAATGGAAAAGAAGGGAAAAGAAACATTGAAAGCCACTGGATACGACAGTCAGTCAAAATATTGCAGGCTCGGTATGATTGAGCCTGTTCATGCGCAGAAAGGGAAACTGTCAACGCCGCCTATCCCCAGCTTGAGTGCAAGTCAATATTAACACAGATGTATAAATCGTGCTATATGGTCTTCAGTGGACTTAACTATTATCAACACTAATTGAATGTACGGGGAGACATTTTACAGCCGGCTAAGGTCACAAACAACGCTACTGTGAGATTCAAAAGATGAAAAATGAACATTGAAAGCCACTGGGTACGACAAATAATTTGGACACAAACAAGATGAACAAAACATTTAAAAATAAATGGAAACAATCACGTGATGTAACACAACAACTGACATCTGAGAAATAGATGAACATGGAACTTTGGAAGCCACCGAACACGACACATATGAAAATATTGCAGGCTCGGTTTGATTGAGCCTTTTCATAGGCAGTGATGAAAATAAATATGACTGCCCATGCCGACCTGCGTCTGTTTGATCACAACTCAATTTGGTATTTTTAGATAAAAAACATTCCATTATCAGCGGCGTATGGTATTAAGATAAAAGATGTCTGTCATAAACGAGAAAACAATGGGCGGAACTGAATAGAATATAATTTAGACAGGGGATCTTATAAATCCTTTATAACACAAAGACAAATATTAAAAAACCAAGTATATCCTAGGGGGTGATCGAACAGTTTCCTTCTATACTGGATGGGAAATTGAAAAAAAACAACATCAGACCGAAATATTTACACAAAATTAATGTTATTTTAAGTGCTATAAACAAACATAAGTATGTATATTGCTCAACGTCCTTCAAAGGACGTAACTGATAACATCACTGATTAAATGTACGTAAACACATTTTGCAGCCGCCATACGGAACAAACAAGTCTCAACCTTTTTCGGGGGTTGTCCAGGTTAGCTCAATTGGTTGCGTCGCGGGAATTACAGGGCTAGGCGCTGTCGCCGTGACGGTGCGGGTTCGCTCCCAGCTAGAGGCACTATCATTTGAAATTCACAGTAGCGCTATTTGTGCAGTGTGGAGGCCGTAAAAAGTCTCCCCGTACATATAGTCAGTACTGTTATCAGTAAAATAACCCGTTACCGATGTCATGCAGTGATTGTTACGTGAATCAGGGCTATCCGATCAACCTTTTTGGGGGTTGTTCCGGTTAGCTCAATTGGTTGCGTCGCAGGAATTGCAGGGCTAGGCGCTGTCGCCGTGACGGTTCGGGTTCGCTCTCAGCTATAGGCACTATCATTTCAAACCAAATAATTGTTTTCTGTTTCATTTTAAAAATGAAATTATATGATATTCCCTTAAGTATTTATTATATTTGAAAAAAAAAATTGCATATTATATAAAATTTCACCTTGTTCCAGAAGACGGAATGAGAGCGTTAACAATAACAGCATATTGAGTTTTTCCATTGTGTACATAATGATATCACTTCACTATCACCAGCGTTGGATAAACGTTTACAACAAACAGATATTCTATAAAAAAAAACAAGTCTACACTTATTCCGTTACATTGTTAGGCCGTTTTTATTTATTTTTTTATTTGAACTTGCTTTTTGAGGGGGGCGAGGGGGGGGGGGCGGGGGGGCTTTGTTGGGACAAGCCTCCCAATTATTCGTAAGTCATATTTACAAACATAACTAGCAATAATTCATATATCATACTTCATAGCCGTTTGATAAAGGAAAGAGTAAAAGAATAATGAAGATTTATGTACCAGCAAGTGAAATTTGAATACTTACGATATCTTACGGAGTGTGGAACTCACGATTCATTGTGATTTGGGGCACGCCACGGGAAAAAGGACCTTCGGTCATATTTTGTGAGATTTTAGTTTTGACTATATTTAGAAAGAACTTACAATAATATATTATTTTCTCATAACTAAAAAGCAGTTTTGTTACACATTTTGTTAATAAAATGGTATTTTTACCGCAAAATGCATAATAATGAATGTCGTCTACTTAACTTGATGTCGTCATTTCAAGGATTTACGTCAACTGTCCGAATGTACCTTTCCCGTGACGAGCCCCTTTTAGTTCTCCTTTCTTGAAGAGTGTCTAAAAGATTGATAATTGGACAAGTTCCTTCTACTTGTCTGCAAATTGTTATAATAATTACTGATATTTTTTTAAATGTATAAAAACATCGAGATTTTTTATATTTAACAGACTCTACTGAAACATCTTTACATTAATATTTTATTGAAATATCTTGCAATAAAATCAATAGTCACTTAATGAAAATTAAAAAAAGAAAAAAAACACACAATGATAAGACTTTTGGGCGGTTACGAGGTTTGATGATTCTCTCCAACACTAGAGAACATAGCGTTAAATTTGGAAGACCGTAATTGTAGGAATAAATAAACTGATCGAGTCACGGTTCCCTTTTCTCGTGATATCCCTAGAACGTCCTTACAAAGATGTCAACTTTATAGGCGTGGTGGGGTTTGTAATCAACAGGCATGCAGAGCGCAGTCAAATATCAAGTTGGTATCCTTTCTTTTTCAATTCACCTATGTTTTATGCGAATATAGTATGTACAAACTTTTTTTTCCTTTTACTAAATTAATATATATTCATATAATAATTGGTTGTGGCATGTAAAATAACTTTCTTTAGAAGTATACATGCTAAATTATTTCTTGAAACTTCTTGATATTTACTACCTACCGATAGTCCTATTTCAAGGCTTTTTTAATTATAGAAGATTGCGTGCATTGAAATGTTTGATATTGTAACACGGTCTAAGGATGTAAACAAGTTGTGCATTATAACAATAGACGCACAATTATTAACCATGAATGCCTACTATTGTTTCATAAATGGATTATTCAAATCTAATATTAATATTGTAATGTTATTATCAAGTGAATTCCAAATGGTCTTGTTCTTGGGCCAAGGATTGTCATATAAGTCATATATAGATGCCGAAGGCTATTTGCCTCGTAAAACCAGTCTCCTTTCATACTCATTCTTTTTATGATGTCCATACGCCTCTAAACCTGAAAGGGTGTTAATATGAAAATACCGGATTGATGTTCCAAGTTTACCGCCATATTCATGCCATCTTTTGGAATAGATTTCAATTGTACAGTTTACTTGTATAAATATTGAGTTGCGCTCAAGCCGGGCTATGCAGCGTGAGCAAGTCTAAGCATTTCCATTATTGCCCATGAACAGGCTGAATCAAACCGAGTATGCAATATTTTTTATATTTGTCGTTTTCGGCGGCTATCGAAGTTCCCTTATTATCTATTTTATATTCTGGTTAGGAGAGAAAGAGAGAGTGCCTACTGTGTGTAATATGGTTATGACACCAGAACAAAACAACAAAAAAGCGAACCTAAGGGAATATTGCTTTCGGACGGTCCGTAGCAAAAAACCAGATAAAACGATGCATCAGTAACGCCTTCTAAAATGACTATAAATGTGTACAGTAAAACCATTCTTAAAGACCAACCAGACATTAAGAACATTAGATAATTAGACCACTATTTCAATATCCTTTTAAAAGTTTCGTGCTAGTTTCTGCCCCAAATTTAAGACTACCTCACATAAAAAACCACTTTTGGGCGGTCCCAGCCGTGTTATTAATAGAAAAGTTTAACTATTATTTCAAATTGACAAATTGTAAAAGAGTTAACATTGGTGTTTCGCTTGTTCTTTAATCAAAGGACTTGTCAGATTTGTTTTCTATTTCTGTTATACCTGGACGGCAACACGGCATATCGAACGTTTATTTTCGTTTATTTTATTTTTTCAATGATCATTGTAGAAAACATGTCAAGTACAGTTACGTTTGCAGTAGAAAGTTTTTTAAAACCTAGATACATTCCAAGCGACGAGTTTTCATCTTCTTTGAAGGGGTGGTATATTATCAAATAATAACAAATACTGTTCTTGTAAGTCTGTCAAATTGCTTATTTTAGGCCCACTATTATATCAATTCACGAACTTTTCTTTGATTTAGGCAGCAGCAAGGCTTTTCATCTCGAAATTTATTGTCGATTATATCATTGTGACCATACACGTGTATTTCACTGACTGAAATAATTGAAGTACAGCAAATATTTAACAGATTTAAGTCTTAACCTAAGATGACTTCCCAGCGACGGATTTTCACCTCCGTTGTTTTCAAAGGAGATGTACTTCCCATCCAGTCATTCCAAACAATGCCCTGGTAAGATTGAGTATTACCGTAATCACCGTTAAGACTTGAATACAGACAATTGTTAAACCACCAGCCGCCACCGCCAAATCTTTGGGCGAAGTTTTCCGTGTTTTGATCATTGTCTCGATCCTTGGTCGAAAACTTCATACCGTTGTGATAGGATAAGCTGTCCCCAGCAGGACCACTAAACCCGTCAATTTGTAACGTGTATTGAGTTTTAGCATCCCCAAGTGAAAATAACTGGTACTCCGCATATCTGTATTCGTCGTCAAGATTGGTCATATCGATAAAAAGCTTGTACCAAGCCTGTGTAGTTATCATATGAATACTTTGAAGACCCACTAAGTTCCCGCTTATATTTCTAAATCCTGCTTGATATTCATTCCACGTTTTGGAGAAATCGCTGCTGGAAACTCTGCGTTGAAACACAGTCCACCCTCCGCCTGCAGTGTCCATATCACAACGCACGGTTATAGCGTTCATTCCGGATGCAGGGTAAATTTTGTAAGTACCTGTGGTCGCACTTCCCATAGCTTTAATGTCTTGACAATCGCGAGGTTTCAGTCTCCGAATAAACAACTCGTCTGTTGAATTATGGATTAATAACAGATTGGTTAAATTTGCCATTAGTTGTTTCATTTCCTGATGCACATACTCTTTAGAGGCATTGTCGTTTACAGGACACGAACTTGCTCCGTTACTGATATTGATTATTTGAGTGCAATGTTTATTCGCCGTCTCGCTTAGTACATACCATCGAAGAAAAAACAGAAGTACGCATTTTCGGAGCATGATTCGTTTCTTAGCAACCTATGAATACAGAATTTAAATGCAATTTATATTTAATAATGGTATCTAACAATAATGGTATTTAATTTTTCTGAATTGATTAGTCGAATAAATAACCTGCACGAGGCAGAAAAATGCAAACATTACAAAGTTATTTTAAATAAAATAATAATTTGAATAGGTGAAACAATGTTCGTCTTACCTGGTTATACATTTCACAATATTATATTATTTAACAGAGCACGAAAGAAAGTTTATTCACTGACTGATGACAAATACAAAATTAATGTACGAGTATATGGGAAGTTAAATAAAAATTTTGTTCATGTAAGTGCTTAATGCCTACATGTAACTACATGTAACAAGCTGCTGTGTTTCCTTTTGCATACCACTTAAAGTTTCTCTTAATAAAATACTTTATGATTGAGTGTATAGGGATAAATATTAAGTGTTTTGTAATTGACTGCCGCATGAGAGCAAATCGTTGGTGTATAAATTTGAGTGCATCATGAAAAACAAGCAGCAATTATACTTGTAAAGGCTATATATATATTATACAAATAAGCAGTTAAAGAAAAGAAAGAAGTTTTTGTATTTATTAATTCAGTAGCAATACACACGGCATAGTATAACCTCGGCAATAAGGAAATTGACGGAAGAAACTGACAGAATGCACGTATACCTATTCTTTAATCTGGGGACCATACGCTGCTGATCATGGAATTATGTTAATCTTTAAATACCGCATTGAAGGTTCCATGTTAACCGCCATATGCATATCATCGTTTGGAATAGATCAAAGTAGTACTGTTAAGTGTTGTATATATTAAGTTGCTTAAACGCGGGGCTAGGCGGCGTGGGCATTAATATGCATTTCCATTACAGCCCATGAACAGGCTCAATCAAACCGAGCTTGTATTATTTTCATATGTGTCGTGTTTGGTGGCTTTCAAAGCACCCTTTTCATCTATTTTGGTATCCTGCGACTGCTTTAATATATTTAAATGTACACCAACATACCTGTCTACTTTTAAATGTACGAGTAGGCAATATTGTGTAGGGTTTAAATCTGTTATTATTTGATTGAATATTGCTTGTTTTCAAAACGCAAAGTCCGAATGACGTAATTTTTTAATACGACATCATCCGTTTATCGCGCTTTGATGTTGTAAAGTTTGGCTCTTTTAACTTCAGTTATTTTTTGATAATTGACAGGTATGATAATTAGACTTTATAACGTACAATGGATATGACGTGCGCCGCATGACATATTTTGATTGACTTCAAAAGCGCGTTGTATAGTTTAGCTCAGTTGGTTACATTTATGTTCTGAATGACTTTGGAATAATGAATTTGTTTAAAATAAGATGCAATAACAAAATTCTACGTTATTTCGGATCAGCCCTCGTACATACTGGCAATCTTTAAGTATACAATCTCGCAACAAATGTCACAGTGATTTTATTTTTGTTTATAACAAGAAAGCGAAATAATATTTTATATATTATACGTACATGCACATAACACACTTTAAAAACGACTATAGGAACATTATCTTCCAGTTTGTAAAACAGAATTATTTTCCTGTGTACATTTTAACACTGGTGTATCTTTCATTTCTTCCTGTTAATATGATTGCTTATAAGAAAGCAAAATGTCTTTCACCACGTAGGTTTACTTTTGTTTGTAAATTGTTATTTTAACAAAGATATAAAGATAGCAATGCAAACGTCTTTGTTTATACTCATGGTTATTCTTACATTATCCAAACAATTCACGGGGCTATTTAAATTTTAAACATCGCTTGAACTAATGAGAAAAACAACTTTTCATGCAGTGGTAAAAAATTTGTTACTGAAGAGATATAGAGATTGTTCTTTTGATACTGTCCTCGCTCCCCATCTTACATGTACAACTCTCCCACTTAGAGTGTAAAATAGATGTATAATAAAATGAAGCCATTATTAAGGATTCAACTTATAAGTCTCAGTCTCAGTTGAAATGGGTATTAAAAAAAAACAAAAACCTGAATAATGGCTGTAACTGCAATGTACATGAAATAACAAACAAAAGCAAAACAAACACGACATCTGAATTGATAAAGTAAGATTGTGATGTTAAAATAAAACAACCTTCTGGACTAAAAGACAACGAGTTAATAATGCAATCAATTAAAAACATGACATCACAAAATATACGCGAAATAGAAAGCATGTTTTCCTACTGCAATTGTTTAATTGTTAAGGTTCTTTAATTATAAATGTCGATTTGCCTATAAATTAAATCGTGTTAATGTCTTCTTACAATTAGGCGATATAAGAAAGTGAGATATGCATATCAGGAATCCCACTCTTACAAAACACAGCCCTTACACGCATCGCATCAATAAAGGAATAAGTAGAAGTCAAATTCAAATAATACGCCCAAACAATTTACGAAAAAGAGAACTCGTGGGGTTACCGCCTTGAAATGGTCAATGGCAAAACAAATTGATATCCGAAGGTTTAACAGCGTTATAAACGCAGTAAGATCACTTACAACAGGTTCTCAAATGTGCTGACATGCCAAAATGACGGCAATATTCGTACCTGTTTGAAGTCATTGATAGGTATTACATAGTAGTACAATTAATAATACTGCGACATAGAAGTATTCCACACTTACATGTACTGGGGGTTTAAACCAGGTTCTAGGGTGCCCCAACAGGTTCTCATATCAAAACATGTTCAAGTTGTCTTTGTGAAATAACTCCAACCCACCCATCAGCTCAACGATGTTGAATACAAAAGCACACAAACTTATAAGCCAATAGCATTGAAAAGCCAAAGTGGCGGGTACTCAATGTAACAAAGCATGTGTTTCATGTAATTTCCCGTAGGAAACAAATCTTTAAATTTTCAGTTACTGCAATGAACAAATGTAAAAGTAGTTTTACACATGTGTTAGTCAATCCCTACGTTTTTAAATTTTAATTCACCATACCATACCACAAAAAGAATATTCTTATCTTGGGTTTCGTGCAGAAGGTATCGTGGGTTTTACTGGTAATACTGGTATATTTGTATAAAAGTTTAAATTAATGTAAAAGCGCGTTATTTTTCTGAAGGACGGTTAAGCGCGCTCCTGGCAGCGTCGAACATGTCAGAAATATCGATCACACGTTGACATTTCCGTTACTGTTTTCATGTAGAAAAGGATCTGTCTGTATGCAGATCAATTCGTTTATCAGACAGCACAACGATAACATATATACTGAACAAAAATCAAGCTTTTTAAGCTTATATTCTTATTAAGATAATTTCATTTCTTGATGAACGCTTTGGATGGTGTTTTATTAGTAAATATCAGTTGTGTTTTTTTTTTAAGTCAATTTTGAAATTGCTTAGGAACGTAAACTTTCAAACCAAGACTTGAGCAACTGCCAATCGAATAACAATAATAAGGATTTCAAAACAATACATTTTCAATTTTGAAAGGGAGGTAATTGCAAATGGTTGGATTTTCGAGCGTTTTCTATCGAGGACTGGTTGTTTTATATTAAATGTTTTGTGATTTTCCTGACCACAAGAACTGGATAAATAGATTTAATTCTAATAAATGTTAATATTCGTTAGTCTAAGAATCACTTACTTCTTTCTGAAACCATATTTATAACAAGGGAAAGTTAATTAAGTCATAACTAAAAATATTTTATCTGCAATGATTACGCTTAAAATTTGTTCAAAGAAATAATTGATTTCGTTTTCTAGTTTTACAAGATTACAGGTAGGAAAGTGGATTTTTTTTGTTCGGTATATATAACTTTCCTTAACGTATACTTTATATCAGTCCCTTCAAAAGGTGTCTTTGCACTTATCTTTTTAACATTTTTTTCTCATAACTAAAATCTGATTATATTTATTACACATTTTGACAATATGTTAATAATGCTATGCATAATAAAGGATGTCGTCTGCTCAAACATTTTTCCTGTTAAGCGCCAAAATAAACAAAGCTATTTCATTTTATCATGAAACAAAAAAACTTTCAAATCATTGGTATACACTCATGATGCTGAAATAAATATACAATTTCTGTTACCGTTCTAATATTTATGATGATATTTAACTTCAAGAATTAATGCGTATCGTTGTTTCATACATATTCTTTTATGTGCATTGAAAATATATGCTGTTTTTATCATAAAGCTTCGCGTTTTTATATGTAGCCTAATAGGCATTGCATGGCTAGGGGCTGTCGCCGTACGGGTTCGCTCCCCAGTAAGGGCAATATCATTTAACATACTTTATTAGAAAATTACCCGTCATGGTGGCCATCGTGTTGTATGTAAGTCTCTTAAATGCCCTAGGACAAAATATATCTTACAGACGGTTTAGTAGCAATTTTCGGTTTTGCTTTTTCAACTATTATCGTGTTTCCAAAAAAGATGTATTCAACTCTGTTTAATTTAGTTTGTGTTGGGTGCATACCTTAGTTAAGGCGTCGATTATAAAAAAACAAATTGCATTTTGGAATCCAAAACTCGCAGGATCTGACATTTGCACCAAGCGTGAACAAACAATGACATCTATGACAGAAAAGATTTCTTTGGTTATGCATAGCCTGGGTTTTTTTTAAAGGTAATTTTATCTTTTCACTTGTTTCATTATGTTGTGATAGTTTTTATTCTGATCTCTGATAAATTTATGTTCTGAGAGATATGAGATGTTAAAAACACAAAACTATGGAATCTTGCTCTATAGTTATCAATAAATGTCTACTGAAGTAGGAACATGCGCAGTAAAAAAGTCAAAACAAGTAATTATCAGAGTTTCTTTTCTTGCTATCATTTTATAACAGAAAAAAACTTTAGCAGAACATGTGAATGGTAGCCAGTCTAAAGTTTCCCATTTCTGTTTTATTACAACACATGAATAGTGGGCCGTGCCTTTAGCAAAGCGAGTATTGACTTCCCTTCAAACACGCACATATCTTTGAGCAGTTAACAAGGTAAGAAGATCATTGTCTATTTTTTAACTATATAATCTGTGTTAAATAAATTTAATTGAATGTTTAAAACTCTCTGGAAAGTAACTTATTCGATTTATTAGTTGTTTTCAAGTTTTATATTTGAATAAATATTATTAATATTTATCAAGTGTTTACCTTAAAAAGATTACTGAAGTCACGGAAGTTAAGTTAAATATATTGTTTAAAATTCTCTAAAAAGTTAGATATTCTTTTACTTTTTTCAAATATTACATTTGGTACATATATTTAATGTTTATCCAGTAATTACTTAATGTTTACTAGTCAAATGTTTAAGAGTTAATGCATACACAATTACAGACATCTTCATGTAGAACATTAGAGATGCAAATAATAATAATAAAAGGTTAAAAATATTGCGGACGTATATTCCTAGGTTGCAAGAGAGCCAGTCATGCTTTGGACATTCCTATTGCTGCCGTTCCTTGGATGGGCTGTGTTTGGCGAGATGGCGGAAAATCAGTGCACTCAAATCATCAATATCAGTAACGGAGCAAGTTCGTGTGCAGCAAACGACAATGTTTCTAAAGAGTACATACATCAGGAAATGAAACAACTAATGGAAAATTTAACCAATCTGTTATTAATCCATGATTCAACAGATGAGTTGCTTGTTCGGAGACTGAAACCTCGGGACTGTCAAGACATTAAAGCTATGGGAAGTGCGACCACAGGTACTTACAAAATTTACCCTGCATCGGGAATGAACGCTATAACCGTGCGTTGCGATATGGACACTGCAGGCGGAGGGTGGACTGTATTTCAACGCAGAGTTTCCAGCAGCGATTTCTCCAAAACGTGGAATGAATATCAAGTAGGATTTGGAAATTTAAGCGGGAACTTCTGGCTGGGACTTCAAAGTATTCATATGATATCGACGCAGGCTTGGTACCAGCTTCGTATCGATATGACCAATCTTGACGACGAATACAGATATGCCGAGTACCAGTTGTTTACACTTGGTGATGCTGAATCGCAATACAAGTTACAAATTGACGGGTTTAGTGGTCCTGCTGGGGACAGTTTATCTTATCACAATGGTATAAAGTTTTCAACCAAGGATCGAGATAATGATAAATACTCGGGAAGCTGCGCCCAAGCACATGGTGGTGGCGGATGGTGGTACGATTCTTGCAGTCATTCAGATCTTAACGCTGATTACGGTAACACTCAGTCTTTCAAGGGCAACGTTTGGTATCATTGGATGGGAGGCACCAATCCTTTGAAGACATCGGAGATGAAAATGCGCCGCTGGGAAGACATTTTAGATTAAAACTAAAATATGTTTCGCAAATATCATTGTGCTTGATTTATTTCAGTCAGTGTAATTTACTTGTATGAAAGGAATCAGTTTATCGGCAATAACTTTTGAGAAGCAAAGCCGTGCTGCTGGATAAACATAAAAACTTCGTGAACGGTAATGAGTGGAATATTTTGAGGACTAAATAAGTAATTTGACAGACTTACAAGAACATTATTTAAAAATAAGTAAAAACAATATCAAACACGATTAAAAATTTCACTTATATTTATTTCACCTCACCAACGTTTCGGCCTTACAAGCCTTCTTCAGGGGGATAATAAATAAAAACAATTATAAACGGACGTTACGTCAAGGCGAAAGGCGCATAACATCGTATGGCGGAAAATTTTATACAGAATATTTTAATTTTGTTATTAATATTTTTCTGTGGTATCATTAAATTTCGCACAAATGAAGATTCTGCGGGAATTTATTTGTTTGATATTTATTTATAGCGTTTAAAAAATAATTTATTACCAATTTTCAACACTGGTTGAACATAAGAATATTATTTGTCATTTGATAAGATACCACTCCTTCAATGGAGATGAATTTTGTATTGCTGAGAATGTTTCTAAATTTAATAAAATATTCTATTGCAAAAAAATAACTGTACTTGACATGTTTTATTATGATAATTGTTATAAACTTGGCAAGGTATAACAGAAAAAGAAAACAACCAGAATAAATACTCTGGGACTAGAATACGCTTTTGTCAATAAAAAACAACAGTTTATAGTCATATAAGAAGGCGATGTTGGTACACCGTATAGCTTAAATTTCCACTGACCGTTCGAATTCTTATATCTATCTTAAATTAGGTATTCAATTCGCTAAATTGTTGGTTATAAATTCATTAAATAGATGTTCTTTAAATAACAATGTCATAAATCTTTAAAGAAATAAGAGTAAAGCATTGTTATGCCAGTATTGTCTATGATTTATTCAAAATGCTTTAAATAACATAAAAGAAGTTTAATGATGTTTTTCTCAATTCACGCATCTTATCAAACATCTGATCAAATTAGCACAGTCACATAACACAGCTCATCGACTCGGGGATTTATAGAGGTCCGTTATGTTGGAGTCGATTTAAGGTTTGTTATCAAGCAGTTGCAGGATAAACAAGTAGCTTTTTAAGTGCCTTTGTACGAGGTGCAAGTGTATTCTATGAGTTACTTCCGTCAATATGCTAATAGCCAAGGGCAAACCAAGCTTCTGCTACTGATATTATTATTAAAACATATGTTGTTCGCTTAACTTTCAATTGATGAAAAAGACCTTTGAATGCCACCGAACACGACATCTTCCAAAATTTTGGAGGCTCGGTTTTATTGAGCCTGTTCATGAGCAGTAATGAAAATGCATATTGGTGTGCATGCCACTTACCACCGAGTTGAGCGCTACCCAATATTTACACACTATATACATGTATGTACCGTGCTAAACAACCTTCAAAGATGGTAAACGATAATAGTACAGATTGAGTGTAGGAGGAGACTTTATACCGCCGCCATACGGACCAACAACGTCATTGTAATGTTTAAATTAGTGGAAAAGAACTTTGAAAGCAATCGAACACGACAAATACCAAAATAGTGTAGGGCTGGCTCGGTTTTATTGAAATAGATTATATGGGATCTTTGAAAGCCTCCGAACACGACAAATATGAAACTATAATATAAATGAAATTTTAAAGTGCTTCTTTTTTTAATCATCAATGAGATTGTATCCGAATTTCCCTTTTGAATATAAATAGAAGTGAAGGTAAATCGAAAATTATAAATAACGATTTCGTTGATATCGGTGATTTTTAAAGAGTCAAACTTGCAATCTATGTTTGGTGCACCAAATCTCTTCAAATACATTTACTTTGTGAGACTGCACACACTCTACAAATTACAAAATTTAGAATCAGTATTGAGCCGAAACAAGACAAAGTACCTACTATGTATTGGTTGCCTAAAATGCATAAAACACCGTACAAAGCAAGATTTATTGCTAACTCTAGTTCTTGCACTACTACCCTTAATTATCCGTGCTCTTAACTTCTTGTCTTACAGCTATTAAAGAACATGTAATTAGGTATTGCGATAAGGTTTTTGAAACTTCTGGCAAAAATTTATTTTGGTCGATTAAAAATTCAAATGACGTTTTTAAAAAGCTTAAATCAAATAATTTTCAGGCGTTCTGTTTTTCTACTTATGATTTCTCAACTTTATATACCTCGCTCCCACATAATTTAATAAGAGACAAACTAACCAGTCTCATTGAAAAAAACGTGTGCTGGAGAAAATAAAACCTTCATAGCTTGTAATGAACATAGGGCATTTTTTACAGATGGTTCTTATGATAATTATACTTTATGGACTTATCAAGACCTAATAGAGTCGCCAACTTTCTTACTGGATAATATTTATGTTAGATTCGGTACCTCTATTTATAAACAAGTAATAGGCATCCCAATGGGTACTAATTGTGCACCCCTTGTTGCTGATCTGTTTTTATACTGTTATGAAAGAGACTTGATGTTATCTCTTTCTACTGAACATCAAGATGATATTATTACAACTTTTAACAACACCTCGAGGTACCTTGATGATTTATTAAATATAGATAATAACAATTTTCCATTACTGGTTAATACGATCTACCCTAAAGAACTACAACTTAATAAAGCGAACACTTCAGAACAGCAAGCAAACTTTCTCGATCTAAATCTGTCAATTGAAAATGGTTATGTCACTACTAAAATATATGATAAACGAGATGATTTTAATTTTAATAAAGTAAATTTTCCGTTTTTAGACGGCGATGTTCCCCGTGCAACATCTTACGGGGTTTATATTTCACAGCTTGTTTGCTTTTCAAAAGCTTGCAACGATATTAATGATTTCAATGAACGTAATCTTTGCATTACAGAAAAACTTTTAAAACAAGGTTATCGGTATCACAAATTAAGGAAAACATTTTGCAAGTTTTATCGTCGATACCCAGATCTAATTCATAAATACAGGTGCAGTTTAAAATCACTATTGCAACAAGGTATTTCACAGCCAGTTTTTTTATGGAGATTTAATTTATAAACTTAAGAAAATAAAGGGCAATGTTAATTTCTCCCGGTTATTCGTAAAAACCATCTGTAAATTTAAAAAGAAAGGTTACCAACATGATATTTTACAGCGCTCTGCATGCCTGGTGATTAACCCTTCTACAGTTGATTATTATGCTTACCTCTTTGGTTGCACGACGGTGACAGGGGTTTAAGAGTTTATGAAGGTTTATGGGGAAATCTTTTCTTAAAAGAACCTAGAAGCTCGATTTGTTTCTTTTATCCCTGTCATCGTGTTCTTGCTGATTTTACTCCAGGAGCTCTGGTCTCGGTAAGATCATTGAGTACCCGCCCTTTGGCTTTGCAATGCTATTAAATTCTTATGTTTTATATGTTTGTGTGCTTTTGCATGCAACATTGTTGAGCCAATAAGTGGGTTGGAGTTGTTTCACCAAGACAACTTGTATTTGTTTTGTGATATGAGAACCTATTGGGGCAAGTGTGAGGTTGGTGCACCCTAGAAACTGGTTTAAACCCCCAGTGGCAATTTCATTTGCCACTGACCGTTCCAAGGTGGTAACCCCTCGGGTTCTCATTTTTGTTAATTGTTAGTGGTGTCTCTTTTGAAACTGATAATTTTATTAACCATGCTCAATCCCTCTCTTCTTCTTGACTGTGTGGGGAGGCTGTTTTTTCTGAATGTGGAGATTCCTGATATGCATATTTCACCTTTTTGTCATTGATTCGAGCTGAGGTTAAAGTAACAGAGATGTCGAGTAAGTTTACAGCTACATAAATCATAAAAATGTAGATTTTAGAGTATAATGTACAGAGAAGAAGTGCGACATCAAATAACAATTTTTTGATGATTGGCTTACATTCCAATGCAAGGTAATCTTTGTGGAGCGATCGCCGAAATTTAACGGTAAGCGTGCTCTTAAAGACAGTGGTTATTTGAAAGAACAAAGTGGTACCCCAGTGGGCAATCAACGTTTATTCAACGTCGAAAACAGGGTAAAGTTTGGTTGAAACGTTGAACAACTACAATGCAACGTTGTTTCAACGTTAATTTTTCAACGTTGAAATGTAGTTGAAGTCTGACGTTATACATAAACGTTGAAAATTGTCATGATTTACATTTGCAACCATTTGTTAAGGTTTAAATGCTGTATAAACGTTGAACTACTGCCGACGTTATGTAATTAAAAAAAGATTTTATTATGAGAGATATGTTCGTATAGTTATCAGGGGAGTAGCTATCCCCCAATTTATGTTGATTCATAACTGGACGGAGGGGGGGGGGGGGGGGGTTCGGAGACATGCCCCACACCCCGATTTTTTTTATAACAATTGTGCAATCAAAAGCATTCTGTGCGTTTCTGACGTGAATCATGTGGATTCAGCAGTGTACACGCGTATAGACAGCTGCGCGCCTGTTTATACAAAAAACAGAAAACACGAGGTTTGAATATTTGTAATTTGTGACGCACCAAGAGATTTTTGGCCCGACAGCTTTGACGTCGTTTTCTAGAAACCGAGGTGAAAGGATGACGTCAGAAAAACTGTCAATTTTAATCCAATTATCAGCGCCGATAGCCTTTGTAATTATTTTCTTCGTGTTGTCGACCTTTGTAAGTTTCTCCGTATGGATGATTTCCCTTATTTTATTTCACGCCACCGGAAACTATTTTAGCTACGAGTGGCCAAATGTGGCCACATGTGGTCGCAACACGAATAATTGATTTTATACAGATATGTAGTTATTTAAAGGGATATTTAATCTGGTAAGTGGGTTTGTATTACATTTTCAAGTATGATTTTTGTATTTTACAGTCGTGCAAATAAACGTATTTACTGATTTTAGCTTAGACAGTTTTATTTCCGTGGCCGAGTGGTTAAGGTCATTGGTTGACAACCACAAGCCCCCTCACCGCTGTGGGTTCGAATCCTACCGGAGTCGAAATCTGTCATATGAGGAAGCTGTCCCGCTAGCTTACGGAAGGTCGGTGGTTCTACCCAGGTTCCCGCCCGTGCCTGAAACAATGCCCGGAGGGGCACCTGGGGTCTTCCTCCACCAGAAAATAGCTGGAATGTCTAGGTCCCCATCAGGGGTTCGACATTAATGGCAGATAGATAGATAGATAGATAGATTTCTAAACTACCGGAAGGGATAAGTTTTTGCGGATTGAAATACTTGAATAAGACAAGAAAATGTAAAAATGGAAAATTGAGAAGAAACTAAAATCTTTTTATTACATAATTTTACTGGCAATTACACCTAATACTTTGAACATTTTTATTTTCTTATATTCAGGTCAACCACCATCTTCGGTGTGGACAACTGACAGCTGTACACTACAGTTTTGACTATGCCAAACAAATATTCTTCTCCAAATATCTACAGCAGGTGGATCCTCTTTATTTCAAGACTCCTCAGAGATATGCAAGTTTTGGAATGTGCTGCAAAGCATTAAGTAAGCAATCCATTAAATTTACATTTTCTCTATGTTGTTCTTTTTGTGAGCCAACACACATAAAGTAGCCTTTAGCCTTAGGTTGAATAGATCTAGCACAAATTGATTGTCATACAATTTATATTACATTTTGGAAATTGCTATATAATTAACATTTGAACTAGTCTAAGAAATAAAATAATTGATTTTATATTTAAACTTTATAATAATGACATTATTTTATTATCAGTTAGAATATTGTCTGAGTTTGCCAGACTAATGAACAATTCCTGCTTTTCTACAGATATGGTGCCTGGAGAGCCATGGTGGGTTTTAGTAAAACCATTTCAGCACCAAGAAGGCAGTTAAAACCAAATTCACCCCTGACTGGGACATTCGATTATAACAAGTTAGTATTTTGGGTTATTTATTAGTGATGACATTGTGTATTATTATTAGTTTTAAACAGTGCCTGGTTATTTTCAAAACAATAGAACTTTTTTATGTATACATTTATGTTTGTGGTTCAACATTTCATAAACACATTCATGTAGTAAGATAACAACAGCCACAGTGATCTTTGGCAGAACAATAAACACTCATCAGTGGCCAGAATTATATTATCTATGTAGGAGTTTGGAATCTGAATATACACAATTTTATTTAAAAAAAAACTTTTATTACATCAGATTTTCAGTGTCCATGTGCGAGTTAAATTATCATGATTATAAGTTGGCATGCCTTTAATAATTGATATGTGCTTCATTAGATAATTCATTATTATTCGCATACTACAATTCCAAAATATATATATACAATGTATTTGCTTATTAAATTTTCAAGGTTTGGTGGTGTACCAGTACAGCAGAGAGGCCAGCAGAGTTAATTCGATCCTCACAGGAAGGCTTCAACATTTTCTACAGTTCTTTCGATCCTCAAGGAGAGGCTTCAACATTCCGCAGATAACCAATGAACAGTGTGATTATATGAACTGTACCCTACAGAATATAATCATGAAATAAACTCAGTTGATAAAGCAGTGAATTAATCTTGTACTTTAGAAGCTTTATATGTGGACTGAGATGTACAAAATGTTTAATATGTAATGAATGTTACTAAAAACCATTGTTAGCAATATAAGTTATTATTATGGTATAAACATGGACAGAGGAATGTATTGTATTAACAAGTGTTAAATGAGTTGTTCATGTACGAGGGGTGATCAATAAATTCGCGGAAAAGTGTTCCCATTTAGTTATTTATGAAAGTACATTTAAGAAATTTCTCCATGAACCCAATCCATATTTTGTCTATTGATACGTAAAATTATAGACCAGAGACCTTATTTATGTTTGACGAATGGTTTCCTTAGTAACGCCATTGACGTCATCTCGGCCCAAAATTCCATATTTTCCTATCAACAAAGGTACGAATCACGGCGTCTTATTCATCCCGTAGCTAACGCACGTCAACCAAATTATAAGTGAAGATTCCGCCAATATTAGGCATGACGTTCATGACGAAAAAAAATTTTATGACGTTATGAAGGTAAACAAAAGCGGTTTTCTTTGATGACAGGTGTTAAAATGAGTGTCGAACAGCGATCAGCTATTGAATTTTGCGTGTTAAATGGAATTTCGCGAGGAAAAACTATTGAAATGCTACAACAGGCTTATTGAGATTCATCAGTGAAAAAGACGGCGGTTTATTAATGATATAATAGGTTCAAGGAGGGTCGACAAGGCACTGGTGATGACGAGCGCAGCTGCCGCCCAGTGACAAAGACGTCATCGTACGTCGCTGACGTTAAGGATCTGCTGGACAAAGATAGGCGTCTTACGATTCGCGAGATAACTGAAAGGGTTGACTGTAGTTACGGAACAGTGTTCAACATCATCCATGACAAACTTAACATGCGACGAGTCTGTGCACGCTGGATTCCAAAACAACTGACTGATGAGCAGAAGCGGCTAAGAACTGAGTCTTGTAAATGGATGATACAGCGGTATGAACCCAAGGGTATGCCTTCATGGAGAAGATCGTGACTGCCGACGAGACCTGGATCAGCATGTACAGGAGCTGGGATTCGAACCTAGAGCACCCGCCGTACAGCCCTGACCTGTCACCTTGTGACTTTTCCTTGTTCCTGTGGTCAAGAGCAACCTCCAGGGAATCCACTTCGACAGCATTGACGGACTTTCCTCTGCAGTGAAGGTCGCAATCTCGAATATTAAGACTGAGTCATTTAGGAGAAGTTATTTAGATGCCTGGATAACCAGGTGTAGGAAGTGCGTATCGTTTAGGGGTGAATATTTTGAAAAGGACTAGACATACTGGACAATAATTAATGGTAAGTTGTCATGGGCAGTTTCAACGTCGTTGACGTCAATATGACGTTGGGCCGGGATTCGCTAGGTGATGTTACTATAGTAACAATAATTTGATACGTGTATAAGCAATCGCCGTGAAATTTTCGGATCTAAGCAGAATTAAATGATGTTGAAATGTGTAAAAAAATTACTGAAAACACACGCATGCTAAATAAACGAGAACACTTTTCCGCGAATTTATTGATCACCCCTCGTATTGTCACCTAAAGGATAAACTTTTGAATTACCAAATTCCTTAGTTTGTTGGCAGGTTGTTAACATTTTCACAACAATTTGAAATATCACATGTTAGTTATACTGTATAATTATCAAAATTCAGACAATTGATAATAAGAACACCTTAAAATTTAAATACCACATTACCCTGCAAATTTGTTAATGTGCTACTCCTATGTTAACATAAGTATTAAAAATTCTACTTGGTTAATGTACCAGATAATAATGTTGTAGAAGAAAGTACCATAAGATTGTTTAATACATCACTTGCCTAGAAATAATGTTAGGTGTGTGATTGCCAATTTTTTAGCGTTATCATCTGCAAAAAATAAAGACATCAGTGATCAGAATGATACCTCCTGTTACACTATTTTAAAAAAAAATTGTAGTTCTGCAGCTTCCAAATGCATCTTTTACATGAAACTTGTAACCGAAAAAGTATATGTCCTATTCACTTAATATATCTCCCTAAACAAAGTAATCTGTGACAAAAAGAATGATTACTCCTGCTTCACTACTTAGTTTTAGATTTGCAGCTTCCAAATGCAACTTTAGGCGAAACATGTTTTCCCTGGAACACCAAATTGTAGTTTAAGTTATTGTTATTATTATGACTTTTGCTACTGTTGTTGTTATTTTTATCACTTTTGTTATAACCTAATTTGTTGTTAATATTTTCATGTTTATATGATAAAAATGTGCATTCCCTCATGTATACAGCTTAAGATATAAATAAACATATATTCTGTTCAATTTTGTTTTTACTACCTTATTTCAACAATAGGCAAACCAAACTCCAACCACATAACACCCATAATTCAACCTCATGTCAACGTTATTTGCTGTTGATTTAACTGTCGATTCAACGTTGTTGAAACGACAATGGCAACGTTGATACAACGTTGAAATTTCAACGTCATTTCAACTTAAAAAACAAACGTTTTTCAACCACATTTCAACGTTGAAAAATGACAAAATTTCAACGTTGTTGCCCACTGGGACGTAAGTGTAGCAAAACAATTATGCACTTGTTTTTGAAAAGGAAAAACCATTACTGTGGTTTATCAAAAACTAAAATTTTGAACGACAAACAAAAACAAACATTCTCTTGAAATGTGGCAGCAATATCAAATGGGACACGCCACGGGAACAGGTACCTTCGGTCATATTTTGGGACATTTTAGTGTTACTATATTTAGAATGAACTTCAACTATCATTTATTTTTTCATAAATAAGACGTGATTGTATTACACATTTTGACAATAAAATGACATTTTTACCGCAAAATGCATAATAATTAATGCTATCTGTTCAACTTTATGACGTCATTTCAAGGATTGACGCAAACTGTCTGAAGGTACATTTTCCCGCGACGCGCCACAAATATAAATTTGTTGCATGATCTGAAAAAAAAGTAATATATGCATATCAGGAATCGCCACACTCACAAAACACAGCCTCCCCACGCAGCGAAAAAGAAGAGAGGAAGAGAGAGAGAGCATGTTTTTATTAGTATGTCAATTCAAATAGGACGCCACAAACAAATAACAAAGAAGAAAACCTTTGCGGATACCGCCTTGGAACGGTCAGTTGCAAAACAAATTGCCACCAGGTTCTAGGGTGCACCAACCTCACACTTGCCCCAACAGGTTCTCGTATCACAAAACAAGTACAAGTTTTCTTGGTGAAATAACTCCAACCCATCCATCGACTCAACAATGTTGCATGCAATAGCATATAAACATATAAAACATAAGAAGCTAATAGCATTGTAAAGCTAAAAGGTAGGTACATGTACTCAATGACCATACCGAGACCAGAGCTCCTGGAGTAAAATCAGCAAGAACACGATGACAGGGATAAAGGAAACGTATCGAACTTCTATAGGTTCTTTTAAGAAAAAAAAAAGATTTTCCCATAAACCTTCATAAACTCTTAAACCCCTACCACCGTCGTGCAACCAAAGAGGTAAGCATAATGATCAACTGTAGATGGGTTAATCACCAGGCCTGCAGAGCGCTGTAAAATATCATGTTGTTAACCGTTCTTTTTAAATTTACAGATGTTTTTTATGAATAAGCGGGAGAAATTAACATTCAATTTGCCTGTTATCTTCTTAAGTTTGTAAATCAAATCTCCATTAAAAAAACCGGCTGTGAAATACCTTGTCGCAATAGTGATTTTAAACTGCACCTGTATTTATGAATTAGATCTGGGTATCGACGATAAAACTTACAAAAGGTTTTCCTTAATTTATGATACCGATAACCCTGTTTTAAAAGTTTTTCTGTAATGCACATATTACGTTCATTGAAATCATTCACATCGTTGCAAGCTCTTGAAAAGCGAACAAGCTGTGAGATATAAACCCCGTGAGATGTTGCGCGAGGAACATCGCCGTCTAAAATTAACTATATTAACATTAAAATCATCTTTGTTTTCATATAATTTAGTAGTCACGTAACCATTTTCAATGGACAGATTTAGATCAATAAAGTTTGCTTGCTTTTCTGAAGTGTTCGCTTTATTAAGCTGTAGTTCTTTAGGATAAATCTTATTAAACAGTGATGGAAAATGGTTATTATATATACTTAATAAAGCTTTAGTTTGGGGAAATAATGTAATGAACCAACATATCCAGAAAATACAGTCTTCCCACACAACAATAAAGCAAGAAAATAAGCATGGGTTAATACCATTATTGATTTAAAACGACATTACCTCTAATAACCAAGCGGTTGGTTACCGATTTTAAATATGAAAGGCAACGTAAAAGTAGTTTTTATTAGAAATGTATATTGAATTCACAGTATATTTAGCTGAAATAAAATTTTCTAATATGAGCAAAACTTATGAAAAACTCTTAAGAAGTTACGATTAATTGATTATCAGTATGTTTATATACTCACGCAGTATGTCAACTCATTAAACGGACACAGACGGATCCCGGATTCCGGACACTTGATAACAGATTTTCGTGCTACCCGATATTTCCGTCACGTGAATTCAACGAGGTCTGGTAATTTGGTTGCAATTTAAGTTTATTTTAGCAGTCGCAGGATACCAAGTTCCCTTTAAGATTAATTTGTACAAGTGCATTCTAATAGTTGTTTTCGTCAATATGCCTATTGTCAAAGGCATATTACGCTAGGCGCATTGTTAATGACTTTATTATTTAAACACAAATTTTAAAAGTATCTTTCAATGGAATTAAAACATAATATAATATACAGTCATTTCCAGTATTATTGTCGTTTTTTTTATTTTCAAGATCCACTACCATTTGTACAGTAACGACTTGCACACGTGTGACAGTCAGTTACAAGACACTTAACATTTACCGTTAGGCACAACAATTAGCAGTTAATTGAAAGAAACTTCAAGTGGTATACATTGACAAACGCAGCAGCCAGTTACATGTAATTGTAGGCACTAAACGCTTATAAGAACATACTCGTTAAATGATTCTCCATATACATGTGTCTTCAGACATTGAATAAACTTCTTTCGTGCTCTGTTAAATAGTTTTATATTGTGAACTGTATTACCAGGTAAGACGACCATTTATTATTTCTTATTTCTATTTTTATAATTATTCTTTCTAAAATAACTTTAAATGTTGCAGTTTAGTTCTCTGCCTGGCTATATTAATTCGAGTAGTCATTTTAATTGTATATAATTTTTGTTAAATATTTTGTGTAATAGTATTAAAAAAAGCCTAACAGTGTTTGAAGTTTCTATTTATCTTTTTATCTGATTATCTATTTAAGGGCCTATAACTTTGCTAATAATTTATTTATCTGTATTTGTAATCGTTTCAGTTAAAATTATATTTTTGAAATAATATTAACGAAAGTTGTATTCCTAGGTTGCTAGGAAACGAATCATGCATCGGATATTCGTACTGGTAATGCTTCTTTGGCGGGATGTAATCTGCGAGACGGCGGATAATCAGTGCACTCATATCATCAATATCAGTAACGGAGCAAGTTCGTGTGCTGTAAACGAGAATGTTTCGAAAGAGTACATACATCAGGAAATGAAACAACTGATGTTAAAGTTAACCAATCTGTTATTAATCCATGATTCAACGGATGAGTTGCTTGCCCGGAGACTGAAACCTCGCGATTGTCAAGACATTAAAGCTATGGGAGGTGTAACTACAGGTACTTACAAAATTTACCCAGGGTCGGGAATGAACGCTTTAACCGTGCGTTGTGATATGGACACTGCAGGCGGAGGGTGGACTGTATTTCAACGCAGAGTTTCCAGCAGCGATTTTTCCAAAACGTGGAATTAATATCAAGCAGGATTTGGAAATATAAGCGGAAACTTATGGCTGGGACTTCAAAGTATTCATATGATACCTACACAGGCCTGGTACCAGCTTCGTATCGATATGAAAAATCTTGACGACGAATACAGATATGCCGAGTACCAGTTGTTTGCACTGGGGACGCCGACACTCAATACAAGTTATTCATAGACGGGTTTAGTGGTCCTGCTGGGGACAGCTTATCTTATCACAACGGTATGAAGTTTACGACAAAAGATAGAGACAACGATAAAAGCAAGGGAAACTGCGCACAAATATATGGCGCAGGCGGATGGTGGTATAACAATTGTATTTATTCAAGTCTTAAAGGTGATTATGGCAATACTCAGTCCTACAAGGGAAACATTTGGTATCGTTGGATGGGAGATAGCACTCCTTTAAAAACAACAGAAATGAAAATCCGTCGCTGGGAAGGCATCTTGGGTTAAAATAAAAATCTGTTTTGCAAATATTCACTGTGTTTGATTTGTTTTAGTCAGTGTAATTTAGGTATGAAAGGATTCATGTAATCGGCAATTACTTTTACGATGCAAGGCCGTGTTGCTGATTAAACAGAAGACAAAATAAGTACGAAAAGAACAGTGGTACGATTTCGTGAACGGAAATAAAATGGTATATATTTGGGAATAAGAAAAGACAATTAACAGTCTTGTTATCAATTTATAAGATATCAATCCTAATGAGATGAAAATTCGTAGCTTGGAACATATCTTAGTCTATTAAAACATTCTATTGCAAAAATATCTGTACTTGACATGTATTCTACCATGATCATTGTAATAAACTTACCTTTTGAGATGCCGTGTTGCTTGTCAAGTTATAACATGAAAAGAAAACATCCCAGAAAAAAAGAAAACTCTGGGACTAAAACAAACATTTTGTTCAATATGAAATAACAGTTAATAGCCATATTAGAAAGTGGTATTGGTACACCGTATAATCAGGGCCCAAGATCATAAAACTAAATCAGGAGATCAGTCTCAAATCTCAAGAATCTGATTGGCTGAAATGGCGACTTAGTTTTATTATCTTGGGCTCTGGTTTTTTCACAGACCTTTCCGAGAAAGTTCATTTATAAATGTATCTATCTAATATTATGTTTTCAATTCGCAAAAGGTTGTTGCTTATTAAAACACAGAATTGTTTTCAATTACAATATCAGAGATGCTTAAACAATTAAGAGTAAAACATAGTTATTGTCAGTTCTTTGTATATGATTCATTGAAAATACTTTAAATAAGGACGTTTAATTGTAATTTCCTCAGTGCACGCTAAAGTGTTTAATGGTATTTTCCTTCGTGCATGCTAAATGATAGTGTCACTAGCTGGGAGCGAACCCGCACCATTACGGCGACAGCGCCTAGCCCTGCAATTCCTGCGACGTAACCAACTGAGTTAGCTGGGACAAACCCAAAGAAGGTTGATCGGATAGCCTTGATATACGTAACCATCACTGAATGACATCGGTAACGTGTTAAAAAACTTAAAATATTTCAAATATTTCTAAAGTGTTTAAAAAACTTAAAATATTTCAAGAATGAAAACAAAAGCGAGACTCGGTACATATTGATAATATAAAAATATATAACATTTAAAAATGAAAATCACTAACAAACGGACAGCAAATAAGTGTCTACAAGATTTCTACAAGAAACTTGTCTAAGATTATGACATAAATAATAAGTGTTTTCAAATATCAAATTTATAATTTTAACTGTAACAGACCTGTTAACACAGAACAGATGATCTAACATACATAGTAAATATAATTAAATCGGAAGTAAAAGTCACTCACAAGAGGTTCAAACATGTACTTATCAGCCCAAAATGTCATCGAAACTCGCTCCTTTTCAGTCATTGACGGGTATTACATAGTAGTACAATTGATAATAACCAGTTCCGAGACATAGAAGTATACCAGACATAACTGTGAATATGCAACTTCAAATCAGTAAGATTACGATGCCAGATATATAATGAAAACGAAAAAGATATCATCCTCTACAAATTTACCATGAAGCATCAACAACAAGTGTTGTTTATTTTTTCACGGATAAGTATGAAATAGGTGTCCATCGTTTAATGACACAGTTAATCGATATCATACATTGTACTAATGACAGTATTCACTAATTTGCGCAGGGAGAGTTTCTATGACCGCCACACTGTAAAAGTATTGCTACATTGTAAAAAGTGAAATATGCATACAAGTATCAGGACTGGCCACATTCTGATGACACAACCTCGCCCCACAGTCAAAAAGCAGAGAGGAACAGAGAGCATGGTTATAAAATGAATTATGATGGATTTCAAAATAGACACCACAAACAATTAACGAAAATGTGAAGGTAAATAACAAAACGAACTTTCACGGCTACGAGACATGTTACATTTTGTACCTCCTGAGCTAACCGGAACAAAAACCGCAAACGGGTTTCGCGAAGACATGTAGCTCTGATCAACGTGACAATAATTATATGACACCGTCAACAGATTGTATTTCGATAAAAGTTCTGACAAGTTTGCATATTGAAATCACAATATATTTATCCGAAATGAAATTATCTTATACAAGAAAGTCTTATGAAAAACGCTGATTGAAGAGGTTACGATTTCTCGGTTGCAAGTATGTTTATATACATGTACTCACTCAGTATATCAACTCATTAATAGGACACAGGCGGATCCCGGATTTCGGACACTTGATAACAGATTTTTGTCCTACCCGATATTTCCGACACGTGATTTCAATAAGGTCTGGTATTTTGGTTGTGATTAAGGTTTATTTTAGCAGTCGCAGGATACCAAGTTCCCTTTAAGTTTAATTTTTACAAGTGCATTCGATCAGTTGTTTTTGTCAATATGCCTATTGTCAAAGGCATATAACATGTTCGCTAGGCACATTGCTATTTATTTTATTAATAAAATACAAATTTTAAAAGTATCTTTGAACGGAATTTCAGCATTATATTATATACAGTTATTTCCAGTATAATTGTCGCTATTTTTATATTCCGAATCCGCTGAAGAAACAAACCCTCTGAAGACATCGGAGATGAAAATCCGCCGCCGGGAAGACATCTTAAGTAAAGACTAAAATATGTTACTTTAATTGCTTCTGTCGAATGTAACTAACTTGAATGATATGATTCATATAAGCAACAAAAACTTTGGAGATGCAAAGCCTTGCTACTGATTAAATAGAACGAAATATGCAGAAATAACAGTGGTACGTTTGTGTGTTTAAACAGTTATTTAAAAGACTTAGTAGAACAATATTTGTTATCATTAGATACAATAATAATCCTTCAACGAGGATGAAAACATCGACTTTGGAGATGTATCTTTATTGAATAATAAACGACCGAGATGCCGTATTGCTTGTACAAGTACAACCGGAAAAGAAAACAAATCAGAATGAACGTTAGTATAAACGGTGGCATTTGTTAAAGTTGAAGATTTATGTATATAAAGAGATGTGGAGTGACAGTAAAGGAGTATACACGTACATATACGTCTGAAGTATGACATTGGTTCAAACTGGTTTCTCGAAAGTTAACTTATAGTAGGTTCTATTAAGACAAAAGTCATTCGACGATCAATAAGCAAAATTAAAGTAAATGATATTGAAATTACGGCTGCTGAATTAAATATGCAGTGTTCTAATGGGATGATCACCCTAATCATTGTATTAATGGTAGATATACTGATTGTGCGGCAGCCAAATGGAGTTTAATGGTTCGTTTAAGACTTTGCCGAAGTATTGCTGTTCGAACAAAAAATCAAAGAAGATTAAATGCAAAGGTGTTGTTAACCAATAATGTTTTTCGATAGAAAAACTTAAAATAGATGTGCTGTTTGTAATGTAAATGTTCCAATGCATATCAAAGATTCATTTAAAAAAGTTAATTTTAAAGTGTTTCGTCAGCAAAACAAAGCGTACACGTGTCCTTGAAAAGGAACAGTCATTACTATGATTAACTAAAAAAAATAAAAATTTTACGACAGCAGTAAAACAAACATTAGCTCCAAAACTGGCAGCCATTTCAATTGCTTAGATTCATATGGATTGTCTGTAGTAATAATTTGGAGACACAATGACATTACTAAATTAACTGTTACAGTGTTCCTCTTTGAAGATTTACAATAACTGTGCTTCACTTTTGAATTATAAATGTTTATGTCTTTTTCTTTTAAGGTTTGAATGAGATTCTACACATCTGCAGACTGAGGTTTAAAACAAAAAGCCTTTTAATCTCATAAATATAAACAACTTGTGTTTTTCTCATGTTTCTCAGGCATTTATTTACGATTACATGTATTACTTATCTTGTGTGCCAATCTGGAGTTTATCAGGCATGAATTTATAAACAGAGTTTTCGATGTTCAGATTTTGTTCTTTTTTCTTTCAAAAGATTCTTAAGGACGGATCATTGGCTACAATTACTCGCTCGATTGCGTACGTTAAATAAGTAAATAAAATGTTTTAATATTTTGATATTTCCAAAGATAAAAAATAAACACAAACTAATACAATATTGTTTCGAATCTTCTATGTTCAACCGAAACGCATTGAATACAGTGTGTATAGTTTTGCCCAGCCATGTTGTTATTTAATATTTATTCTTGAGTAGTGAATATCTTGTTCTAAACGTTATTGTCAGTATTAAAAATCGGCCATATTCTTTCATCCGACAAACACTTTTTTTCAACTTTTGAATTAATAGTTAACGTGTTTCTTATTTTGTTTATTTTAGTTTCTTTCTTGCTCTTTGTTAACCACGGACATAGTTTGAAGTTTAGTATCAGAAGAGACAAACAAGTTGTTGTTGTTTTTTTTCATTTTAATATTCAATGTAGCCAATTTAAAACTAACATGATTACAATGTTTGGATTTTTCTGCCTGGTTATTTGTTCGCGTAATTCTTTTTTTCCTTAAAAATTTGTTAAAAACAATTAACGAATGTTAAAATGTGTTTGTATTACTAGGTTGCGAGGAAAAGAAACATGCATCGGATATTTGTACTGTTGCTCCTTCTTGGACGGGATGTAATATGCGCGATGGCGGAGAAACATTGCTTTCAAATCATCAATATCAGTAACGGAGCAAGTTCGTGTGCTGCAGACGACCATGTTTCTAAAGAGTACATGCAGCAGGAAATTAAGCAACTGATCGCAAATTTAAGCAATTTGTTATTAAATCATAATTCAACGGACGAGTTTCTTGATCGAAAACTGAAACCTCGCGATTGTCAAGACATTAAAGCTATGGGAAGTGCAATCACGGGTACTTACCAAATTTACCCTGCATCCGGAATGAACGCTATAACCGTGCGTTGTGATATGGATACTGCAGGCGGAGGTTGGACTGTATTTCAACGCAGAGTTTCCAGCAGCGATTCACAGTAGCGCTATTTGTGCAGTGTGGCGGCCGTAAAAAGTCTCCCCGTACATTTAGTCAGTACTGTTATCAGTAAATTAACCCGTTACCGATGTCATGCAGTGATTGTTACGTATATCAGGGCTATCCGATCAACGTTTTTTGGCGTTGTCCCGGTTAGCTCAGTTGGTTACGTCGCAGGAATTGCATGGCTAGGCGCTGTCGCCGTGACGGTGCGGGTTCGCTCCCAGCTAGAGACACTATCATTTGAAATTCACAGTAGCGCTATTTGTGCAGTGTGGCGGCCGTAAAAAGTCTCCCCGTACATTTAGTCAGTACTGTTATCAGTAAATTAACCCGTTACCGATGTCATGCAGTGATTGTTACGTATATCAGGGCTATCCGATCAACGTTTTTTGGCGTTGTCCCGGTTAGCTCAGTTGGTTACGTCGCAGGAATTGCATGGCTAGGCGCTGTCGCCGTGACGGTGCGGGTTCGCTCCCAGCTAGAGACACTATCATTCCAAAACGTGGAATGAACATCAAAAGCAGGATTCGGAAATATAAGCGGGAACTTCTGGCTTGGATGTTTTCTCCAAAACATGGAATGAATATCAAGCAGAAATTTAAGCGGGAACTTCTGGCTTGGACATCAAAGTATTTATATGATATCGACGCAGGCATGGTACCAGCTTCGTATCGATATGACCAATCTTGACGACGAATACAGATATGCCGAGTACCAGTTGTTTACATTAGGTGACGCTGAATCGCAATACAATTACAAGTTGACGGGTAAAGTGGTCCTGCCGGGGACAGCTTATCGTATCACAACGGTATGAAGTTTTCGACAAGGGATCTGGACAACGATTATCACTCGGACAACTGCGTCATTCTCCACGGCGGTGGCGGCTGGTGGTACAATGCTTGTAGTCATTCAGAACTTAACGGGGATTACGGCAACACTCAGCCTTACAAGGGCATAATTTGGTATCATTGGATGGGATCCACCCATCCTTTAAAGACAACGGAGATGAAAATCCGCCGCTGGGAAGCCATCTTAGGTTAAGATTAAAATCTGTTTTGCAAATATTCACTGTGATTGATTTGTTTCAGTCAGTACAATTTACTTGTGTGAAAGAAATCATGTAATTGGCAATAACTTTCGAGATTCAAAGCCGTGCTGCTGATTAAACAAGAGAAAAAATAGGAAAGAAAATAACATTGGTTCGTTTTTATGAACGGAAATAAAATGGTATAGTTTTGGGAATAAAATAAGTGCTTTGACAGACTTAACAATTTTTGTTATGATGTTGTGAGATACCACTTTTTCTAAGGAGATGAAAATTCGTCGTTGGGAATGTATATTAGTTTTAACATTAATAAAACATTCTATTACAATACTGTTCTTGACATAGGTTCTATCATGATCATTGTAATAAACTTTGCTAGGAAATAAACGTTTGAGATGTCGTGTGGCTTGTCAAGGTATATCATGAAAAGACAACAAATCAGAAAAAAGAAGAAATCTCGGGGACTAAAACATTTTGTTCAAAATGAAATTGCAGTTTATTTAGAAGATGGTATTGGTACACCGTATAATTTGGTTTTGTCACTGACCTTTCCGAGAAAGTTCATTTATATCTATCTTATTTTAAGTTTCCAATTCGCAAAAGGTTGTAGCTTATTAACTCATTGAAGTTTGTTCAAATACAATATCATAGATCCTTAAACAATGAAGAGTAAAGCATCGTTATTGTCAGTTCTTTGTTTTTGATTCATTCAAAATACTTTAAATAAGGAAGTTTAATCACGGCATTTTCCTCAGTGCACGCTAAAGTGTTTAAAAAAACTTAAACTATTTAAAGAATAAAAACAAACGCGAGACTCAGTACATATTGATAATATAATAATATAACATTTAAAAATGAAAATGAAAATCACTAACAAACGGACAGCAAAGAAGTGTCTACAATAGTTCTACATGAGACTTGTCTACGATTATGAAATAAATAAGTGTTTTCAAATATCAAATTTATAATTTAACTGTAACAGACTTGTAAACACAGAACAGATGATGTAACATAGTGAATATAATTAAATCCGAAGTTAAAATCACTCTCAAGAGGTTCAAGCATGTACTTAACAGTCCAAAACGTCGACGAAACTCGCCTCTGTTCAGTTATTTATGGGAATCACATACAAGTTGTACAATTAAGAAATTATCAATAGCTTTCGGTGAATTATCGCAGGATAATTCACGGGGCGGAGTTCAGATGCGTAAGGATATATCACGAGGGGCGTATCTACGCAGCTGAACGACACTTAATAACATATTTTTGCTTTACCAATATTTCCGCTACGTGGTTTTAACGAGGTCTGGTATTTTGGTTGCAATTTAAGTTTATTTAAGCAGTCGCAGGATGCCAAGTTCCTTTTAAGTTTAATTTGTACAAGTGCATTCTAATACTGTAAAACTGGTTTTATTCGCGTTAGTTTTTTTCATAAATACGCGAATAAAGAAAATTTCTGATTTTTTGTCAAAAATCGCGAAATTTCGACCTCGCGAAATTAAAGCGTTTTACAGTAGTTGCTTTCGTCAATATGCCTATTGTCAAAGGCATATTACGCTAGGCGCATTGTTATTGACTTTATTATTTAAACACCAATTTTAAAAGTATCTTTCAATGGAATTACAGCATTATATTATATACAGTTATTATTGTCCCTATTTTTATATTCATGATCCACTCCTATTTGTACAGTAACGACTTGCACACATGCGAGAGACAATTAAAAGACACTTAACATTTACCATAAGCACTTAGCATTAAGCAGTAAATTGAATGCAACTCTAAGTGGTATACAAAGTAAAACGCAGCAGCCGGTTACATGTAGGCTTGTACACTTGTACACTTGTATGTACAGAATTGTTATTAATATGATTTTCCATGTACATGTGTCTTCAGTCAGTGAATAAACTTCTTTCGTGCTTTGTTAACTGTATGACAAGGTAAGTCGACCATTTGTTGTTTCTTATTTCTATTTATAATATTATTCTTTGTAAAAAAACTTTCCAATGTTTGCAGTTCAGTTCTTTGCCTGGCTATATTAATTCGAGTAGTCATATAAATTGTGTTAATTATTTTGGCTAGAATGCAGTTTACCGGTACGGATGTTTACATAGAGCTCGCATAATAATTGTATATTAATAATTTAATGCAAGCGGGGGTGTGGGGGCAGGAGCCCCCATTAACCACTATATTCTGAACTAACTGTTAAATGAATAAATGAATTATAATGCAGGCGGAGTTATGGGGCGACAACGACAAATTTTACGTACCGGTAAACTGCAGGTGTCCCATTATTTTATGTAATAGTATTAAAAATAGCTTAACAATGTTTGAAGTTTTTGTCTGATGATCTATTTAAGGGCCTATAACTCTGCTAATTATTTATTTATCAGTATTTGTAATCATTTCAGTTAAAATTATATTTGTGAAATAATATTAACGAAAGTAGTATTTCTAGGTTCAGAAGAAACGAATCATGCATCGGATATTCGTACTGGTATTGGTTTTTTGGCGGGATGTAATCTGCGAGACGGCGGATAATCAGTGCACTCAAATCATCAATATCAGTAACGGAGCAAGTTTGAGTGCTGTAAACGAGAATGTTTTTAAAGAGTATGTACATAATGAAATGAAACATCTGATGGCAAATTTAACCAATCTGTTATTAATCAACGATTCAACTGAAGAGTCGCTTGTTCGGAGACTAAAACCTCGCGATTGTCAAGACATTAAAACTATGGGAAGTGCGACCACAGGTATTTACAAAATTTACCCTGCATCGGGAATGAACACTATAACCGTGCGCTGTGATATGGACACTGTAGGCGGAGGATGGACTGTATTTCAACGCAGATTTTCAAGTAGCGATTTCTCTAAAACGTGGAACGAATATCAAGCAGGATTTGGAAATATAAGCGGGAACTTCTGGCTAGGACTTCAAAGTATTCATATGATATCTGCTCAGGCCTGGTACCAACTTCGTATCGGTATGACCAATCTTGACGATGAATACAGATATGCCGAGTACCAGCTGTTTCACTTGGGGATGCCGAAACACAGTACAAGTTATTTATAGACGGGTTTAGTGGTCCTGCTGATGACAGCTTAACTTCTCACAATGGTATGAAGTTTACAACCAATGATCGAGATAATGATGTCTACTCGGCAGGAAACTGTGCCAAAGTCTACGGCGGTAATGGTGGCTGGTGGTACAGTGCTTGTACAACTTCAAATCTTAATGGTGATTACGGTAACACTCAGTCCTACCAGGGCATTGTTTGGAGTAACTGGATGGGAGGTACATCTCCTTTAAAGACAACGGAGATGAAAATGCGCCGCTGGGAAGGCTTGTTAGGTTAAAATTAAGACTAAAATCTATTTGCAAAATTTTACTTTATTTGAATTGTCTCTGCTCGTGTATTTGCTTCTATAGGAATCATATAATCATATAATAAACAGTTACCCCGACATGCAAAGGGGTAATGCTTGTTAAACATAACTTAAAGAAAAAATGAAAGAAGGTAGCAGAGGTACGTTTTCGTGAACAGAAACAATAATGGTATATTGTTGGAACTAAATTCGTCGTTGGAAATGCATCTTAGTTAAATTAAACAATCTATTGCAAATAGTAACTGCTTGACATGATTTATAACATGATTATTGTAATAAACTTTTTGTTAAAATAAACGCACGAGATGTTGCTTGTACAGGTATAACAGAGAGAGAAAACAAACTAGTAACAACTGTGGCACTTAAAAAAGCCTTTTTAGTTCAATTACAAATAACAGTTTGTAGCCATATTCAAATGCGATATTTGTACAACATATAATCTTGTGTTGGCAGTGACCGTTCGAAGACAAGTTATCATACATTTTACTAATGGCAGTATTGGCTTATTTGCGCAGGGAGGGTTTCTATGACCGCCACACAGCAAACACATTGCTTCTTTGAAAAACAAAGTGAAATATGCATACATGTATCAGGAATGGCAGCATTCTGATTACTCAGCCTCCCCACACAGTCAGAAAGCAGAGAGGTAAAGAGAGCATGGTTATCAAATGATAAATTTCAAAATAGACACCACACACAATTTACAAAAATGTAAATGTAAAATAACGAATCGAACTTTTACGCCGGCTCCTACGAGCCACGTTAAAACCTGGCAAACTGGTTGCACGGATAAACGTGACCATAATTATATGACACCATTAACAGATTTTATATTGATTAAAGTTCTGACAATTTTTGCACGGGGTGACTTTGTCTGGCCGCCACAGTGCTACTTTAATTTTAAAATGATTATATTTAAGCTCACATTAGAAACAACAATTTTATACTGACAGTCAATATTACAACACCGTTAATGGTACACAACTTAATTTATTTCCATTTGACATTTAATGTATTGAGTTGCAGATGACTATTTACGCACTATTAAGGACAGAAAAATGTGAAATATGCATATCAGGAACTAACATATCCAGAAAACAAGTCTTCCCACACAACAAGAAAGCAAGAAAATTAAGCATGGGCTTATACCATGATTGATGTAAAACCGACATTACATCCAATTATCAAATTGAGCACCTGTCAGATTGTTGCCCACTTTAAATAGCAAGGGCAAAGTAAACTCAGATTGAAATTACAATTTATTTATCTGAAATAAAATATTTTAATATTTAGAAGTATTATAAAAAAAAAGTCGGAAGAGGTTACGATTTCTTGATTGCAAGTATGTTTATATAGTACTCACTCAGTATATCAACTAATAAAACGGACACAGACGAATCCCGGATTCCGCACACTGGATAAAAAATTTTCGTCATATCCGTCATTTCAGCCCGTTTCTTGGATAATCGGACAACTACACTTAACAACTTTTCTAAGTATACACCTTCGTACTGGGACATTACTGGCTTGATAATTGAGCTATTTCTCTAAAACTTTCAATAAAACATGCAATATATACTAACTGATTTATTACCAAAACACTATTAAAAATGACAGACAACTGACTGCTCACAATCATTTACAACACTTACACCCTCAGAATACAAATTCACAACATCAGTTTAAAACGCGTACGACCACCTTCAGCGGTAAACGGTTTAATCGCGAAAATGTTTGTGAAGCCGTTTTTGTTTCATCGTGGTTGATCAGTTATAATGCAGTGGGCTGGTGAGTCTATGCACAAGAGGACTGAAGCACTTTTAATCCACGGGAACTTAAATTCTGAGAAATACCAGCGAAAAGACCTTGTTCCGGTTGTCCTTCTACGTCTTCAAGCACAAAGGCGCATTTAGTTAATGCATAATGCTGCACCCTGTCATCGTTCGGCGAACACCAGACGTTTCCTTCAGGTGAACACCGTCAGAATATTTTCATGGTGCGCTAGATCTCCAGATTTAAATCCAATTGAAAATCTGTGGTCTGATCTTTGAAGGGGCGTACAAAACTGGAGTGACCAACCACGCAATCTTCGCCAACTTGGAAATGCACTTCTTAAAAAGTTGTTAAGTGTTTTTCAAGCGTCACAGAATGCCGTGGGCACATTGACTTTAAGCTTTTTGTTAATATATATTTTGTATATTATCTGCCAAAAATGTTACTTGGCGATGAACATGTATATGTTTTTGCCAATAAATATTTTGACTTGACTTGTTAATACTTCTAATAATTAACGGACAAGAATACTGCTTAATATTTTTATCAAGTAATAATTATTATTTTTCAAAATATTTCTTTAACTGACTTTAGCAAACACGTCACAATACACCCGAGTCTTCATAAATTTGTGGTTTTTAGGCAGTCAAGTTCTATAACCCGTAAGTTGGTTGAATTCTGAATACAACTAAGCAGCCACATAAACATGAATACACAGGAAAAACACTAAAACCGTATGTAAACTTAAACAATAACTTTATTCTCCATTGGTATTTTCGATGACATGAAAGGACATTGCATATGTAAGTATGGTAGTATACATGTATAAACATCAACAACTTTCACATATAACTAAGAAACATGACAGAACAAATTACTAAAACACTCCACACAACATTCAGATCGAATCTTAATAGTGGTAAACTCTGGTTACAAGGCATGTCTTCTTTTGAATTCTTGCAATAACACGCGATTCCACGTGTCATTTTGTGACACGAGTAAAAGTCCTTAACGACTTCCAATGAGTTGTTCCAGCAAGACCTGATTACCATTGTCAATCCTGAAAGAGAAGACGATGCTGGTTAAGCAAATCTGATTTCTTGTTTGATTCGCTTAAAAAATGAAAAACGATAAAATTATCATTTTTTTGAAATTATCGCATGATATTTTATGTCATCACGTGGTTTTACCTCACTTGTAATGGCAAAAATTTGTGCCAATCAAATCGCTGCGTGGAGGTTGAAGAACAGAGGGAAAACGGAGCAATTTATTTACGTCCGTAATAATAAACCTATAAGCTGATTATCAGATAAGTTTAAGCTATGTAATAATTTACTTTATTTTAAATGTCGCTTAAATGTCGCTTAATACAAGGTACATGTAATCGTTAAAGAAACAAGAAGAAAGTAAATTAAAATTGTTCTACTATGATGTGAATCCGAAGTTTCGAGTTTTCTACAGGCAGTGGTATTGCCGTCACATGTCTTAACGTATTTAGCAGCGTCGTCCTTCGATAGCTCCCATGTACTTCCACACTTTGGATCCTTCATGCTATTGCATTCGTAACATTTAAGAGCACTAGCTGCAATAAAAATAGGGCTGATATCATGACTATAAAAGCTTTGAATTTTATATTTCGAATATTACTGTGGTATCATTAATTTTCATTTTGCGGTGACGAATATTCGCGCAAAAGCCACAAATGAAATATTCGCACTGGCGTTAAATTCGCGCGTTGCCAATAGTATTTTTCTTAAAAGACGTTATATTGCATGTAGTTTTTACGTTTACAATTTGACGTTGATTAAATTGAAGCATTAACCATATTACGAAATACGCAAAGTTTAAACTTACGCAAATTATTATGATACGTGTACCACAGTATCTTACTAGCGGTTGAAATAATGATAGAATAAAGCAATAAAAAGTAGTGAACCCATTTTTGTTGCTGGACTAGTAAATGGACATTACTTATATACAAAAGAGCCGTAAGCAACAATGGTTGACATGTAAATTATAACTGCTCATTATATTACATTTAGTTTTGATGCGAACCGACGATGCACATTTACTATACGAACTATTTTCACTTTAAGGTCTAGTCGTATTGAAAACGGTATTATATGACTTATCAGTTATTAAGTTCTTCACCTTCTTAATCAAATAAATGGAAAAGAATCATTGAAAGCCACTGGGCACGACAGGTAATCAAATTATTACAGGTTCGGTTTGATTGAGCCTGTTAATGCGCAGAAAGGGAAATGCATATGTAATTTGTACACAGATGTATAAATCGTGCTAAATGGTCTTCAAAGGGCTTTATTAATAACAGCACTGATTGAATGTACTGGGAGACATTCTACAGCCGCCTGAGGTCACAACCAACGCTACTGTGTGATTAAAAAGATGAAAAATGAACATTGAACGCCGCCGGACACGACATATAATTAGGAAATAAACATGATGAACAGCACATTAAAATAAATGGAAACAATCACATGATAAACACAAAAACTGACACCAGAGATATAGATCAACATGGACGTTTGGAAGCCACCGAACGCGACAAATATGAAAATATTGCAGGCTCGGTTTGATTGAGCCTGTTCATGGGCAGTAATGAAAATGAATATGACTGCCCATGCCGCCTTGCTCCGGTTTGATCGCAACCTAATATTTACACCAGTAAACAGTACAGTTTTGATCCGTCTTTAATGGTATGCATATGGCAGTGAGCATGGAATCTTCAATGCAGGTTTTTTTTCAGATTAACACCATTCCATGTTATTTTATAAGTACTATGAACATAAACAAGTACGTATAGTGCTCAACGACCTTCAAAGGACGTAACCGATAACAGCACCGATTAAATGTACGTGGAGACATTTTACAGCCGCCACGCGGCACAAACAACTCTCAAAATAATTGCTTCCTGTTTCCTTTTAAACATGCAATTTTATGATATTTTCCTTTAGTATTTATCATATTTAAAAGGATAAATGCATTTTATTTAAAATTTGCTAAAAATTACCTTGCTCCAGAAGAAGGAATGAGAACGTTAAAAATAACAACATATTGATTTTTGTCCAACGTGTTTACAATGTTACCACTTCACTATCACAAGCGTTGGAGAAACGTTTACAACATACTGATATTCTACAATTATTCGTGTACATAAATTATACCATATTTTTAATTAATTGCTGTTGTCTTTTAATGTAAGTCAGTAATAAACAACGTTGTAAATAAAGCAAGGAAACAGTGTAAGCTGTAGAATATCTACATAGCGTTTGTTAACGGTTTAAGGCTGCATAACTACCAAATTACTATAGCAATTGTCATTCACCTTGACTAAATGACATTCACTCTCCTTGATATAACTAGCTAAATACAGGCAAGTACAACATTAATTTGTAATCTGCGTATTCAATTCTCGTTTCAGTAGTAATATTTTATTCAGTCAGATTTAAAATAAACAACTCAAAGTTTGCTAAGCTGCAAAGCGCCAATAATGTTGTTTGTACATATCTTTTGCTATATGCTATTAATTAGTTGTATTCATTTTAGGCAGCTAGTTAGTGATTTATAAACCAATTAAGAAAAATGATTCACAACTGAAATGTGTTTTCAGTTTATTTAGAATTTGAATGGAATAATGTTCAAGATGGGTATGTTAATAGTTGTGAAAAAAATGCCAAAACGTCTATGGATGTCTGCATTCAATAAATTCCTTTTTTATTACATTTACACTTGCCATAATTCAACGATAACGATTCAGTAATTCAAGTGAAAGTAATGACTGAGTATCCTACAAATGTCGGGTACATGTATGCAGCTTAAGTTCAACACAATGTACAAGAAAAAGTAAAACAGCAAAACGGTTCATCCGTAATATGGTTCATTTCAAGTCAACTCCCTTAACCACCCCTGTTTTTGGGTGTTTTTGAGTAACAACACAGTCAAACCTGTCTTTAGCAGCCACCCAAGGGAGTGACAAAAAGTGGCTGCTCTATACAGGTTTGACTGTAGTGTTACTCAAAAACACCCAAAAACAGGGGTGGTTAAGGGAGTTGACTTGAAATGAACCATATTACGTTGAAGATAGGTTAAAATGAGAACAAAATGTCAGTTTAGGACATATTTAAACTGGCTGTTTAATACATGTGGTTGCTATTCGCAGGTGGCTGCTAAGGTAGGTTTCACTGTACATGACTTAAACACCAACATTTCGAAATCACGTATTAAAGCCAGTTTACCGTAGAGATCGTATTTCGGTTAGGGGTTTTTAATAGTAAATGTGTGTTAGAGCGTATTGAGATACTTATCTCATGTTGGTAAACTTTAAAAAAACAGAAACGTTTTAACACCTTCAATGTATTTATTTAAATACAAAATGTTCTAACTCAAATCAGCAGCGATTTTTTTTTATTTTTAAAACAGCGACCTGCGTCATAGAATGATAATGAACATTCATGAGCTAGCTTCTATTGTGTTGCTTAGAAATAAATAAATATGATACAGTTTGGCTTTCTTTGTAACAAATGATTGTGTGTTAACGACGAAATTTTTGTTAATTAAGTTCATCTACATTTTTCGAACAATGCCATTTCCGTGATGCAATTATTAATCGAGAAAACTGATAGTATCATAAAATGAAATTTGTTTTTGTGTCATTTAATATAATGTTATTAATCAAGTGAATTCAAGTTGGTATTTTTCTTGTGCCAAGTATAGTCATATTGGCCAGAGGTTGAAAGCTTTTGGGCTAATATGTCTGCCTAATGTCCAATTTGAATTCTCATTTTTTTATTAACAGAATATGAAAAAAATGAAATATGCATATCAGGGATGGCCACATCCAGCAGACACAGCCTCCCCACGCAGCCAAACAGTAGAGAGGAAAAGAGAGCATGGTATTACAATAATCAATTTCAAAATGGACGCCACAAACAACTAACGAAAGTGAGAACCCGAGGGGTTACCGCCTTAGAACGGTCAGTGGCAAAACAATTTTCCACTGGAGGTTTAAACCAGGTTCTAGGGTGCACCAACCTCACACTTGCCCCAACAGGTTCTCGTATCACAAAACTAATACAAGTTGTCTTGGTGAAATAACTACAACCCAACAATCGGCTCAACAATGTTGCATGCAAAAGCACTCAAACATATAAAACATAAGAAGCTAATAACATTGCAAAGCCAAAGGGCGGGTACTCAATGATCTTACCGAGACCACATCAAATTCATATGAACAAAACTGGGCCAATATGATAATTGCTGGGCTAATACGAGAATTGCTCGGCCAATACGAGAATTGCTGGTCCAATACGAGAATTACTGGGCAAATACGAGAATTGCTGGGCCAATACGGGAATTGCTGGGCCAATATGAGAATTGCTGGGCCATTACGAGATTTGGCCTAAGAACAGTTTTTTCCCAATATGTTTTATATAAGCAATCGTAAACTGAACAATTTTATGAACGTTCCGAATCGAAAATTCTCACCTGATCTTTGTAATACTATCCACTGTGACATATTCTAGCCGCAAGAAATGGTAACTTGAGCGGCTTCGTTGCGCAATAATTTCAAAAGTGTATAGGCTGATTTTACAGGTAAACAATCTTGGCAGTAAACAGGCCAAACTCATCCTGGTTCAAAGCTTGATTTGCGATAATATATCAGTAAAATTCACTTAAAATTGACATTTAATTACTACATCTCACCTCCTCTGTACAAAATTACCATTTAATCAGCCTTTTTCGTTTAATTTTAATCAGTACTCATCCCCTAAAGGAGGCACTCTTTTATTATGTAAGTACTTCCTTATTGTGGGTAACCAAAAGGCTAAAATCTGGTGTTCTCGTTCGTTCCATTTTCCGGGCCAATACGAGATAGTTTATTAATAATTTCCAATATCGATCATATTCTGTCATGTCCATAAAGTATCAGTTTAATAACCATTATAGTATAAAAGGGTATGTATACTAGCTATCAAATAATAAATGTTGTATTTTTGGGGCAAAGGTTTCTTACCAGATGTGTATTTTTTCTCTTCTTTGGTAATGCAAAAGTAATGTAGATCTATTCAATGAAGATAAATTGTTAATAGACCAAGAAAATGCTAAACAAATGTCTGACTTTTATTAAATTTACATGTTTCTTATTTTTTCTAATTTTTCTAAGAAGGCTGAACGGCATGTTGATAAGTTTACGGGAAGATGCATGTTTAAAAAATATTTCAAATAAGCAGCAAAAAAAACCCCCTGACACTGCATATTTTACCAATTTTTCAAGAATCAGATTGACAAAGTATGTGAACAGTAGTTGTCTTGCTTTTTCGAGCCCAATGCGTAAAAATAAAATAATATACTCATCAAATTATCCATAGTTTCTCGGGGGTGGCGGTGCTGGTGAATGCGTTGTTTGAAGTAATATAGAAAAAAATTAAAATATTGACGCTCTAAATGGTACAACGCGCACTATTTTTTCAAGCTCAGAAACCAGTCAAAAGTTGTAAGAAAATTAAAACTCGGAAAAGCAGTCTCCTTTCATACTCATTCTTTTTCAATGTATAAAACACAGTTCACGGTCCGGGTTTTATACATTGCATTCTTTTAATGAAGGCCATACGTCGCTAAACATGAAATGGTACATTTTACTATGAAAATGCCGCATTGATGTTCCAGGTTTACCGCCGTGCATACAATCGTTTGGTAACTATTTAAATTGTACTGTTTACTTGTATAATTTAGTTGCGCTCAAGCCGGGCTATGCGGCGTGAGCAGTTATATACATTTCTATTATTGCCCATGAACATGCTCAATAAAAACCGAGCCTACAATATTTTTTTATATTTGTCGTTTTCGGTTGCTTTCGAAGTTCCTTTTTCGCCTTTTTCATATTCTGGTTAGAAGAGAAAGAGAGAATGTCTGCTGTGTGTAATATGGTTATGACACAAGAAAAAAACAAAGAAAAAGCGAACCTGAGGGAGTATTGCTTTCGGACTGTCCGTAGCAAAAACGAGGTAATACGGTGCACCAGTACCGCCTTCTAATATGACTATAAATGTGTACGGTAAAACCACGCATAAAGACCACCAAAAATTAAGACCACTCGATAATTAGAAAACAATTTTAATATCCTTGTAAAAGTTGTGTGCTAGTTTCTGCCTCAGATTTAAGACTACCTCACAATTAAGACCAGTTTTGGGCAGTCCCAGCGGTGGTATTAATAAAAAGGTTTCACTGTAATTTCATAATTGACATAATGTAACATTGGCGGTTTATTTTATTATTGCAATGATCATGATGATAAAACATGTCAAGTACAGTTAGTAATGTTTTTTGCAATAGAACGTTTTTATTACACTAAGATATGTTCCCAGCGACGGATTTTCATAACCTTCAAGTAGTAGAATCTTATGAAATGATTACAAATATTGCTCTTGTATGCCTTTCAAGTCACCAAAATATACAACTTTTTTTTCCTCTTATGAACTTTCTGTGTAATCAGAAGCACGTATTTGCATTTTAGAAGCTTCTATTGATATATACAGGTAATTCCGATCATACATGTAAAAGTGTATTTAACTAACTGAAATAATTGAAGTGCAGTAAAAAGTCTCAAAATAGATTTTAGTCCAAACCAATGAAGCCTTCCCAGCGGCGGATTTTCATCTCCGTTGTCTTTAAAGGAGATGAACCTCCCATCCATGTACCCCGAACAATGCCCCTGTAAGACTGAGTGTTGCCGTAATCACCGTTAAGACTTGAAGAAATACAATCATTGTACCACCAGCCGCCACCTCCAAAACTTTGAGCGCAGTTGTCTCCCGATCTTTTATCATTGTCTCGATCCTTTGTCGAAAACTTCATACCGTTGTGAAACGATAAACTGTCTCCAGCAGGACCGCTAAACCCGTCTATGAATAATTTGTATTGCGATTCAGCATCACCCAATGTAAACAACTGGTACTCGGCATAACTGTATTCGTCGTCAGATTGGTCATATCGATTCGAAGCTGGTACCATGCCTGTGCGGATATCATATGAATAGTTTGAAGTCACAGCCAGAAGTTCCCGCTTATATTTCCAAATCCTGCTTGATATTCATTCCAGGTTTTGGAGAAATCGCTGCTGGAAACTCTGCGTTGAAATACATTCCACCCTCCGCCTGCAGTGTCCATATCACAACGCACGGTTATAGCGTTCATTCCCGACCCTGGGTAAATTTTGTAAGTACCTGTGGTTGCACTTCCCATAGCTTTAATGTCTTGACAATCGCGAGGTTTTAGTCTCCTTACAAACAATTCGTCTGTTGAGTCATCGATTATTAACAGATTGGTAAAATTTGCCATCAGTTGTTTCATTTCTTGATGAAGATACTCTTTAGAAACTTTGTTGTTTGCAGCACTCGAACTTTCTCCGTTACTGATATTGATTATTTGAGTGCAATGTTTATCCGCCGTCTCGCTTAGTACATACCATCGAAGAAACAACAGAAGTACGCATATCCGGAGCATGATTCGTTTCCTACATGTAGCAACCTATGAATACAAAATTTAAATGCAATTTTACATTTAATAATGGTATCAAACAATTATGATATAAAATTTATCTGAAACGATTAGTCGAATAAATAACCTGCACGAGGCAGAAAACTGCAAACATTATAAAGTTATTTTAAATAAAATAATAATTTGAATAAGAGAAACAATGTTCGTCTTACCTGGTTATACATTTCACAATATTATTATATAATTTAACAGAGCACGAAAGAAAGTTTATTCACTGACTGATGACAAATACAAAATTAATGTACGAGTGTATGGGAAGTCAAATAAAAATTCTGTTCATGTAAGTTCGAAATGCCTACATGTAACAGGCTGCTGTGTTTCCTTGGGCATACCGCTTATAGTTTCTATTAATAAAATACTTTATGATTAAGTGTATAAGGATAAATATTAAGTGTTTTATAATTGACTGCCGCATAAGCGCAAATCCTTACTGTATAAATAGGAGTGCATCATGAAAAAAGGAGCAATTATACTTGTAAAGGCTATATATATTATACAAATAAGCAGTTAAGAGAAAGATAGAAGTTTTTGTTTTTATTAATTCAGTAGCAATACACAGGGCATGGTATAATCTCGACAATAAGCAAATTGACGGAAGAAACTGATATAATGCACGTATACCTATTCTTTAATCTGGGGACCATACGCCGCTGATCATGGAATGATGTTAATCTTCATATACCGCATTGAAGGTTTCCTGTTCACCGCCATATGCATACCATCGTTTGGAATGGATCAAAGTAGTACTGTTAAGTGTTGTATATATTAAGTTGCTTCAACGCGGGACTAGGCAGCGTGGGCATTAATATGTATTTCCATTACAGCCCATGAACAGGCTCAATCAAACCGAGCTAGTACTTTTTTTGATATTTGTCGTGTTCGGTGGCTTTCAAAGCACCGTGTTCATCTATTTTGGTATCCTGCGACTGCTTTAATATATTTAAATGTACACCAACATACTAGTCTACTTTTAAATGTACGAGTCGGCAATATTGGGTAGGGTTTAAATCTGTTATTATTTGATTGAATATTGCTAGTTTTCAAAACGCAAAGTCCGAATGACGTAAATTTTTAATACGACATCATCTGTTTATCGCGCTTTGATGTTGTAAAGTTTGGCTCTTTTTACTTCAGTTATTTTTTGTATATTGACAGGTATGTTAATTAGACTTTATAACGTACAATGGATATGACGTGCGCCGCATGATATATTTTAATTGACTTCAAAAGCGCGTTGTATAGTTTAGCTCAGTTGGTTACATTCATGTTCTGAATGACTTTGGAATAATGAATTTGTTTAAAATAAGATGCAATAACAAAATTCTACGTTATTTCGGATCAGCCCTCGTACATACTGGCAAGCTTTAAGTATACAATCTCGCAACAAATGTCACCGTGATTTTGTTTTTGTTTATAACAAGAAAGCGAAATAATATTTTATATATTATACGTACATGCACATAACACACTTTAAAAACGACTATAGGAACATTATCTTCCTGTTTGTAAAACAGAATTATTTTCCTGTGTACATTTTACCACTGGTGTATCTTTCATTTCTTCCTGTTAATATGATTGCTTTTAAGAAAGCAAAATGTCTTTCACCACGTAGGTTTACTTTTGTTGGTAAATTGTTATTTTACCAAAGGTATAAAGATAGCAATGCAAACGTCTTTGTTTATACTCACGGTTATTCTTACATTATCCAAACAATTCACGGGGCTATTTAAGTTTTAAACATCGCTTGAACTAATGAGAAAAACAACTTTTCATGCAGTGGTAAAAAATTTGTTACTGAAGAGATATAGAGATTGTTCTTTTGACACTGTCCTCGCTCCCCATCTTACATGTACAACTCTCCCACTTAGAGTGTAAAATAGATGTATAATAAAATGAAGCCATTATTAAGGATTCAACTTTAAAGTCTCAGTCTCAGTTGAAATGGGTACTAAAAAACAAAAACCTGAATAATGGCTGCAACTGCAATGTACATGAAATAACAAACAAAAGCAAAACAAACACGACATCTGAATTGATTAAGTAAGATTGTGATGTTAAAATAAAACAACCTTCTGGACCAAAAGAGAGACAACGAGTCAATAATGCAATCAATTAAAAACATGACATCACAAATATACGCGAAATAGAAAGCATGTTTTCCTACTGCAATTGTTTAATTGTTAAGGTTCTTTAATTATTAATGTCGATTTGCCTATAAATTAAATCGTGTTAATGTCTTCTTACAATTGGGCGATATAAGAAAGTGAAATATGCATATCAGGAATCCCACTGTCACAAAACACAGCCCTTTCACGCATCGCATCCATAAAGGAATAAGTATGTCAAATTCAAATAAGACGCCCCAAACAATTAACGAAAAAGAAAACTCATGGGGTTACCGCCTTGGAATGGTCAATGGCAAAACAAATTGATATCCGAAGGTTTAACAGCGTTATAAACGCAGTAAGATCACTTACGACAGGTTCTCAAATGTGCTTACATGCCAAAATGACGGTAATATTCGTACCTGTTTGAAGTCATTGATAGGTACATGTATTACATAGTAGTACAATTAATAATACTGCGACATAAATGTATTCCGCACTTACATGTACTGGGGATTTAAACCAGGTTCTAGGGCGCCCCAACAGGTTCTCATATCAAACCCACCCATCAGCTCAACGATGTTGCATACAAAAGCACACAAACTTATAAGCTAATAGCATTGAAAAGCCAAAGTGGCGGGTACTCAATGTAACAAAGAATGTGTTTCATGTATCTTCCCGTAGGAAACAAACCTTTAAATTTTCAGTTACTGCAATGAACAAATCTAAACGTAGTTTTACACATGTGTTAGTCAATCCCTACGTTTTTAAATTTTAATTCAACATACCATACCACAAAAGGAATATTCTTATCTTGGGTTTCGTGCAGAAGGTATCGTGGGTTTTACTGGTAATACTGGTATATTTGTATAAAAGTTTAAATTAATGTAAAAGCGCCTTATTTTTCTGAAGGACGGTTAAGCGCGCTCCTGGCAGCGTCGAACATGTCAGAAATATCGATCACACGTTGACATTTCCGTAACTGTTTTCATGTAGAAAAGGATCTGTCTGTATGCAGATCAATTCGTTTATCAGACAGCACAACGATAACATATATACTGAACAAAAATCAAACTTTTTAAGCTTATATTCTTATTACGATAATTTCATTTCTTGATGAACGCTATGGATGGTGTTTTATTAGTAAATATCAGTTGTGTTTTTTTTAAGTCAAATTGCTTAGGAACGTAAACTTTCAAACCAAGACTTGAGCAACTGCCAATCGAATAACAATAACAAGGATTTCAAAACAATACATTTTCAATTTTGAAAGGGAGGTAATTGCAAATGGTTGGATTTTCGAGCGTTTTCTATCGAGGACTGGTTGTTTTCTATTAAATGTTTTGTGATTTTCCTGACCACAAGAACTGGATAAATAGATTTAATTCTAATAAATGTTAATATTCGTTAGAATCACTTACTTCTTTCTGAAACCATATTTATAACAAGGGAAAGATAACTTAGTCATAACTAAAAATATTTTTATCTTTGCAATGATAACGCTTAAAATTTGTTCAAAGAAATAATTGATTTCGTTTTCTTATTTTACAAGATTACAGGTAGGAAAGTTGATCTTTTTTTGTTCGGTATATATAACTTTCCTTAACGTATACTTTATATGAGTCCCTTCAAAAGGTGTCTTTGCACTTATCTTTTTAACCTTTTGTTTTCATAACTAAAATCTTATTATATTTATTACACATTTTGACAATATGTTAATAATGCTTTGCATAATAAAGGATGTCGTCTGCTCAAACATTTTTCCTGTTAAGCGCCAAAATAAACAAAGCTATTTCATTTTATCATGAAACATAAAAACTTTCAAATCATTGGTATACACTCATGATGCTGAAATAAATATACAATTTCTGTTACCGTTCTAATACAGTACTGTGAACGTTTAAGGTTACGAACGAAACGCACGATACACGATATACGGACGCACGATACACGATAGACGGACGCATGATACACGATAGACGGACGCACTATACACGATAGACGCACTATACAAGATACTGCCGATTCATATAATTTCTGTACGAGATTTCTAAAAATTTGAAAATGCTATCAAAATATCAATTGAATGGTTGGAATTAAATAATATAAATTTGCATATGCGAGAAATTTATTCACGTTGCGCTGTAAAATTAAAAGACGCACGATGCACGATAAACGATATACGGACGCACGATACACGTTAGACGCCCGCACGATACACGTTAGACGGACGCACGATACACGATAGACGGACGCACAATAGACGCAAATTTTGTAACATTAAACGTTCACAGTGCTGTATTTATGATGATATTTAACTTCAAGAATTAATGCGTATCGTTGTTTCATACATATTCTTTTATGTGCATTTGAAAATATATGCTGTTTTTATCATAAAGCTTCGCGTTTTTATATGTAACGTAATTGACATTGCATCGCTAGGGGCTGTCGCCGTATGGGTTCGCTCCCCAGTAGGGCAATATCATTTAACATACTTTATTAGAAAATTACCCGTCATGGTGGCCATCGTGTTGTATGTAAGTCCCTTAAATGCTCTAGGACAAAATATATCTTACAGACCGTTTAGTAGCATTTTTCGGATTTGCTTTTTCAACTGTTATCGTGTTTCCAAAAACAGATGTATTCAACATTGTTTAATTTAGTTTGTTTTGGGTGTATACCTTTGTTAAGGTGTCGACTATAAAAAATAAACAAATTGCAGCTTGGAATTCAAAACTCGCAGAAATCTCACATTTGCACCAAGCGTGAACAAACAATGAAAACTAGGACAGAAACGATTTCTTTGGTTGGCCTGGGTCTTTTTTACAGGTAATTTTATCTTTTTTTTCACTTGTTTCATTATGTTATGATAGTTTTTATTCTGATATCTGATATATTTATGTTCTGAGAGATATGAGATGTTAAACACACAAAACTATGGAATCTTGCTCTATAGTTATCAATAAATATCTACTGAAGTAGGAACATGCGCAGTAAAAAAGTCAAAACAAGTAATTATCAGATTTACTTTTCTTGCTATCATTTTATAACAGAAAAAAAACTTGAACAGAACAATGTGAATGGTAGCCAGTCTGAAGTATCCCATTTCTGTTTTATAACAACACATAAATAGTTGGCCGTGCTTTTAGCAAAGCGCGTATTGACTTCCTTTCTTGTTCTATGTCAAACACGCACATATCTTTGAGCAGTTAACAAGGTAAGAAGATCATTGTCTATTTTTTAACTTTATAATCTGAGTTAAATAAATTTAATTTAATGTTTGAAAATCTCTGGAAAGTTACTTATTCGATTTATTCGTTGTTTTCAAATTTTATATAAATTTTGAATAAATATTATTAATATTTATCCAGTGTTTAACTAAAAAAGATTATTAAAGTAACGGAAGTTAGGTATAATTTAATTTTTGAAATTCTCTGAAAATGTATATATTCTTTTACTGTTTTCAAATATTATATTTGATAAATATATTTAATGTGAGGTTCAAATAATAATAATAAAAGGTTAAAAACATTTAGGACCTATATTTCTAGATTGCAAGAGAGCCAGTCATGCTTCGGATATTACTATTGCTGCCGTTCCTTGGATGGGACGTGTTAGGCGAGATGGCGGAAAATAAGTGCACTCAGATCATCAACATCAGTAACGGAGTAAGTTCAAATGCCGCGAACGACACTGTTTCTAAAGAGTACGTACATCAGGAAATGAGACAACTGATGTCAAATTTAACCAATCTGTTACTAATCCACGATTCAACTGAAGAGTCGCTTGCCCGGAGACTGAAACCACGCGATTGTCAAGACATTCAAGCTATGGGAAGTGCGAATACAGGCACATACAAAATTTACCCAGGCTCGGGAATGAACGCTATAACCGTGCGTTGTGATATGGACACTGCAGGCGGAGGGTGGACTGTATTTCAACGCAGAGCTTCCAGCAGCGATTTCTCCAAAACGTGGAATGAATATCAAGCAGGATTCGGAAATATAAGCGGAAACTTCTGGCTGGGACTTCAAAGTATTCATATGATATCCGCACAGGCTTGGTACCAGCTTCGTATCGATATGACCAATCTTGACGACGAATACAGATATGCCGAGTACCATTTGTTTTCACTGGGTGGCGCGGAGACTCAATACAAGTTACAAATTGACGGGTTTAGTGGTCCTGCTGGGGACAGCTTATCGTACCACAACGGTATGAAGTTTTCGACCAAGGATCGAGACAATGATAATAACTCAGGAAACTTCGCCATTCTCAATGGCGGTGGCGGCTGGTGGTACAATGCTTGTAGTCATTCAGATCTTAACGGGGATTACGGCAACACTCAGCCTCACAAGGGCATAATTTGGTATCATTGGATGGGATCCACCAATCCTTTGAAGACAACGGAGATGAAAATTCGCCGCTGGGAAGCCATCTTAGGTTAAGATTATGATGTGATTTACAAATATTCACTGTGATTGATTTGTTTTAGTCAGTGTTATTTACTTGTGTGGAAGAAATCATGTAATTAGCAATAACTTTCGAGATGCAAAGCCGTGCTGCTGATTAACATAAGTAAACATATGAAAGAAAATAACATTGGTTCGTTTTCGTGAACGGAAATAGTACAGTTTTGGGAATAAAACAAGTGTTTTGACAGACTTAAAGAACAATTTTTGTTATGATGTTATAAGATACCACTTTTTCTAAGGGGATGATAATTCGTCGTTATGAATGTATATTAGTTTTAACATAATTAATAAACCATTCTATTATAATAGTAACTGTACTTGACATATATTCTATCATGATCATTGTAATAAACTTTGCTAGGAAATAAACGTTCAAGATGCCATGTTGCTTGTCAAGTTATAACATGAAAAGTAAACATCCCAGAAAAAAGATAACTCTGGGACTAAATCAAACATTTTATTCAATATGAAAAAACAGTTTATAGCCATATTAGAAGGTGGTATTGGTATACCGGATAATCAGGGCCCAAGATCATAAAACTAAATCAGGAGATCAGTCTCAAATCTTAAGAATCTGATTGGCTGAAATGGCGACTTAGTTTTATGATCTTGGGCCATGGTTTTTCCACTGACCTTTCCGAGAAAGTTCATTTATATCTATCTTATTTTAAGCTTTCAAATCGCTGAAGGTTTTTGCTAATTAAATCACTGAAACGTTTTCAATTACAATATAATAGATGCTTAAACAATTAAGAGTAGACTTTGTTATTGTCAGTTCTTTATATAATTTTATGATTCATTGAAAATACTTTAAATAAGGACGTTTAATGGTATTTTCCTTAGTGCATGCTAAATGATAGTTTCTCTAGCTGGGAGCGAACCCGCACCGTCACGGCCACAGCGCCTAGCCCAGCAATTCCTGCGACACAACCAACTGAGCTAGCCGGAACAACCCCAAAGAAGGTTGATCGGATAGCCACATATACGTAACCATCACTGCATGACATCGGTAACGTGTTAAAAACTTAAAATATTTCAAAATTTCTAAAGTATTTTAAAAACTAAATATTTCAAGAATAAAACAAAAGCGAGACTCGGTACATACTGATAATATTATAATATAACATTTAAAAATTACAATGAAAATCACTAACAAACGGACATCAAAGAAGTGTCTACAAGAGTTCTACATGAGACTTGTCTATGATTAGGAAAAAAATAATAAGTGTTTTGAAATACCAAGTTTATAATTTAAACTGTAACAGACCTGTAAACACAGAACAGATGATGAAACATAGTGAATATAATTAAATACGAAGTAAAAATCACTCACAAGAGGTTCTAACATGTACTAATCAGTCCAGAAAGTCAACAAAACTCGCTTCTGTTCAGTTATTTATGGGTATTGCATACTAGTAGTACAATTAATAATAACCACTACCGAGACATAGAAGTAAACCACACATAACTGCATAATGCATTGTACTAATGACAGTTTTGACTTATTTGTGCAGGGAGAGTTTCTATGACCGCCACACAGCAAAAACATTGCTACTTTGTAAAAAGTGAAATATGCATACATGTACATCAGAATGGCCACATTCCGATGACACAGTCTACCCACACATTCAAAAAGCAAAAGATAGCATGGTTATCAAAATTGAATGATTAATTTCAAAATAGACAGCACACGCATTTAACGAAAATGTGATAATAAATAACACAACGAACTTTCACGACTGCTGCTACAAGTCATGTTACATTTTGTACCGCCTGAGCTACCCGGGCCAAAAACCGCAAACGGGTTGCGCGAATAGCTCTGATAAAAGTGAAAATAATTGTATGACACCGTCAACAGATTGCATTTTGATAAAAGTTCTGACAAATTTGCGTATTGAAATCACAATATATTTATCCGAAATGAAATTATCTAATACCGTTTAGCGGGTTCATTCTGCGGATGCAATATTTCTGCGTTTCTGCGGTCTTTGGATGAAAACGCAGAAATATATCCAACAGAAAAAAAACCAGCAGAAATTTATATCGTAAAATATTATATCATTATCAAACTAAAATCAGTGGAGTCGCCATGTCCGAGATAATCCGTTACTTAACACAGACGGAATAAAATAATTACGAAAATTGTAAATGTACTGTTAATTGTTATCGTATATGCATAGTACAAACGCGACATTTGTTCAAACATTTTTCAAACATTCAAATCATTTGAAAAGTTGTTTGAGAGTTGTTATTCGCTGGTCAATAATACTTTTGCAATTTCTTGATAAAATAAATTGAATAACAGTTATTGACAATGAACAAAATTATCGAATTATATACAGTATGTACTCAATGATTACTATATTTGTGTCATTCTTACGACACCTTACCTAGTAGGAACCGCAGAAATTTGTTCTTCATTAGAACCGAAAACGCAAAAATAAAAACGCAGAAATTTTTGCATCCATTTTTGTGTGCAAAATGCACGAATTTGTGGCCGCAGAAATAACCCGCTATACGGTATAGGAAAGTCTAATGAAAAAAAAACCGAAAAGGTTACGATTTCTTGGTTGCAAGTATGTTTATATACTCACTCAGTATATAAACTAATTAAACGGACACAGACGGATCCCGGCTTCCGGACACTAAATAACAGATTTTTGCACTACCAATATTTCCGACACGTGGTTTCAACGAGGTCTGTTATTTTGGTTGTTTATTTTAGCAGTCGCTGGATACCAAGTTCCTTTTAAGTTTAATTTGTAAAAGTGCATTCTAAAAGTTGCTTTCATCAATATGCCTATTGTCAAAGGCATATTACGCTAGGCGCATTGTTATTGACTTTATTAATGAAACACAAATTTTAAAAGTATCTTTTAATGGAATAACAGCATTATAGTATAGTCAGGTATTATTGTCGCTAGTTTTATATCCATGATCCACTCCTACTTGCACACATGCCTCAGTCAATTAAAAGACACTTAGCATTTACAATTAGGCACTTAGCATTGAGCAGTAAATTGAAAGCAACTTTAAGTGGTTTACATAGAAAAATGCAGAAGCCGGTTGCATATTCCCACTACATAAACGGTTACATAAACAGAATTGTTAAATGATTTTCCATGTACATGTGTCTTCGAACAGTGAATAAACTTCTTTCGTGCTCTGTTAAATAGTATTATATTGTGAACTGTATTACCAGGTAAGACGACCATTTGTTGTTTCATATTCCTATTATTAATATTATTCTTTGCGAAATAACTTTCAAATGTTTGCAGTTGTTTGCCTGTCTATATTTATTCGAGTAGTCATTTTATTTGTTTATAAATTTTGTTAATATATTTTATGTAATAGTATTTAAAATAGCTTTACAATGTTTGAAGTTTTTGCCTGATTATCTATTTAAGGGCCTATAACTCTGCTAATTATTTATTTATCATGTTTTTGTAATCATTTCAGTTTTGACAATATTTTTTAAATATTATTAACAAACTTAAGGTTGTATTCCTAGGTTGCGAGGAAACAAATCATGCATCGGATATTCGTACTGGTGATGCTTCTTTTGCGGAATGTAATCTGCGAGACGGAGGATAAACATTGCACTCAAATCATCAATATAAGTAACGGAGCAACTTCGTGTGCTGCAAACGACAATGTTTCTAAGGACTATGTACATTACGAAATGAAACAACTGATGGCAAATTTAACCACGGTTCAACAGATGAGTTGCTTGCCCGGAGACTGAAACCTCGCGATTGTCAAGACATTAAAGCTATGGGAAGTGCAACCACAGGTACTTACAAAATTTACACTGCATCGGGAATGAACGCTATAACCGTGCGTTGCGATATGGACACTGCAGGCGGAGGGTGGACTGTATTTCAACGCAGAGTTTCCAGCAGCGATTTCTCCAAAACGTGGAATGAATATCAAGCAGGATTCGGAAATATAAGCGGGAACTTCTGGCTGGGACTTCAAAGTATTCATATGATATCGACACAGGCTTGGTACCAGCTCCGTATCGATATGACAAATCTTGACGATGAATACAGATATGCCGAGTACCAGTTGTTTACACTGGGTGATGCTGAATCGCAATACAAGTTACAAGTTGACGGGTTTAGTGGTCCTGCTGGTGACAGCTTATCTTATCACAGCAGTATGAAGTTTTCGACCAAGGATCGGGACAATGATTTGAACGGGGGAAACTGCTCCCAACACAATGGCGGTGGCGGCTGGTGGTACGGTAATTGCTTTTATTCAAGTCTTAACGGTGATTATGGTAATACTGAACACAACAAGGGCGTTATATGGTTTCATTGGACAGGATATAGAAATCCTTTGAAGACAACGGAGATGAAACTCCGCCGCTGGGAATGCATCTTAAGTGAAGACTAAAGCTCTTTTACATTAATTGTTTCTATCAGAGTAACTTACTTGAATGAAATGAATCATATAATCAACAATAACTTTGGAGTTGCAAATCCGTGCTACTGGTTATATAGAACGAAATAATAAATATTATAAAGAAATAACAGTGGTACGTTTTGGGGGCTAAAAAGTTATTTGACAGACTTATTAGAACAATATTTGTTATCATTTGATACGATAATACTCCTTCAACGAGGATGAAAAATCGTCGTTGGGAATGTATCTTAGTTTAATAAAACATTCTATTGCAAAAGGAAATCTGTTCTTGACATGTTTTCTATCATGGTTGTTGTACTAATTTTGTGTGAAAATAAAAGTTCGAGATGACGTAGTGCTTGTACAGGTATAACCGGAAAAGAACACAAATCAGAATGAATGTTAGTCTAAATTGTGGCATTTGTTCAAGTTGAAGATTTAAGAAGGTTATATTAAGAGATGTGGAGTGACAATAAAAGGGGTATACACGTACATATACGTCTGAAGGATGACATTGGTTCAAATTGGTTTCTCGAAAGTTTAATTATAGTAGGTTGTATTAAGACAAAAGTCATTCATTCGACGATCATTAAGCAAAAGTAAAGTAAATGTTATTAAAATTACGGCTGCTGAATTAAGCATGATGTGATTTTATGAGATAATCACCCTAGTCATTGTATTAATCGTATATGTACTGCTTATGTGACAGCCAAATGGAGCACAACGGTTCGTTTAAGACTATGCAGAAGTATTGTGGTTCGAATATAAAATCATAGAAGAATAAATCAAAAGGTGTTGTTAACCAATAATTTTTTTCTATAGCAAAACTTAAATAGATGTGCTGTTTGTAATGTAAATGTTCCAATGCATATATTAAAGGGTTCATTAAAAATTTAATTACAAAGTTTTACGGCAGCAAAACAAAGCGTACTAGTGTTCTTGGAAAGGAACAGCCATTACTGCGGTTAACTTAATATAAAATTTTGTACGACAGCAGTTAAACAGGCATTCGCTTGAAAAGTGGCAGCCATTTCCATTGCTTAGAAAAAGTGGCAGCCATTTCCATTGCTTAGAGGCATATGAATGGTCTGTAGTTATAATTTGGAGACACAGTGGAATTACTAAATTAACTGTTACAGTGTTCTTCGAAGATTCATAAAAAATGTGCTTACAATTGAATTATAAATATTTATGTCTTGTTATTTTAAGGTTTGAATGAGATTCTACACCTCTGCAGACTGAGGTTTAAAACAAAAAGCCTTTTATTCTCATAAATATAAACAACTTGTGGATTTGCCGATAGCTTGTTTCTTAGAGATTTATTTATGATTTCATGTATTACTTATCTTATGTGCCAATCTGATATGGAGTTTATCGTGCATGTACTTATAAACCGAGTCTTCGATGTTCGGAATTTGTTCTTTTTCCTTTCAAAAGGTTCTTGAGGACGGAATATTGACGCCAATTACTCGCCCGATTACGGTACGTATAAATTATATATTAAATGATTTGATATTTTGATATTTCCAAGGATGCAAAATAAACACAAACTAATACAATTTTTAAATTAAAAAATTGTTACATACATGTACAATTAACGAACTTTAAAATGTGTTTGTATTCCTAGGTTGCGAGGACACGAATCATGCATCGGATATTAGTACTGTTGCTCCTTCTTGGACGGGATGTAATCTGCGAGATGCCGGATAAACAATGCACTCAAATCATCAATATCAGCAACGCAGCAAGCTCTTGTGCTGCAGACGACAATGTTTCTAAAGAGTACATACAGCAGGAAATGAAACAACTGATGGCGAATTTAACCAATCTGTTACTAATCCATGATTCAACAGATGAGTTGCTTGCCCGGAGACTGAAACCTCGGGACTGTCAAGACATTAAAGCTATGGAAAGTGCAACCACAGGTACTTACAAAATTTACCCAGGGTCGGGATGCACGCTTTAACCGTGCGTTGTGATATGGACACTGCAGGCGGAGGATGGACTGTATTTAAACGCAGAGTTTCCAGCAGCGATTTCTCTAAAACGTGGAATGAATATCAAGCAGGATTCGGAAGTATAAGCGGGAACTTCTGGCTTGGACTTCAAAGTATTCATATGATATCTGCACAGGCATGGTACCAGCTCCGTATCGATATGACAAATCTTGATGACGAATACAGTTATGCCGAGTACCAG